>CM060319.1:13089922-13112422 GCA_030674155.1 Stramonita haemastoma
ATTTTTTGTAGTTGTTGTTGGGTGTTCCCATTCTTGTTTTGAGTGGATTTTTTTTGGTTTTGTTTTGTTTTTCTTTCTTCGGGGGGTCAGTTACATTATGATAATATTCTGTTTTTTTCTTATGTGAAATTCAGTAACTGATATTTATTTACATTTTTCATTGGAAAAATTACTGATTTTGTTAGATTGTTAGAACTGAATTTTCCGTTTTGTTTATTGTAGTTCAATAGGTTAGTAACAAATAGGTTGTTTCTTTTTGTTTTCTTTTTTTTTAAATCACTTAGCAAGTATTGACCCCCAGAAATTCTTTATCCCATACATTGCCAACTATCCCCCCTCCCCTGACACTCACCCCCCATCACAACTTGTAAAAAGATGTTAAATGAATTTGAATATCAGCTGTAGTATATATACATGACAGCATCAACACATCTTCCCTGACAAATAAGCATGGTGCAGCATATTGAAAAGCCTGTGGCTCAACAGTCTGCAGGAGAAAGACCAGACTCCTGACCACCAGACAGTGGACAGACAGTCCACAGGAGAAAGACCAGACACCTGACCACTAGATAGTGGATAGACAGACAGTCTACAGTAGAAAGACCAGACACCTGACCACCAGACAGTGGATAGACAGACAGTCTACAGGAGAAAGACCAGACACCTGACCACCAGACAGTGGATAGACAGACAGTCTACAGGAGAAAGACCAGACACCTGACCACCAGACAGTGGATAGACAGACAGTCTACAGGAGAAAGACCAGACACCTGACCACCAGACAGTGGATAGACAGACAGTCTACAGAAGAAAGACCAGACACTCAAACTGATGACTTGAAAAAAAAGAGAGAGGGGCACTGGAGATCACAGAATGAAGAGCAGCCCTGAATACTGAGCCAGAATTCCAGCACACACACACACACACACACACACACACACACACACACACACACACACACACACACACACACGCACACACACACACACATGCACACACATACATGCGCATGCACACACACACACTCACACACACACACGCACATGCACTCAATAACCCAGTTGCCACACACACACATAATATTATACATGACACAAGGCTATCCACACATGACAAACACAGCATGAACACAGAAAGGCCAGGGTGACATACAGACAAGTTACAGGGAAAGTGGGGAGAAATGGGAGATGAAAATGAGGAACAACAAAGATGATGAACCTTTGTTCTAACCAGTATCAATCTTTTTCTTGTGTGTGTATGTGTTGTTGTTGAAAGGTGTGTGGTTTGCAAGCTTTGTGAAAATTAAAAAAGGCAAATGAAAAGTAGGTTTCCTGAATAAATAAGTTCCAAACAGAGGGCCCACAGAGAGAAAAGAAGCATTGGCCTCAAGTTTGACAAATGACATGTATAACAGGGTGGACAATTTTCAGACGATGAGCGAAAGTTCCTTGCTGGTGAGTATATCTGAATACGGTTACAAGAAAATGCAGTCAGTCAATTTTTTCCATTTCCAGATAGTCCATAGAATAAGCAATGTGTTGCTAAAATATGCCCAGTTAGGCTAACTGCACCATAGCAAAGGCATGTGACTTTGTACTTGATTCTTACCTCCATTTGAAGCTAGTGCACAGAACAAGGGTGTGGAGCGATATGTTTGGTTCAGACCATTCTGAGAATGAAATGAATCACCTTGTTATAGAGGTTTGGGCCTTTTCTTTAAAAAGAAAAAGAAAAAAAGGAGATTTTGTGGGCAGAATACAGGAAATGTGATGCAGTGATCAACACAGCACGCACAAATGCTGATGTCAGAGTCAGAGTGGCTTGATGTGGAGGAAAATACTAACAGAACTGCTACAGCCAAGCTCAAAGCTGGTCGTACATGTCAGACTGATGACAGAATCTTTCATAGTCTAGTCAAGCCAGAGTCAAGTACAACTCACAAGATTTTCAGCTGATTCAGAAAAAAAGGACCCTGGCAATGCCAACAAAATGTGAATCAGACATAGAACTGAGTAGATGCAGACATCTTTGATGGAGGTCATTAAAGCCTAGCTCTGTTTTATCATCATTCAGTTTTCACTGAATAAAAAGTCATCCAAGATCTAACGTTAAAACTACTTTTTAGTGTGTGCATACACTGAATCAGATCATCAATTTTATCAGGCGCTGCAGATGTGTGTAACTGTGTATCATCAATTTAGTCAGGTGCTGCAGATGTGCATAGCTGTGTATCCTTTGTATAGGAGAGGTGGAGGAGTGAATCAGACAAGCTGTTTCTGCTCTGTCACTGTTATCTCAGGCTACACTACACACTGCCCTCCCTGTGTTCTCATCATAGTTATTTATCTTAACAAAGTAGTGTCTCAGAGGTGGTGAGTCATTAAGTACCTCCATAGACCACATCAACAGCAAAAATGGATCTTCTTCTTCTTGTTCATTGAACCCTCAGAGAGCAGCTTTGTCTGTCATATGAGCAAAAATTGCTGCACTGGCATTAAGTGCCTGACAAGTCAGGCCCAGTGCATCCAACTGGGGAGAGGATTGTTATCTTTTAAATCTTTATGGAAAAAAGGCAGGAGAATGGACCAAGAAAGTAGAAGATAGACAAGAAGAAGGTGACAGGAAGAAATGGATAAGGGCAGACAGAAAGAGTGGGCTAGAAAAGAGGAAATTCTGAATACATAATTTCCAGAAGATGAGGATGCTATAGCATTCATACTGAGACCCCCGGCATTGCCATGGGGGAAACAGACATTACAATAGACAGAAGTCACAAAGACAGCAGCTCTCCCCCCCCCCCCCCCCCAAAAAAAAAAAACCCAACAAAAACACCACAAATTGCAAAGTCCCAACCCCTGTCACATAAATAACAAAAGTAGTAATACTATTAAAAATTTTAAAAAAGAAGTAAAAACACCACACACAACAAAAATAACAAGAGAGATATTATGACAAAGTTATCATCAACCGCCCCCCCCCCCTCCCTTTCATGATTAACAAAAATATAGGACACCCCCCTCCCAGCGACATCAATGATTAATTTAAGTCATAATCACCCCCCCCCCCCCCCCCCTTCCACACACACACCTACATCAATGATTAATTTAAGTCATAATCACCCCCCCCCCACCCTCCAGTTACATCAATGATTAATTTAAGTCATAATCACCCCACACACACACCCACAACAATGATTAATTTAAATCATAATCATCCCCCCCCCCCACACACACACCTACATCAATGATTAATTTGTCATAATCACCCCACCCCCCCCCTTCCACACACACACCTACATCAATGATTAATTTAAGTCCAATCACCCCCCCCCCCCCCCACACTACATCAATAATTAATTTAAGTCATAATCACCCCCCCCCCACACACACACACCACCTACACTTCAATGATTAATTTAAGTCATAATCAACCCCCCCCCCCCCCACACACACACACACCTACCTACATCAATGATTAATTTAAGTCATAATCACCACCACCCCCCCAACCCTCCAGCTACATAAATGATTAATAAAAGTCATGACCACACCCCCCTCCCTTCCTCCCCTCAAAGCCACATCAATAATTGAAGTCATAAAGATCATTATCCCTACCCCCCCCCCCCCCCCCCCCCATTATTGTTGCTGACTACTACAGAGAAAAGTGGTGCAGGTCCTATCTGGTGACTTCATTCACTGAACTGCTGTTGCTGTGGATCTCTGTGTGACACGTCAGTCAGATAGGAATGATGACACAACTCCACATCGCTGCATGGTCAGATAGGTATGATGACACAACTCCACATCACCACATGGTCAGATAGGAATGATGACACAACTCCATGTCACTGCATGGTCAGATAGGAATGATGACACAACTCCATGTCACTGCATGGTCAGATAGGAATGATGACACAACTCCACATGACATCACTTCATGGTCAGATAGGAATGATGACACAACTCCACTTCACTGCATGGTCAGATAGGAATGATGACACATCTCCATGTCACTGCATGGTCAGAGAGGAATGATGACACAACTCCATGTCACTGCATGGTCAGATAGGAATGATGACACAACTCCATGTCACTGCATGGTCAGATAAGAATGATGACACAACTCCATGTCACTGCATGGTCAGATATTACTTTGGGCTTTTTCTCACTGACTCTATATGATCCATGAAGGCCACAGACTGACTAACACCCAATGGTCCTGACATCACAGCTTCCAACATCAGCAACTTTGGGGGGAACAGGGAGGGGGAGTTGGATGATCCCTTGGGTCAACTCATGACCAGACCTGCCAGTGCCTTTCTCTCCTTCATGTAGACATACAGTCAGAGGATCACATATACATGTTAATGATCCCAGGGTGCAGCTGGTATCAGCATTTCACGTGTGTTTGTTGTGATGTGTGTTTGTTTTTCCTTCTCCAAATAGAGCACATAAGTGTATGGAAGTTTCACAGGTAGAGATATCCTCTGACAGAGGTCCACACTGAAAACTGCACTGTACTGACATCTTTGACTCCAGCACACACACTGCTGACTAACAGCATGCATTCATACTCAGGCAAAGGCAACACCCCACCCCACAACATATACATACAAACTCAACCCCCCTCACAATCTACACACATGCAAAACAACCTCTCTCTCTCTCTCTCTCACTCACTCACTCACTCACTCACTCACTCACTCACTCACTCACTCACTCACTCACTCACTCACTCAACGGGGGACGGATAGCCTAGTGGTCAGAACATTGGGCTGGCAATTTGACGACCCGGGTTTGAGTCCGGTCGAGGAAATTTTTCTCCTGGAGTTAACATCAGTGCTGACTCCACTCTCCCCACAAGTCCTTCGGATGAGACTTTAAACCGAGGCCCCGTGTGCGAACGCACGCAGAACATCGTGTGCACACATTAAATCCTGTTCTGCTTTTCGTAAGAGTAGGCCATCGTGTGCCGGTGGGAACAGATGACAATATTTACAAAACTGCATACACACGGGGACCGGATGAAAAAAAGCACATGATTGCTTATTCTGTTATCCTCAATATAAAATAATATATAAAATAAATAAATAAATAAATAAATAAACTCTCACTCTCACTCTCTCTCTCTCACCCATCCACCCACACACACACCCCCACACACACCAGGAAGTCAGGGAAAGCTTATGTTTGGCATACCTGCATCAATGTTGATGAAGAGTGGCCCGATTTTCTCTCTTCTCTCTCTCTCTCTCTCTCTCCCTCTCTCTCTCTCTCTCTCTCTCTCTCTCTCTCTCTCTCTCCCATCTGCTGATATCAATGCACATGAGACACCTACTAATCCTTTTTCTATAGACCATAAAATATTGCCTGGAATGACCTACACCTGATTCTTTACGAATGTCAACAGTTGAACACTATGCAACCTGTAGCCTGAAAAACATCACAGCCGGACATACAAACCTTGGTACTCACTTGACAGAGGAAGGGAGTTTTTCTCTGCAAAATCCTTTCCCCTACTATTAGGACTTGCTTGACTTTTTAAGAAAGTCCCCCCACCCCCTCTCCTTAAAATTAAATCCTAAGTTCCCATCCACTGCTTTTATATTTCCTTTCCACTACTTTCATAGTAACTTCCTTTCCCCTACTCTTAGTACAATCTTTTCCCTACTCTTAGTACAATCTTCTTTTCCCTACTTTTAGTACAATCTTCTTCTCCCTACTCTTAGTACAATCTTCTTTTCCCTACTTTTAGTACAATCTTCTTTTCCCTATTCTTAGTACAATCTTCTTTTCCCTACTCTTAGTACAATCTTCTTTTCCCTACGCTTAGTACAATCTTCTTTTCCCTACTCTTAGTACAATCTTCTTTTCCCTACTCTTAGTACAATTTTCTTTTCCCTACTCATAGTACAAGCTCCTTTCCCCTACTCTTAGTACAAACTTCTTTTCCCCTACTCTTAGTACAAACTTCTTTCCCCTACTCTTAACTTACAAGCTTCTTTTCCCCATACTGTTAGTACAAACTTCTTTCTCCTCTGTTAGTACAAACGTCTTTCTCCTGCTCTTAGTACAAACTTAATTAATTTCCTCTACTCATTGTACAAACATATTTTCCCCTACTTTTCATCATTTCAGAAATGATATCAATACTGCATCAACTGATTCTGACTTTCTGTTTTCTTTCTTTCTTTTTTTTTTAAAAAATTATTTAGAAATGCTTTAAACTAAGCTAAGTTGTCTTTTGTGGGTTTTTTTGTTGTTGTTGTTGCTGATAATTGCTCTAACAATTTTCAGAAGAATCAAAATCTGTTAATTAACATGGCAACTGTAATTTATGGCTTCTTCATTACAAGCAGAAGTCATGAGAGCAAATCTACAGCGGTAGGGTGAGGATTATATGGACACTAAGACAAAGGGGTTGGGAAAGAGAAACAGAGACAGATAGACAGACAGACAGACAGACAGACAAAGCACTGTGGTGATGCACTTTCCCTGAGGGAGCAACTTGAATTTCACTGGGAGAAATCTGTTGTGTGGAGATGAAGTACAGTTCTCTAATAACTGTAACAACACTGTCTGTCTGTTGTATGGAGATGATACATTATAGTACAGATCTCTTATGACTCTAACAATACTGTCTGTTGTATGGAGATGATACATGATAGTACAGTTCTCTAATAACTGTAACAATACTGTCTGTTGAGTGTTGTATGGAGATGACACATTATAGTACAGTTCTCTAATAACTGTAACAAAACTGTCTGTTGTATGGAGATAACACATTATAGTACAGTTCTCTAATAACAATACTGTCTGAAGATGACACATTAAAGTGCAGTTCTGATATAACTCTAACAACACTGTCTGAAGATGACACATGATAGTACAGTTCTGTAATAACTCTAACAACACTGTGCACAGAATAAGAACACCATATTTTTTTCAATAATAAAGAAATTCACAAGGAAATCCTACAAGAAACTATGTAAAAGCTTTCAGACAGGATGTTTAGAATACCAGACATTGATTTTGAGCACTTTTCCTCTCATACAATTAGCACAGTGCTTTACATTCATGGAATCACAGACATACAATGATCACAGACATACAAAGGATACAGAATGTACTATCAACTGTAACAACAAAACATCAACAGTGGAATCCAAAACTCTTGGATTGTCAAAAGTCAGAATCATTTTCAAATGTCAAACAGGCTTGTGTACACACACACACACACACACACACACACACACACACACACACACACACACACCCCAGATATATATATCTATACATACATATGTATATATATATATATATATACATACATACAAATTTGTATATCAAATTGAAACACATACTCACACACACACTAACACACACGCACGCACTCACACACACACACACACACACACACACACACACACACACACACACACACACACAAACATACACACACCCACGTACATACGCATGCACACACACACACTCACAAGTGCATGTCCACATACATACGCATGCACGCTCACATACACATACACTCACTCACTCACTCACACACACACACACACACCACACACACACACACACACACACACACACACACACACACACACACACACCACACACACACACACGGTCCAAATACATCCTTGACTGTACATGCTTTCATACATGCTTCCACACCTAAATGTGCATACTTTAAGATTGGTCCATGCCCATAGTTGTTTTTTTTTGTTTGGGTTTTTTTGTGTGTGTCTAATATCACTTATGTGAACAGATGTAAAATTGAAGACCAACACACACACACACACACACACACACACACACACACACACACACACACACACACACAACACACACACACACACAACACACACACTATATTCTGATACAAGGCATCAGACAGTCAAAGATCTACTTCACACAACACAAGGCAGTTTCTCCCTAGGAAGGACCAACGACTGGGACAGGCCAACTTTCTGTGCTGCTCTGATGTTACAGCAGTGATGTCATCATCTTATTTCAAGCAACAAAAACACACAAATCAGCCCTGCTAGTACACATGCTCACATACAGATGGAGATTGAGATTCAGATGAAACAGTCAACAGGATGATCATAATCATGTTTAACCAGGTCATAACCCACAGAGTTTTCCAGCATATTGAGGTTGCATAGGGAAACTAAGACTGTTACCTGTCTAACTATGAGGGAGTGTTTTGTTAACGGATTACTTCAAAATGAACTGAATGGTTGCTAACTGAACGCTTCTTCATCAATGATTTGACTGAATGACAGTTGAACGTTGACATCTGACAGATCTGTACACTTTGGTCTAAGGTAGCAATTACAGTCAATCACTCCAAACAACTGAACTGATGATTCTTCTCCAGGAGTTGTCTATTTACCTGGAGGGGTCTGTGTCTGTGTCACTGTCTGTGTCACTGGTGTCACTTGTCTGTGTCACTGTCTGTGTCTGTGTCACTGTGTCTGTGTCACTGTCTTCTCCTTTCACTGCCAGTGCTGTGTTTGTTGCTTGCTTGTCTGTATGTCTGTCTGTTTTACTTTTATGACTGGTTACATACTTGCTTTGTGTTGGATTTACAATAAATCCTAGAAGACTTGAGAAAGTCCCGGGAAATCTGACAGTCTACACAAGACTAAGGGATCTTTTTTTACTTAAAAAAAAAGACACTGTCTTTGACTTCAGGGAATTCTGGTCAGATTTTAGAAATTGTCTTGATATTTTAAGTCCCAATACTGCATGCACAGGAGTGTTACCCCCCCCCCCCTCTCCTCTCTCTCCCTCTCTCTCTCTCACACACACACACACAACACTCTCTCCTCTCTCTCTCTCTCTAAGCACGACACGCACACACACACATACTCTCTCTCTCTCTCTCTCTCTTCTCTCCTCTCTCTCTCTCTCTCTCCCTCTCTCTCTCTCTCTCTCTCTCTTTCTCCTAAAAGTCCTTCGGGGACTGGATGTAAATAAGCACAAGAGTGCTTATCCCATTATCCTCGAATATAAAAGAATAAATCAAATCAAATCAAATCTCACTCACTCACTCACCTCTCTCTCTCTCCCTCTCTCTCACTAGTGCTTATCTATTATCCTTGAATAAAAGAATTTGCCTTGCCTTGCCTTGCCTTGCCTTGCTGCTCTCTCTCTCCTCTCTCTCTCTCTCTCTCTCTCTCTCTCTCTCTCTCTCCCTCTCTCTCTCTCTCTCTCTCTCTCTGAGTGATATGAAACACAGCAGATTCTAAGTCCTCAGACATCCACTGGCTGTTGAAAACTGCTTCAATCAATCTGATGCTTTCAGCCAAGCCGACCACAGAGGCCATACCAAGGCTGAAGTGTGAGCATTGGGTCTGTAGACAGACTTGTGCAGAAACAAAAGCCCTGATGAGAACAACATCTCTACAGTCTGTAGACAGACGTGCAGAAACACAAACCCAATAAACATCATCCCTACAGTCTGTAGGCAGACTTGTGCAGAAAACATGACCCCAATAAACAAACATCCCTACAGTCTGTAGACAGACGTGCAGAAACATGACCCCAATAAACAACATCCCTACAGTCTGTAGACAGCGTGCAGAAACATGACCCCATAAACACATCCTACAGTCTGCAGACAGACATGTCTACAGCTGGTAATTACAACCACTTTTATAATTATGTCAGCAGCAGAAGCCTGATATTTATAACAATTTATAATCATGTCAGCAGCAGAAAGTCTGACAATTATATCCACTCATATAATTAGATCAGTTGCTAATGCCTGATAATTATAACCATCCATGAAATTATGCCAGCAGCAGAAGCCATATAATTATAACCACCCATTAAATTATGTCAGCAGCAGAAAGCCTGATAATTACAAAAACTTGTAATCATGTCAGCAGCAGAATTCCAATAATTATATCCATTCTTATAACCCTGTCAGCAGTAGAAAGCCTGATAATTATAAAACTTGTAATCATGTCAGCAGCAGAAAGCCTGATAATTATATTGACCTGTAATATTCCACAGCAGAAAGCCTGATAATTATATCGACTTGTAATCATGTCCACAGCAGAAAGCCTAACAGTTATTAACACTCATAATTTTGTAAGCAGCAGAAGTCTGATAACTTTTCCCACTCTGATTATCATGTCAGCAGCAGAAGCCTGATAATCATAAGAATCCATAAAATGATAGCAGCAGCATCCATAAAATGATATCAGCAGCAGAAAGCCTGATAAACTATAACCATTCATGAAATTATGTCAGCAGCAGAAAGCCTGATAATCATAATAATCCAAAATATTATGTCAGCAGCATCATAAATTATGTCAGCAGCAGAAAGCTGATAATTATAACCATCATGAAATTATGTCGCAGTAGCGAGCCAGTATTATAACCATCTACAAAATTATGTCAGCAGCAGAAAGCCTGATAATTACAACCATCCATGAAATTATGTCAGCAGCAGAAAACAGGTTATTATAACCATCCATAAAATTGTCAGCAGCAGAAAACCTGATAATTATAACCGTCCATAAATTATATCAGCAGCAGAAAACCTGATAATTATAACCATCCATCCATGAAATTATGTCAGCAGCAGAGAGCCAGGAAATTATAACCATCCATAAATTATATCAGCAGCAGAAGGCCAGATAATTAGAACCACCCATAAAATCATGGCCGAGTCAGCAGCAGAAAGCCAGATAATTATAACAATACAAATGATTATGTCGGCAGCAGAAATCCAGATAATTATAACGATCCTTGTGTCAACAGCAGAAAGCTAGATAATTATAACAATCCTTACGATTATGTTGGCAGCAGAAAGCCAGGTTGGCAGCAGAAAGCCAGATAATTATAACCATCCTTATTAAATTTATGTCAGCAGCACTGGGATCAAGCACTGACACAGGTCTCTGTAATACCTCAACAAACTCAACATCTGTGGCCACACTGACACAGTCTCTGAATACACAACTCACACTTGTGGCCAGCACTGACACAGGTCTCTGTAATACCTCAACAAACTCAACATCTTGTGGCCAGCACTGACACAGGTCTCTGTAATACCTCAACAAACTCAACATCTTGTGGCCAGCACTGACACAGGTCTCTGTAATACCTCAACAAACTCGACAATCCTTATGGCCAGCACTGACACAGGTCTCTGTAATACCTCAACAAACTCAACATCTTGTGGCCCAGCACTGACACAGGTCTCTGTGAATACCTCAACAAACTCAACATCTTGTGGCCAGCACTGACACAGGTCTCTGAATACCTCAACAACAACACCCAGCACTGACACAGGTCTCTCTGCAATACTGTTTGCCTTTTTCTCTTCCATTCAGCCCCTTCTGTCTGCAACACTGTGTCTGTCTCAGGATCTGCTTCATTCTTCTCTTTCTTCTGTCTGCAATCACTGTGTCTGTCTCAGCATCTCCTTCATTCTTCTCTTTCTTCTGTCAAGGGAAGACTGAAGACTCCTCTGTTGATCAAGTTTCTTAACCTCACCAGTAGATTGTTCACTGTCTGTGAATCCTGTCAGTCAAAATTTTATTTCCAGATGGTACACTGAGTAAGCAATAAATTTGCTTTTTTCATCAAGCCATCTATCTAGTTTTTTTTTTTAATTTAAAACTCCCCCCCCCCCTTCCAAAAAAAAAAAATTTTTTTTTAAAGAAATGAAGCAGCAAGTAAAGCAAATCAAGCAGAGAACCAAGAAAACCCACCCAAAAAATATTATTTTAGCTACAACATTGTCACTGTGTGTATATGTGTGGGGTGGGAGTAAGGGTGGGCAGCAGGAGGAGGGGGGAGGGGGTATGTGGTGTGGGGTGGGGGTGGGAAGCATGGGGGGGTGATGGGAAGCAGGGGGGGGAGTGATGGGGGGGAAATGATGGGGGTGGGGGTGGGAAGCAGTGGGGGGGGGTGTGGAGGGGAAATGATGGGGGTGGGGGTGGGAAGCATGTGGGGGGGGGGGGAGATGGGGGGGGGTGATGGAGAGGGGGGGTGGAAGATGGGGGGGTGGGGGTGGGGGTGGGAAATGATGGGGTGGGGGTGTGGGAAGCAGGTGGGGGTGATGGGGGGGGAAATGATGGGGGTGGGGGTGGGAAGCATGGGGGGTGGGGAGTGTAAAGCCTTTTCAGCTACTGCTGTAAAGAAGTATAGGTATTCATTGTCATTATATATATTTTTTAAATTTTGTTATTTTATATCGAGGATAATGGAATAAGCACCCTTGTGCTTTTTATGTCCAGTCCCGTGTGTATGCAGTTTTGTAAATGTCTGTTCCCATCGGCACACAATGGCCTACTCTTACAAAAAGCAGAGCAAGATTTAACATATGCGCAAGATGTTCTGCATGATTCACACACGGGGCCTTGGTTTATACTCATCTGAAGGACTTGTGGGGAGAGTGGAGTCAGCACTGATGTTAATTCCAGGAGAAAAATCTCTTTGAACGGGAATTGAACTTGGGTTGCCAAATTGCGAGCGCAATGTTCTGACCACTAGGCTATCCCGTGACAGACTCTGTGTGTGTGTGTGTTGTGTGTGTGTGTGTGTGTGTGTGTGTTGTGTGTGTGTGTGTGTGTGAGAGAGAGGAGTGTGTATGTGAGTGTGTGTGTGTGTGCGTGTGTAAGTGTTTCACATGTATCTTATTATTATATAATTGTAACTAGGCTATCCCGTCCCCCCTTATAGAAGCCATGACCAACAAAGTGGGTGATTATAACCTGCTAAAGTCCAGTTAACATAACAGCCATCTCAGGACTTGTATCAGTATTACTGTTGTTATCATCATTATTATTATTATGATCATTGTTACCACAATCATTATGACAAGAGCCAATCCAATCCAATATGTAATTTATCACCCTGCAGTCCACACAGGCCATGTCAGGGTGTCACCTTCTAAAAGATTATGTCTCAGAATAAAGCAGCGCAAATATCCATATACAGATCAAATGGGGTATAAAACCAACTCTACAATCCTTCTTTGTATACATGCCCTTGTCAACCTAAGGGTCAACCCAGGGTGGGCACCCCATTGTGGGAAAAATCTGATCACATCAATCGCACATAAAATGAGGGGAAAAAAACCCAAAAAACAGATTCCTTTCAATTAAACAACTTTGTTCTTAGCGACAACTATAGCACTTTTGCTCATATCAGACGGATAAGGCCTGCTTCTCTCAGACAGAAAATGGTATCACAAAAAGGACCTTTAGGGAGTCTGCAGTAAAATGCTTGTGCCTAATATCCTGGACACCTCAACACTCCAGAAGCAGATGCTTGGTGGTTACCCACACATCACGTTACATGCTATGGGTTCCTTTGCCTTTCAACAAATGAACACAGAGTGACATGAAAATGACCCAAGTGTATCCTGGTGAGCACTGTTGCTTCCCTTCAGATTTTTGAGAAGAGCAGACAATATCACCTACAGGGGTTCAATGTTGTAACACATATCACTCAAAGGAGGGAACCAATCTCTCTCTTGCTTGATTGCGTATGTAAGCAAGTGCATGCATACATCTAAACACACACACACACATACTCCTCCTCCTCTCTCTCTCTCTCTCTAAACACACACACACACATACTCTCTCTCTTTCTTTCTCTCTCTCTCTCTCTCTCTCTCACACACACACACACACACACGCACGCACACACGCACGCACGCACGCACGCACGCACGCACGCACGCACCACGCACGCACGCACGCACGCACGCACACACACACACACGCACACACACACACACACACTGTCAAAGCAGAACGTCTTTCCCATATTTTATTTACATCCAGCCAGCCACAATAGCCATAACAGGACTACAATTTGTTGTTTTTTTAATTAAAAATTTTTTTTTTTTTTTTTTTGGTGTCACCTGTTTCACAAGTTCATCAGATTGTTCATTGCCAGATATACTACAGTAGGCAGGGATCCATTGCAGCATTACACATTTGTTTTGTGCAAGGAGCAGTAGTTCCCTTTGGAGTTCTGTCTCTTTTTCTGCAAACAGGGCTTGTAGGACTGACAGGGCATCAGTGAAAAAAGCACTTGCTGACATTCATCTATGGAATGTCTGACCATAGTGGCAGCTTGTTTCAGGGCTTGGGTTTCTACACATGAAGTGGAGGAAATCTCTGTTGATGATATATTGGACAGTGAAATATCAGAAGGAGAAATTAGGAAAGCTATTAATCATATGAAATGTAGAAAGGCAGCAGGTTTGGATGGTATTATAGCCGAAATGTTGAAACAATTCTGAACAAACTATTATGCTATTTTTGTCCAAATATTTCAATGCCATATCTTTCAAAGGCTTTTTCCCTTCAAACTGGACTGAAGCTGCTATATACCTACTACATAAGAAAGGTGACACTAGTATCCCAGAGAATTATAGGGGTATATCTCTTCTAAGTATTCTCAGTAAAGTATTCATGTATGTCATTGATAGGAGACTGACCTTGTGGGTAGAGCAGAATGGTTCTATCTGTGAAGCCCAGGCTGGATTTAGAAAAGGCGATCAACTATAGACCACATATTTACTTTGAATGCACTATTAGAAATCTAGTTGCTCAAACATAGAAAACTGTATGTGGCATTCATTGATTTCAAGAAAGCATACTATACTGTAAATTGCAATGTTTTGTGGTCTGTACTGCTTCGTGCAGGTATTAAGGGTAGAGAATCTTCAAGATGCTTCAGGCAATGTATTCAACTGTTAAAACATGTGTAATATGCCAGAGCAAGACAGGCCATTCAAGTTTTTTTGACTGTCTACAGGGATTGGAGAAGGGGTGTATTGTAAGCCCAGTCTTATTTTCTTTATTGATTAACGAGTTGGCTAATGAATTAATCTTAATTAAAAGGTAAACATGGTGAGACTTTGGAATCAAGTGAAATTGAACTGTATCTTATGCTGTTTGCTGATGATTTAACCTTGTTATCATTGACCACCGTAGGCCTACAGCACCAACTCAACAACGTACAAAAGGAAACAGTAAGACTAAAGTTAACAGTTAGTTAAAGTCTGTCACGAGCCTAAGGCTCATCAGGCCAGTGCTTATCCCAGTTTCTAAGGCGTTAAGCGACTGAGAGTCATAGACTCCCCCTGGATAGGACGCCAGTCCTTTCGCAGGGTTAACCCCCAACACAAGGTTGGTACCCCTTTTACACCTGGGTGGAGTGAGAAAATAGCCGTAAAGTGCCTTTTCCAAGGGCACAACTCCATAGCCGAAAGCTGGGATCGAACCCGCAACCTTTAGATTACGAGTCCAATGCCCTAACCACTAGACTACAGCGGCAGCTAAAGTTAACAGTAAACATAGACAAATCCAAAATTATTGTGTTTAGGAAAGGTGGCTACCTCAATGCCAGAGAAAAGTGGTTTTTGAATGGAAAGCTGCAAGAAGTTGTGAATTCGTTTAAGTATTTAGGCCTTAGTTTTTCTACTAGAAATAGTTTCACAGCTGCTATGGAAGAAATAAAACTTAGAGGTAAAAAATGTGAGAATGATATTATGTGTTCATTGAGAAAAATTGGAGGTAATTCTCCAGATGTTTTCTTCAATTTTTTGACACTCAGGTTGTCCCACTGGTTCTGTATGCTTCCAAAGTGTGGGGACATAAGGCCTGTTGCCAAGTCGAATAAGTTCATCTTTATGCTTGTCAAAGATTCATGCACATGCGAAATAAAACAGCTAATGATGTTGTATATGGCAAACTTGGTCGTTTCCCACTATGGATTACAGCTGTTACTAGATGTAGTAAGTACTGGCTACCACTGTTAAAACAGCCTGAAGAAAGGTATTCAAAAAAGGCTTATAGAATGTCATTAGCTATGCATGAGAAAGGCCATGTGACTTGGGTAACCCATATCAAGAATATTCTTTATGAAAATGGTTTTGAACAAGTTTCGTTGTGGCTTCGATAACACTTTTATGAAAGAGCTTAAAGAGAGACTTCACAGCAACTTCTGTCACAACTGGCGTAACAACATGGATTCTACCCCATGAGTCTCATTAAATGGTAAAATTAAACAAATGTTTCAAATAGAAAACTATTTAAAAATTTTGCACGTCAAAGGTTACAGAAATATCTTGGCACAATTCAGGATGGATGTATCGCAGTTAAATGTACACAAATATCGCTTTTCGCCAACTGATGATAATACTGCATGCCCTGTATGTATGCACATGAAGAAGATGAAGCACACTTTGCATTTAAATGTCCCTTATATGAGGACATTAGACAGGCATTCAAGTTCCAAGTTGATGTTGATGTTAACCTCGACAATACGTTTGTCAGTGTGCAAGCTTGCAATTCACAAGGATCACTAGTAAAACTTGCAAAATACCTTTTGGCTGCTTTCAGGATCAGACAGAATTTCATTGCTGATATGGACAAATAAAGCAAATAGTCTTCAGGTTTACAATTATTTTCATCTATACCAGTGTTGTTTGTCTTGATCGTGTTATAATTATATCACGACAGAATAATGTATTGATGTTTATGTTTCTCCCCATGAAAGGGGCTGTTAGCCTATATTAATTAAATTTCAGCATTGAGTTCAGAATTTTCTCTCTCTCTCTCTCTCTCTCTCCTCTCTCTCTCTCTCTCTCTCTCCTCTCATCCCCCTCACTCCTCTCATCTAACTCTCTCTCTCTCTCATCACTCACTCACTCATTACCACACACACACACACACCACTCACAACAACACACACATCACGACCACACACAACACTCTACATCTCACTCTCACCACACACACACACACAAAACTACTCACTCTCCTCACAAAACACACCACACACACACAACACACACACACACACACACACACACACACACACACAGACTTGAAGCAGAATATTTTTCCACATTTTCTTTACATCCAGCTGACCACAACAGCCATAACAGGACTCTACAATTAACACACACACAACACACACACACACACACACACACACAACATCCCATCTGTCTGTCTGTCTTCTGTCTGTCTTCTTCTCTCTCTCTCTCTCTCTCTCACACACACACACATACACACAGTGACACACCACGCACACACACACGCCCCGCATGCACGCACACCACCCACACACACACGTACACACACACACACACACACACACAGACACAGCACGCACACGCATCGACAACACACAACACACACATACACCACTGCCAAGCAGAAATTTTTTTCCAAAACATTTTCTTTACATCCAGCTGACCACAACAGCCATAACAGGACTCTACAATTAACACACATACACACACACACACCACACACCACACACACACAACACAACACACACACAACACACACACACACCACACATCAACAAACATGTGTACTCTCACACACATACACACACATGCACGCATCTATGCAAGCGCGCACACACACACAGACAGACACACAACACACAGACACACACAACACCCCCACACACACCCTTTGACATCAGTATCAGTACAGTCAGTCCTCATAACATTCTTTAAAAAAAAAAAAAAAAAAGGGGGGGGGGATTAATGACAAAAATTTCTTTTATGTCAGCATCAGCATCATGTCACCATCATCATCAGCATCATATCACATGTCATCATCTACAGTCACCAAGTTCTGGCAACACAGCAGCATCACAAAAGAAAGAAGAAGGCAGGAGAGGGAAATGGAGCAATCTCCACAACTACAGCCCGGCAGCTTGGTTCATGATGGTGTCGCAGGGTTGTATTTCTCTTCATACATATGCCATCCCCCCCTTTCCTGCCTTGTTTTTGTTTCTACATCAATGAAAGACACAGGGAGTGTCTCTCCTGGTATGCAGTATTGGGAACTCTAAAATCTCCATGAGAACTTTCTAAAATCTCCGGTGGGAAACCACTAAAAGATGTCAGGTCAACCAGATATCTTTCAACAATTACAGATACAAGGAGTTTTTGCTGGTATGCCATATTGGGAACACTAAAATCTCATGAAGTGAACTTTGTATACTCTGCAGTGGGAAACCTTGTGGTCTGCCTACATACAGCGACAGCATGCCGTTGTGAAACATGGTGCCAGCAGTGAGAACAGGAAAAAAGGTGACCATGTTACAAGGGGTAACTGAGTGATATGCTGGTGCATGTAGCTACTCTGTCTCTTCCTGTTTCTTCTGTCCTTCAACTGCTCTGGAGAGGATTCAGTTCACTGCTGTGGTTGACTGCATTTGCTTCTGTCATTAGGGGCTGGTAGCCTGGTGCCTGGACTGTGCTCTGTTTCACCCTGTCTGTTGTTCAGTCTGTTTTCTGTGATTGGTTGTTTCTATTCTTTTCTCTGGTGTATGGCATTATTCTTCTGCTTTGCACATGAAAAAGCTCATACTTTCTCTTCTTTCACTTCCCTTCCCGTTAAAAACATGACTTGATCACTTCTTTTAGTAACACTAATAATAATCACAGAAATACCACGAAAGAAAACTGGCCAAATGTTTGACATTTTTCTGCTTCTTTGTTCTCTCACACAAATCACCACTGTCTGGTGAATCTGCTGTGACATTACGATCATCCACATCAAGTTTCAACTGAACTCAATCTCCACCAAGCACTGTGTAAAACAGTGTATCAGATTTTTCATGACAACATGCCATGGCTTCTGATCTCTGTCACTTTTCAATCTCTGACAGCAATCAACTCTTCACACACATAATAGACACATGCACAGTCAAGCACTCACAACACACTTTCCACACAGGTACAAGCTCTCTCTCTTCTTTCTCTCAGAAGACTAACAGGCACATGCACACACACACCACACCACACACACACACACACACACACACACACAACCACACCACACTTCTCTCTCTCTCTCTCTCTCTCTCTCTCTCTCTCTCTCTCTCTCTCTCTCTCTCCCCCCCCCCAATCCCAAGGAATAGACTTGTTCAAAACTAGTTTACTATACTCAGGCCCTACGCTGTGGGACTCCATCCCTGACTCATTACACAAGCATCAATCATTAACAACCTTCAAAAATCACCTTCTACTCCACTTGATGCATCAAAAATAAAAAAACCACACTTCCCCCCTCTCAAACTGTCCCTCCCTCCCCTCTCTCCCTGTTGTGGTGTTTGTGTGTGTGTGTGTGTGTGTGTGTGTGTGTGTTGTGTGTGGTCACTGTGTGTGTGTGTGTGTGTGTGTGTGTTGTGTGTGTGTGTGGTGTGGTGGGAATGTTTCACATGTATCTTATTATTATATAATTCTAACTGATTTTAAGAATGATTCTAACTAAATGTCTCAGCTATTGTCTAAACATGTCTATCATCCATATTGAGAAATGTTTTTTTTCATATTTGTACTCTATATCTTTATAATCACGTGTGTCAAACATAATTGATTTTTTGGTGTAAACTTTTAATTAATGATGTTTTAAAGAAAGCTGAATAACTATGTCATCAAGATTACGATAGGATCACAAACATAATTTTATTACTTTTTTTGTCTGTTGTTTGGAACCGGTATAGTTTCTTGTTCTTGGTATTTGGATCATTACAGTTGTTGTTGCTTAAAGGAATTGTTGTTTTTTTTAATCTAGATTTAATCCCTGATAAGGGCAGGGACAGGATGTAACAATGCACGCGAGTGACTTATTCATTATCCTCAAATAAAAGAATTTGATGATTGATTTGATCTCTCTCTCTCTCTCTCTCTCTCTCTCTCTCTCTCTCTCTCTCTCTCTCTCTCTCTTCTTTCCTATCTGTCACATTTCACACTCACACACACACACACACACACACCACAAACACACACACACACACACACACTTTCATGATTGATAATATTACAAATATTAAAACAGAGTAAGAAATTATTATACACTTCATCACCCCCCCCCCCCCCCCCCCCCCCCCCCCCCCCCCCCCCCCCCCCCCCCACCCCCCCCCCACACACACACACTCACCAGGCAAAATTATATGTTACACACACATATAAATATTACACACACATAACACACAAACCACTTGTCCTCTCACACAGTTCATCAATGATCCTAAACATCACTTCCATAACAAAACTCGCCTCTGTATGAGTTAAACCGCTTGATAGATTAACAGTTGTAATGACCTAATACCCATTTTTTCCCACTCCCCCCCCCTCCCTCCCTCTCTCTCTCTCTGTCACACCCCACACACACACACACACACACACACACACACACACACACACACACACACACACACACACACACACAACACACAACACACACACTATCATGATGTAATATTACAGATATGAAAACAGAGAAAATGTAATCCTTCCCCCCCCACCCGCCCCCCCCCCCCCCCACACACACACACCAGCAATATATGTTACACACACATATAAACATACACACACTGACACACAATCTTGTCCTCTCACACTGTTAAAAAATTTCATGATCATAAACATCACATCCATTACTAATACACCGGGCATTACAAAACTCGCCTCTGCATGAGTTAAACTGCTTGATAGATTAATGGTTGTAATGACCAACACCCATCTTTCTCACACCTCCCCCCCCCCTCTCTCTCTCTCCTCTCTGTGTGTGAAGTAAAACAGAACAGAATCACTAAAATCATGTGTCGGCTTCAGACAGTGATGTTAATACTGTCAGTCTTCAACTGACAACTCCATGAAGATACTACACTACATAATATAATAATGGGCTTTTATCTGATTTTCTTTTCCACCCTCACTCAGGTCCAAAATTATCACAACTCCCCCCCCTCCCCTGTTGTGTGTGTGTGTGTGTGTGTGTGTGTGGTGGTGCGTGCGTGCGTGCGTGTGGTGCGTGGTGTGTGTGATGAGGATCATAACATATTAACAACACCCAAACTATTTATTTTTGCTGTGTTTAATTCACAACATATGATCAACACAGTGTAACAGGTTTAACATAAAGCAGCTGCAAATTTATGATGGTATCACTGCAGAGAATCTGACATGGTATGATGAGGTAAATGAGGATAAGAGTGGGGAGGGTATGTGCAGAGAGAATGGTGCAGTATGAATATAATATATTATATATATTATATATTATATATATATATATATATATAATATATATATATAAGCACAACATATATATATATTATAATATATATATATATATTATATAATATATATATATATTATATATATAAAGGCACAACCAATGCCCTGGTGTTATATGCCAGTTAAAAGTAATAATATATTCCATATTGACTCCTACACTAGTTTAAATAAAGCAGTGGTATTTTCAGGACTTTCTTCTAGAGTTAAAGTTGTGGAATATTCCATACTATCTTTGACATAAATCCCTTACTGGTGTGTTCCGGATTATCCACAGGACTTCTGATTGTTCCCCAACTGAATAACTAGCACCCAGACCACCGCTAGTAAAGAAATGGAAACCAAAGGTTCAGATCAGATTTGAACCATAGGCCTCTTGCTTCTCAGGTGGGTAAGTTACTCCTAGACCCCCACTGACTCCCCGGCCCCTGACACAGTGTGGGGATAGCTGACGACAGACAGGTCTGCCACACTCACCTTGGGGAACACACTGACAGGACTTTTCCCACATCCCTCACAACACACCCTGCAGGAGGAAGAACTGAACAGTGGACACAGCATCCTCCCAGCTTACCTTCACATCTAACTCTGCCAGTTTGAGGTCAGCAGCTAAACAGTTACCAATAATCAAACACAGGCGCGCGCGCACACACACACACACACACACACACACACACACACACACAGAGTACACATTCACAAACACACAGTGCACACTCACATCCCCATCACCCCCCCCCCCCCCCAAACACCCCCCCCCACTCACACACCACACACACACACAACATATACATTCCCCCCCCCCCCCAACACACACACAGACAGACAGACATGCACAGACACAGACAGACAGACAGACAGACAGACACAGACAGACACAGACACACGCGCACACACACACACACACACACATGCGTGCACACACACACACACACACACACACACACACACACACACACACACACACACACACACACACACATACATACACACTTGAGAACAATGTCCAGTTTCAGTTTTCAGTGTGTTTTCCCCAGGAGATGCCCCATGTGCAGAACATTCCATACACTCCACACCTTGAAGTGATATAATTTTGGTTACAGGTAAATACTCCTTAGAGAAAGAACACAGGGGTGGGTATATCAAGGCAGGGATTTGTTGGCTGCAAACACACAACTCTTGTTTTTCGAACTGCAGCACTCTATCAAGGATGCCACACTGTAAAGTAATCACAGATTTCTCGCACTGACAGTACAAAACTCATATTTCTCAGAGCAAAATCATAAACATTGCTTTCATTAGTTTACATAAAAAACCAAGAGAACCATAGAGAACCAAGCCATGATATACAGCAGTCAGAAAGAGACAGAGAAGCAAGCCATGATATACAGC
>CM060319.1:13119922-13129922 GCA_030674155.1 Stramonita haemastoma
AGAATAAAACAAACACTCACTCATGCACACACCATAATGAAAGACACTGACACTAAGAATAGAACATACAGCTCTAACAGTAAAAATCTGCACAAAAGTTGTGTAAATCTATGAATGATTCATTGTACGTATGATGAACAATATCTACTCATATATATACATTTATTTTTTTAATCGTTTATTTATTTATGTCATTTATTTGATCATGAGGCCTATAGAAAACAATTCCTGAATCTTGCATGAAATATCTAACTTATACAGCAGCACCAAAACATCAATTGCTCCTTTAGCATCAGACAGGGTCTCTGTAAAATGTTGTCATCATGAAATGAAAAATATGACCTATTTAGGTCATAGCTGACCCAACCATAGTAGACAGGATAACACTGATAAAAAGAGAAAGCATCAACAGCAATGTATGAAGACATGGAACACCCCAAAGCAACAGAAAAAAATAAGAGGAAAACAAAAACAGAAGAAAACAACACAGGAAAAAAAAAAAGAAGAGCACGGTAACAAAGAGAGAAAAAAATTGCAGAAAAAAAACAACAGATGAAAAACAACAAGAAAAACACAGAATTGTGCTTGCAAAGGATGGGCCAGCTATGGGGGAGTTTTCACTCCTTGGGTGCTAAGCAGAGATTCTGTCAGTCCAAAAATCTACACCTTTTCAGCCACACTCCCACATTTTCACACCAACTAACTTATCTCCCTGTGTTTTTCCTCTCCTCTTCCCAGCCATTTCAGTTCTCTGTCACAAATCTGGTCCTGGGCTCCTTCTCCCAAACATCTCACTCTGTGCTGATCCTGTCAAACAAACAAAAACAAAATTTTTTTTTTTAATTATCATTTTTATTTTTTTATTTTGTTTTTTTAAAACAAAATATTACTCTTCTGGCCCAGACCTCTGCTTGTGGTTCTGAACACGTCTGTCATTGAATGGATTCTCCATTAACTTCTTTAGCAGTTTTGGAGCACAAAACTGATTTTTTTTCCAGGTAGTGTGCTGTGAACTAGTTGGCCCTGGAATCAGACTGTTTCCTATCCAGATACAACACAAACCCCAAGAAGCAAACATGAGCAGTTATTTTTCCACATGTGTGCATGTATTTGTAAATAAAATTGAGTACAGCAGTTGTACAAAAGTTGCCCTGGAAAATGATAAAAAATACACCCCCCCCCCCCCCCCCCATGTGAATCCCAAGGCACTGCTGGCATTAAAGCCCATGACTTCACGACTGCAGGTCTGACACTACCACTGAGCTGAAGGATATTTCTGATCAGATCAAAATATACTGGACAACACCTAACAAACTATGGATAACAAAATGGCATTGGAGATGAGGCCTTTTGTCAATGATTTACTTGAAAATGACAATAATTATGACAGTTATCATTATGTACAAATCTAGCTGGATGTCACACAGCAAGACATGCATTTTAGAGGACTGAGAAAAGTGCAAGTTTGCTTGCTGAATTAGCCACCGAGTACACATGTCCTCATGATAGTAACAGTGAGTCGACTGAGTTAAAGCAATAGCAAAAGTAATTCAAGGCCTGGGGCAGTAGGAAATAAGAGGACGGGTGTCCTTTATGTGATGTGTGTAGAGTGAGAGGAAGGGTAAACAGGAGTTGAATCCTGATCAGAGTAGAATATGTCAGTGGATTTGATCCAACTCAAATTAGGTATATTATCTAAAGTCACTGTCAAAATTTTAAAAATCCAAATTGACCTCCATCATTTTCCATTAAAATACCTATTTTCTAACCCACATAGTTTCCACAACTGAGCTTTTTTGTCAATCCTACAGACCCTTGATACAGAAATGGGAAGAAGCATCAATGTCTGCAGGCCCATGTTTTGTCCTAAACCTTGATGGCTTGAAACATTGTACAACTTTTAGATCCTGCTGCGATCTTGGAAGAGATGGGAACATTAGATCTAAACGTTACATTAGATTGGGTTATCTAAGTCGTTTTCTTCGTCACAAAACGATTTTCTCATGCACAGATCTCGATCATTTCATTGCCACGAAAAAAAGCCGAAACACATGTTCTATCAAAGCCACAACAAAGTTGGAATGCAAAGTCAGGACTTGCCTTCAAAATCACAAAATTGCCGAGCATGCTCAACCTTTTACATAATGCCCCGTTTTGCACATCTAACCACACAAGCTATGCAAAGTAAAATAGCTAGATACAAATTGTAAAGATCGATCAAATTAATTTCTTCTACCTTTCAACAATCACCGGAAATAGTCCGTCAGCCATTAATGCTTGTGCACATGGTTTCTTTTTTTTTTCTTTTTTTTTGTCTTTTTACTGGTGGTGATCTGAAACAACCCGACACCCACAGAGGAGGGGGGGGGGGGGGGGGGGGTTCGTCTTTTTTGTTGTTGCTGCAGAGTTTAATTGTTTGGGCTTTTAGGGGGTAAGGAGGAGGAGGCGTTAGTGAAACTTTTTATTCAGGGAAATTATTAGGCACACACAATGACCCTCCTTAAATTAGCCCTGGCTTTCCCCAGCCAAGGTTAAGCAGCTCCAGTGTGGTTGCCAGTTGGATGGGTAACTGTTTGCACTGCCTTGGTACAGTACAGTTCCCCCAGTTCACCCAGCTGAAATCCTCGAAATTAAAGAATTTTAATCTCTCTCTCTCTCTCTCTCTCTCTCTCTCTCTCTCTCTCCTCTCTCTCTCTCTCTCTCTCTCTCTCTCTCTCCTCTCTCTCATACAGGAAGACCCGGATTCGAACACTCGAATCCGTGGAGGAAATTTACTTCCTGGAGTTAACATCAGTGCTGACTCCACTCTCCCCAAAAGTCCTTGGATGAGACTTTAAACCGAGGCCCCGTGTGCGAACGCACGCAGAACATCTTGCGCACACGTTAAATCCTGTTCCGCTTTTCGTAAGAGTAGGCCATCGTAAGCCGATGGGAACAGATGACAATATTTACAAAAACTGCATACACACGGGACCGATGAAAAAAAGCACATGTTGCTTATTCTGTTATCCTCGATATAAAAGAAAAAAGAATAAATAACACACGCAGGCACACACATCCACATTCATGTGTAAGCACTTACACATCATACTTACCCACGTGAACACACACACACGCACGCACACACACACACACACAAACAAAAAACACACACACACACCACCCACACGCCGCCCCTGCCCGCAAGTGCCACGTATATTGTATGGATCTAGATACAAAATGAATACAATGAATAATTTCGGTAGCAATCTCACCTCTTAAAACAGACTTGGAATCAACACAGAATATTTAATAAAAGTACATTATAGAATATATATTATTTTTTAATATTGCTTGTATGGTACCTGTGTACGATTCCATCCCACTGTGGTGTTTGGGGAAACGAATGGACAGATGTACAGCTGAAAAGGGGACAACGAACAATGCAAAGTCCATCAAAATACAAATTCGCGGTCTTTACAAGAGGGATGTTCTCTTCTAAAGAATACGTGCTGGGACCAGTTTGACACTCTGTATCATGATATCTATCATTAAAAAGGCTGTGCAAAGATATAAATTGATAAAATCTAAATACAAAGGTTTCTCTGTGCAGAACAATTTGTGTCATAGACTGTGACAAGTCTGATATACTTTATTAAACAGACTCAGGCACAATGCTCTCAAAACGAAATTCAGTCAAAATGTATCATATAGTTGTGGTGATCAGATTAGCCACATGGTATTTTTTATTGTGAACAGTTGAAGCCCTATTTGCCAGGTTGGTTGTCTAACACTGTGGACACATGCGAGCCTATCCCTTATATCACAGATATTTTGCTTGATAATCTTAACATGTTTGAAATACTGAAAGGCTTGAGTAAGAGCCCAGTCCATGTTTTCATAAAACCATTTCTGATATTCCTGTTAAAGTTATATTTAATTTTGTTTAAATTTTCGACATGTTACAATTTTTTTCAACATCATGACTCTGTAGGCCTATAGATTCCTAGTTGCTGCCGAGTACACAATACCTATGAGTACACACACCGCGGCGCGCGCGCCGCCGCACGCACGCATGCACGCACACACACATGCGCGCATAACACACATGCACACGCGTACACATACGCACGCGCACGCACACACACACGCACACACACACAATTCACAATTTACGATTTAATTCGCCTTTGACCCCTCTTGGGGCAAGGATGATTTCAGTAAACAAAACTAACTGTAACATATAAAAATTATATAATTTGCATTAGTAGAGTATGTTTATAACACGGAATTTCACAGAAATAGAAATATAGTCAACCTTTTCATTAATAATGCCATGCAACTTTACTCTAAAGTATGAATTTGCTTAGTTTTAATAAAATATCTTATCAAAATAGAACAAATTACAAAATGTGACCATGGATCTTAAATACAAATATTCATGAGGTTAGACACTCTACCAAGCTCAGAAAACTGTGGACATTTCATTATAAAGTGAAACTCATCTCCTACCATTTTCAATTTCATGCTACATTGTTTACAAAGACGATTTTTCGCGGAATGCCGTTCCGTCCTGTTACAGTCCGCAAAGAATGGTTAATAACCTGAATCGAAATAGTGAAATCTTGTTAATTGTTATTGCACATGCAGGCACGCACACACACACACGAGCGCGCTGCACGCACGACGCACGCACGTACGCACGTGCGCGCACTCTCTCTCTCTCTCTCTCTCTCTCTCTCTCTCTCTCTCTCTCTCTCTCTCTCTCTCTCACACACACACACACACACACACACACACGCACACACACACACACACACACACACACACACACACACACACACACACAGAGTTTTGGCTAATATCGCTTATCCTGAAAAGACCTTAAAGAACACTTAAAGAAGAAAACACACGGGCGCGAATACACACGCACGCACGTATAGCACGCCGCGCACACACACATACACACATATACAGACACACATGTCATAATACATGTAATGTTTTGTCTTCCATTATAAAACACAGGGGTTATTGCTGTTGATGTTTATGGTGACTTTGTTTAATGACTGATTTTTGTTACAGGCACAGGCAAATGTAGATGGACAATATTTGTAATATGACTTTTCTTTCAACTGATAATACTCTCTCCTCTTGCATTTGATGTTATTGCTAAGCATGCCCCCCCCCCCCTCCCCCCCCCCCTACCTTTTCCTTATTTCAATGAGGGCCTGTGATTGAAGTATTATATATATATATACATTCCAGTCTCTCTCTCTCTCTCTCTCTCTCTCTCTCTCTCTCTCTCTCTCTCTCTCTCTCTCTCCTCTTTTATGAAATTATGAGTTTTGATTATTAATGAAAGGTCTAGTCCTTACTCAGGGCAAGGACCAGATGAAAACATGTTCTTGTTAGTACTTAACTGTAACCTTTGAGAATGAAGATTATCAATCAATCATCAATCAATCAATCAATCAATCAATCATCAATCAATCAATCAATCATCAATCAATCAATCAGTCAGTCAGCCAGTCAGTCACTTGGGAATAATGGTTAACAATCAATCAGTCACTTGGGAATAAAGGTAATCAATCAATCAATCAATCAATCAATCAATCAATCAATCATCTCTCTCAATTATTTCAGAATCAATTAAAAAAAAAAGATATTGATAGGCCATAACTTTATTTAGTTCTGTTTTGTTTTAAGTTTGCAATATTCCCATTTTCGTCCTGATCAAATTCTTTTATTTTTATCCTTGCTGGCTGATTAAAAAAAGAATTTCTTACTGCTGAGATCTCAGTTTACTGAGCTGCTAGATCTACTAGTTAAGTTTTAAAGAATAGAACACAGAAAAGTGGACAGTATTTCACCACAATAAAACAAACATCACAATCACATGCAAACAGACAGCAAGCTGTAGGCCTACAACTAATGCTGGCTTAACAGACTTGTACTCCAGAAGTGCGTGTCTGCGGCTTCCTTTCCTGTTGCTGTGAATGTTATCCACAGAAAGAGATGGTCTTTCACACCACATCGAGATAGATCCCTGTGTCCTTGCTGTCTCATGTACTCCATGAAGACACAAGTGTCCTTCACAACTGTTGCTAGACATAGGCCCTAGCCGCAGGCCTAGCAGTTTTGTGACTTTTACAAAGTAGGCCTAGGCTAGACAGGGACTGGGTTATTTCCAGTGATGAACATGATGCCTAAGAAAGATAGCCTAGACTAGGCCTAAGCCTAGCCTATGAGGTAGGCCTCGCAATTACCACGAACTGTGTGGACCCTTCCCCCCCCCCTATCGACATAGGCTAGTTCGAGGCAACTTACGATGAACTGCATTGCTACAACAAGTTTTGTCAGAACAATGCTAGGCCTACTAGGCCTGGACCCATAACCTTTGCACAAGGTTCTGGGGATGGGGGGGGGGGTGGAGGAGAGTCACTCAAACTTTGAAGAGACCTTTCCTATCTTATAGGCCAATTAGGCTGTCATCATCAGTGCTGGGGAGGAGACAAAGCTGATAGAAAACAGATGTGGAGTAGGGGGGTCAGGGGGGAAAGGGGGAAAGGGTGATGTTAATGTAAACAGTATCCACTCACAGTCCACCCTGTCTCCACATGGAGTGATTTGTTTACCTTTCATCAACACAGGACAACAGCAGACTTTCTGCCAACAGCAGTTAGCCTAGGCTAGGCCTAGATGCTGGAAGGGATAGGGGGGGGAGGGGGGGGGGAGCTGGGTGCAGGCCTAGTATCATTCTGTTTATTGATATTAGGGGACGTATCGCCTAGGCCTAGTGGTCAGAACATTGCGCTGGCAATTTGATGACCCGGTTGATTCCCGGTCGAGGGGATTTTTCCTCTGGAGTTGACATCAGTGCTGACTGTACTTCCGCCAAATGTCTTTCGGATGAGACTATAAACCAAGGCCCCGTGTGGGAGCGCAGGCAGAACATCTTGGGCACACGTTAAATCCTGTTCCGCTTTTTGTAAGTGTTGGCCATCGTGTGCCGGTGGGAACAGATGACATTTACAAAACTGTATACACACGGGGACTGGATGTAAAAAGGCATATGATTGCTTATTCCATTATCCTTGATGTAAAAGAATAAATAGATAAAACTCTCTCTCTCTCTCCTCTCTCTCTCTCTCTCTCTCTCTCTCCTCTCTCTCTCTCTCTCCTCTCTCTCTCTTCTCTCTCTCTCTCTCTCTCTCTCTCTTCTCTCTCTATCTCTCTCTCTCCACGTAATCTTACTTTACTCTGTTACCCTGAAAAATAAAGATTATCATTCATTCATTCATCATTCTCTCTCTCTCCTCTCTCTCCATCTCTCTCTCTCTCCTCCTCTCTCCTCCCTCTCTCTCCTCTCTCTCTCTCTCACTCTCTCTCTCCTCTCTCTCTCCTCTCTCTCTCTCTCTCTCTCTCTGTATAGTAGGCCTAGCCATAAGTGCAGAGCTACCCATTATTATTTTTTCTTTCCCTGCCTGCAAGAGATGGTAAAAGGTTACTACTGTTTCCACCCTGTCTCTCCCCCCCCCCTCTTCACATGTAAATCAGTACTGTCCCCCCTCCCCCCTCCTCCCCCCATGTAAACCAGTAGTAATACCATCCCTCCCTCCCCCTCTCCTCCACCCCCCTCCTCAGACTCTAAACCAATACCCCCTCCCTCCTCCTCCCCTGAAGAGACAGTCCCACTGTTATCTAGGCTATGTATATATCTCTTCACTTGGTCCTGCCAGCATTGTGTTCTTAACTGTCATTCTTGTCCCTAAATGGCTCAACACCTTCAAATGCAGGAACCCAGTACAAAAGAACCTCAAATTATGTTTAACTGCTTAGCACACTGTTTTTTATCAACACAGAGGAAACACCTCCCAAATAAGGCCACTCTAAAGATATACACCATTCAAACTCAGATTGTCTCTCTGCCGAGCCAAACAACATTTTACTCCAAGAAACCACACCTCTTCTACCCGCTGACACTAGAGCAGCAACAAGCTGAAAGCGACAATGTGCTGTCAACAGCAATCACAGTGTCGGTCTGTATATTTGACAGCTGGTAGGCATCAAGTTGTTCACTCTGTTAAGTAGGTTTATTTTTTTTTTTTTTTTTACAAAACACCAGTGACAAAAGATATTTCTAGTTAAATTATCCCTTCAAAAGTCAATGGACTAAGACGTAATTATTGTATGGAAAGGTGAAAACAAATGTACAAAATATGCTTTACAAGATACATGGAAAAAATGGACAGTATGAAAAAATCTAGAGTGAACAAAGGAATAATCCATACCTCCAAAAGGATGAGCCGCCGCCGTAGTCTAGTGGTTAGGGCGTTGGACTCGTAATCTAAAGGTTGCGGGTTTGATCCCAGCTTTCGGCTATGGCGTTGTGCCCTTGGAAAAGGCACTTTACGGCTATTTTCTCACCCCACCCAGGTGTAAAAGGGGTACCAACCTTGTGTTAGGGGTTAACCCTGCGATAGACTGGCGTCCTATCCAGGGGGGAGTCTATGACTCCCAGTCGCTTAACGCCACAGAAACCGGGATAAACACCGGCCTGATGAGCCTTAGGCTCGGGACAGACTTTAACTTAACTAACCAAAAAGATGATGATGACTAAATCACTAAAAGAGACTGAGGGAGAGAACACCATCTAAATTTCATCTCTTTTCCTAAGCACCAAGTAGGTTACAAGCAGACACAAGGCAGCAGAGTTGAGTCTATCCATTTTACAACTAGAATCCCTTAAAGACATCACTGTCAACGCATTTTCATCCCCCCCCCTCCCCCCCCCCCACTCTCTTTCTCTCTCTGTGTTGGTTTTAGTTCCCACACCACTGAGGTGTCTGTGTATAAAGTAATCCTTTCCAGATGTGACTGCAGACAGATTGTTACCAGTCACAGAAACTCTGTGTGTGTATGTGTGTGTGTGTAAGTGTGTGCGCGCGTGCGCGTATGTGTGCGTATGTGTATGTGCGTGTCTGCGCGTGTGTCTGCGTGTGTGTGTGTGGGGGGGGGGCGCGTGTGGTGTAGTAGTAGCAGTGGTGGTGATAAAGGGGAAGGGGGGGGGAGTGGAGGGGAGAGACTCTTAAGAAAAGCGGAACAGGATTTAACATGTGGGGAGAGAGAGGATTGCAGATGGGGGCTTATTTATTTATTTTATTTATTCTTTTATTTCGTGGATAATGGAATAAGCAATCATATGCTTTATTACGTCTAGTCCCCCTGTGTGCTGTTTTGTGAATGTCATCTGTTCCCACCGGCACACAATGGCCGACTCTTACCAAAAGCGGAACAGGATTTAACGTGTGCACAAGATGATATGCGTGGACCGCACATGGGCCTCGGTTTATAGTCTCATCCGAAAGACCTTTTAGGGGAGTGGAGTCAGCACTGATGTTAACTCTAGAGGAAAAATCCCCTCATCCGGGGAATCAACCGGGATCGTCAAATTGCCAGTGCAATGTTCTGACCACTAGGCTATATCCTGCCTCCCCCCCCCCCCCCTTATTGAAAATGAGAATGCCTAGGAGAAGGGGGAGGGGGTTCGATCTGCGTGGGGCACAGAGAGAGAGAGAGAGGAGAGAGAGAGAGAGAGAGAGAGAGAGAGAGAGAGAGAGAGAGAGAGAGAGAGAGAGAGAGAGAGAGAGAGATTTGATTTGATTTGATTTGATTTGATTTGATCTATTTTTTATATCGAGGATAATGGAATAAGCAATCATATGCTTCTTTACATCCAGTCCCCGTGTGTATATATATATACAATTTCATATATGATGGGTTGGCGCTGCACTTGTGGCGATGCGCTCTCCCCTGGGAGAGCAGCCCGAATTTCACGCGGGGAAATCTGCTGTGACATAAAGTGGTATAAAATAGAGTTTTTAAAAAAGCAGCAGCAAGAATATAGAAAGAATAGGGGCGGGATAGCTAAGTGGTCAGAGCGCTGGTTTTCCCCAAGTCAAGTTAAGCAGCATGGAGCGTGGTTAGGCTACCAGTTGGATGGGTGACCGTTTGCGAG
>CM060319.1:13134922-13152422 GCA_030674155.1 Stramonita haemastoma
TAAGAATATTTGTTAGCTTATAATCATTGATGGTTAGGGAGCTTGATTTTAATAGGACAAGTTTTAGCGCTCTTTTATATAATCGATGGATGAATTTCAAATTAGTTTCACTGCAGTTGTCCCAAAGAGATGAGGCATAGTCAACTATAGGCAAGATGTGTCCACAAAAAAAGAGTTTGCGTGAATGACTATCTAGAAAGTGTTTTATTTTTGATAGCTGACGTACCTTGTTTGTAAGACGTTTTCCTTGTGCCATCACATGGTCAGTCCAAGTAAGATTATTGTCGATAATTACACCCAGAATTTTGTGTGAGTCAACTTCTTCAATGATTTTTTGATCTATCAACAGAGGTTGAAATTTACTTTTCATTTTTTGCCTCTTTTGTCGTGCTAGTACGTACATACTTTTAGTTTTTTGAGCGTTTAAGGACATATGGTTTAATTGAGTCCAAGTAATCAATTTGTTGATATTGTTTTGAAGTTTGAGTGTTAGTCTGTGGGGGTCAGTATCACTACAATAGAGGGATGTGTCATCAGCAAACATTTCACAGCTACAATCTAGAAATAAGGGTAAGTCATTTACATATATTGAGAACAAAAGAGGACCCAATATTGATCCTTGTGGTACTCCATATCTAATAGATACTAATTCTGATGTTTGATTATTTGCAGTTACCAACTGCTGTCTATCTAACAAAAAACTTTTTAAAAGATTGATTATTTCAGGTGTTAGTTTGTATAGGTGAAGTTTACGCACTAGCAGGGAGTGATTAATTACATCAAATGCTTTTTCAAAGTCAACAAAAATTAGGCCTGTATAGTTATTTTCATTTATGTTGTGTAAGAGACTGTCTGTTAGTTGAGTTAGAGCTGTGTGACAAGAATAGTTTTTGCGAAAGCCTGACTGATCTTCATTTATTAGGTTGTTGTTAACAAAGTAGGAATATAAAGATTTTTGGATATGTTTTTCAATGGGTTTGGATAAGACCGATAGGATTGAAATTGGTCTGTAATTTGAAGGACAAGAAGAATCTCCAGATTTGTGGACTGGTATGACTTTTGCCTTTTTAAATATGAGAGGAATGTTGCTTTTATCTATACACAAGTTATATAGATATGTCAGTGTTTCAGCTATAATAGGACCAGAAAGGTTCAATATTTTTCCATCCAGATTGTCAAGGTCACGTGTTCTGGAATTTTTTTTGAGAGATAGACTTTCCAACACGTCTTTAATTGTCATTGGCAATAATTCAACTGGGAATTTAATTTCTTTTGATTCAATATATTGTTCTAAGTATTGGAGATCATTTTCATTTGACTTATCACATGATATGATTTTAGTAGCGATGTTTGAGAAATGGGTGTTCAGTTCATCAGCTGTTATGTCTTTAACTGTCTTTTGGCTTTTTGATATAGGTCTATTACATAAAATATTGATGGCTTTCCATACCTGGCGAGAGTCGGTAGTTGTAATTAACAGTTTTTGAAAGTAATCACGTTTTGATCTCCGTTTTAGTGAAGTTACTTTGTTTCTTTGCATTTTAAATTCTTCTTTTGTACCATGGGTTTTCAAATAGTCTCTTAAGCGCATTTCTGACTCTATGTCTTTTGTTATCCAAGGAGGTTTTATTTTTTCTTTAACTCTTTTTTTGATGAAGGGGGCATGCCTATCATACACTGAAATAAATGTGGTAATCCAGAATTCTGCAGCTTCGTTGGGGTCTCTGATTTGATATATGTCTTGGAATGGCGAATTTATCAAGTCTGAAAGAAAGTCTTGTTCGTTGAAGTTATTAAATTTTCTGTAAAAGATGGTTTTATGTCCTACTTTGGGAATTTTGACACGATGTTTAAACCAAGTTAAACACACAGCATTGTGATCACTGCATCCACAGGAGGGGGCACATACTTCTGCTATGTTTTGTTTTGTAGTAGTATAGATATGATCTATCAAAGTTCTAGAGTTATCTGTTATCCGAGTTGGTTTGTCTATTAGTTGTTCCAGGCCATGCATAGTAATGTTGTGACTCCATTTAGGCTTGGGTTTTAATAAGTCGATGTTAAAATCCCCAAGAATAATTGTTTCATAGTTTAAAAATGTCACTTCATCCATAAGAGAGTTGAATTTCTCAAACCAGTCTGTGGTTTCCGAAGGATTTCTGTATATGAATCCTATTAATATTGGATTATTGTGTTTTAATTTTATTTCAACCCAAATTGATTCAATGTCATAAACATCAAAGTTGTATAATCTTTTGCAACTCAGTGAAGAAGCGAAATATGTTAATAACCCAGTGGACTTGGGCTTGTGTGGATCCTGTCGAAAAATCTGATATCCTGGAATATTCATGCATGTGTCAGTTACGTGTGGTGAGAGTCGAGATTCAGCAAGGCAAAACAAATGAAATTGATTCTCATCATTGTGCAGTATGGTCGAAATATCATCTTTTTTGTTTGTTGCATTGTTGATATTCAGGTAGCCTACACGGAGGCCTTGCTTTGTGGGCCACTTGTCTAAAGTTAGAGACATGTTAAGATTGATTATATATATATATATATATGTATGTATGTAAGATCTATCAAAATAAGAGACTTGATTATGAAATTTTTTGACAAAATAAGCTATAGTTCAATTTCGAAAACTAAAATATAAACACAAATCAAAATCTGTAAGGAATGAATGTGTTATAATAAACAACTTTTTAAATCCAGTCCTGTTTTTACATAATTCATATACTACAGTCATAAAAAAAAATAAAACATATAAATTGGGAAAAATATTTTAAGAAAAACTAAGATACAACAATTTTTGCTAAATCAGTATAACCAATCACACACTAAATATTAATATGATACTAAACACAAAGAGATACAGTGACGAATAATAATAGATGAAAAAGCAAACAAAAATATAGTATGGCAGAGTTGGTTCAAAAACTCCAATCCACACTAGCCCTAGGCAACAACTGCCCTGTTGCAAGAGTCTCTGGATCCGATATACCTGCTAGATGTAGAAGGCAATTTATCCACTCAAATGAGATATACACTGCAGCATGACATTGATCAACATTTGATGTTGGGGAGAAAAAAAAAAAAAAAAAAAAAAAAAAGAGAAAAAAAAAAAAAAAGAAAAAAAAAAAAAAAAAAGAAAAAAAAAAAGAAAAAAAAAAGAAAGGGGGCTGGGGGCTGGGTGAAAGTATGGAGAGAGAGAGAGAGAGAGAGAGAGAGAGAGAGAGAGAGAGAGAGAGATTTCCATTCAAGCAATCATTTATCATCATGGGAACACTGCATTTAACATTTGGACACCTGCACAAACACATTTGTAATTATATAGAACATTATACATGGGCTGTATGTTTGATGCGGGCTTGCAGGCAGACATTTATTGCACGCATGCACACACACGCATGCACACACACACACATTCACATAATTATCATACACGTACACACGCAGTGCATACGCACAAGCAAGCACGCATGCTTACATACCAGGCAAGCACCCACAAGCTCACCGGCATATCCACAGACACACAAACACGCACACATACGCACGCACACACACACACACGCACGCACGCACTCACGCGCGCACGCACGCACATACATACACACACTCACGCATGCTTACATACACACAAACACACACACACACGTGGTGAAACATGCATATACATGTTCACTTACACATACACTCAAACACCACATACACACACTCCCCCCCCTCCCCTTCCCTCCACACATACTCACTGGTACACACACACACACACACACACACACACACCACACTATTGGGTCAAGCAATGGAGTAGATTGGAAAGTATTTTCACAAGTGGCTGTGTAGCTGCCACGGAGTGTTGTCTCCCTAACACACTTGTGACATCTGAACACTGGGGGTTCCTTGGCTCGGGGATGGGGAAGTCTCTGTCCAGTAATAGACCTAGTGTGGTAGGCCTATTGTCGCTAGTCGCACTGTGGGGTGGGGCTGAAGTCCTCGTTTTGTTGAAGGCAGCCGATCGTGAATGTACACCTTTGGCTGCTTCAGCATAGCTTTTCATGTCTCTGGTCGTTATGTTGGGTTGGTAGTTTGTCACAGGCCTCACGGCTGGCGGCTGACTATGGTTTCCGGGGAAACGGATATTTAGGGCAAGAGTTTTGTTACCCTGAGGACTGGGATGGATGGGATCATCGTATAGCGCCTTTTTAGGCGCTCCAGTCCTGGTGAGAAAGGAGGGGGTGTTGTCGATAAGTACAACCCTCTCTTGACGGCAGGTTTCCCCAAGAGAAGCCGTCGACCGTGAAGCCTTGTCTCTCAGTGGATGTCGTCCGAAGGGGGGGAGGATGGAGGAGGCCTGTAGAGCAGCATGGGGGAAGATTTCTTTTAGCAGGTGGATCAGTTTTGTCCAATCTGCTTTTGTGACTGATCCTGCTTTACAGTCATTTATCCCCACGTGGAAGGTGACGTGCTGTATGTGTGGAGAGGGGCGGCGTGTTGACAGCCACTGACACAGGTGTTGTACTGTCAGGCCTGGTACTGACAGGTTGCAGACTTGCCGGCCCCCCACTGACATCTTTTTCTCGTCCACCCCTTTCAGTACTGAGTCACCTAACAACAAGGTGTTACACTCTACGGGGATTGTTTTTTGTTGGAGGGTTTTCAGGGGGCTGGAATGGGGGGTGTTTTCTTGGTGCTTTTGGGAATGAGAATTGGAGTGTGGGCTTTGATGGGTGCGGGAGTGTGTGCGTGTCTGCTGTGATGTGTTTGTAAGTAGAGGCTGTTTGCTTGTGCTTTTGCGTGAAGTTGCTGAAGTGTTGTTGCTTGTTTGCTTTTGTGTGAGTGTGGGGTATGAAGAATTGTCAGTCGTGGTTTTGTCTGTGAGGAGAGCATATCTGTTGGATGTGTTTATGTTGTATTCTACCTCTGTGAGTTGTTCTGCAAGTGGTTCAGTATTGTTGTCTGTCTGACTGCTTGAGTGTTTTGTGTGTTTAGTTGCACTGAGTGTTTGTATCTGTTTCTTGGTGGTATTGTTGATGTTGTGTTGACTGTCTTTGAGTGATTGTAGTTTGGAGTTAATTTCTTTCAATTGATCTGTCTGGTATTCTTGGCTGTTTTGTAGTTCTGTTACTTGTTGTGAAACATCTCTTTTCATTGTTTTCATGGAGTTTTTTAATCTGGTTTCAGTGTCAGAGATGACCTGGCTGTTGTGTTTTGTTTCTTGACCTATTTGTGATATTTGTGTTTTGAGTGTGTGTATTTCTTTCTGCATGTTGGAGATAGTGATGTTGGCTGCAATGAGTTGTTCGTGAAGCATTGTTATAATTTCTGTGTTGTTCTTTTGAGAGAGATTGCATGGTGCATTGCTTGTTTGTGTTGTGTTGACTGTTGTTGTGGGAGATGTTTTGGAGTGGGGAGTGGGTTGGTCGGAGGTAGAGGTGGGAGAGGGATGAGGCTGATGGTCACATGTGGAAGTGGAGGGGGAGGGGAGGGGGGACTGAACTATACCTTGATCTTCGGTGGAAGAAGGGGTGGTGGGGGAGAGGGGCGGTGTTGCAGTTTCTTCCTCAGGTGGATGTGCAGCCGTTGAGGGAGGGGGTAGAGGATCAGCTGAGAGGTCGGAGGGAGGGAGGGAGGGGATGGTCCCGTTGTCATCAGTAGATGGAGGGGGTGATGTAGCCTGGTCAGGGGGGGAAGACGTGGGGGGTGTGGAGGGCATGGAGTGGGATGGATCCCCTGAGAGGTCTGAGGAAGGGTGAGAGGGGATGGTCACGTCATCAGTGGATGGAGGGGGTGATGTAGCCTGGTTGGGGGGTGAAGACGTGGGAGGTGTGGAGGGCATGGAGTGGGGTGGAGTGGAAGGGGAGGGTGTCAACTGAAGAAGGGGAGGAGAGTTGTTATCCCCCTCTGTTGTCTGGTCTGGCTGACATGGTTTGTCGTCAGGGGCGCTGTCTCGTATGGCCAGTGGAGCACACTGACGGCTTGAGGATGCCACGGAATAGAGGACTTCAGTCACAGTTTCCGTGGTGACATTTAGTTTTGCCAGCTCATTGACTATTGTTCTTAGGTTGTCGAACTCCTCTTCAACCCACTGCTGGCATACATTGCCTTGTACTAGGATTTTCCCAGTACTGTGGTATATGTGTATTGTCAGTAGTTTTTCTTCATCAGAACTAACTTGAAAGAAGGATCGCCAAAGTTCACTGGGCAAGGTTGATGTAAAGTCTGTTGTAAAACTTATTTGTTCGCTGTTATTCTTTGTAAACTCTTTAAATATTGAATTGACATTTAGGGGCTGAAATTGTCCACAATACCTTTCAAGGAGAACAAACCGCCACAAAGGCAAGTTAGTATGAGTGGCTTCAAAGGTAACTTGGCAGGAGTCCTTAGTGTATTGAATAGTCTCTTTTCTGAGACGTTGGGTACTCATAGATCGAGTCATGGGCCTCATGGTTAAAGCATTGCATCACTCAAAGATTAACAAACTAGTTCACATGATTTATTGATTGATGGTTGGGATTGAAAGTGAAAGAGTAAAGATTAAAAAAAAGAAAAATAAAAAAACAAAAAAACAAAAAAAGAGTGCAGTGATGATGATCAATGTCATCTGCTTTGTGCCATTTTAATGGCTATCTCCTACACACAAAGAGTGCGGCATTGCTCAGATTACAGTTCGTCACCACGGAAACCACAACAACGTTGATCTATGTGTGTTTCACTTCGGGGAAAGGCAATGGACAGTCTCACCCACTCACCTCACAAGAGCACTTCACTTGAGTCTTAGACTCTTAAGTGGTCCAGTTGCTCGGGGTCCATGGTACAGTTTCCCTTTGTTCCCACATCGCTGTTGCCTCAGCACTGTAGGTGTTGTTGAGAATCACACATTCACATTCACAGAAAATTTTTGTGGAGTATGGTTAAAATGTAGTTGAAATCAACTCCTTTTTTTTTTTTTTTACACTAAACCAATGGCACTTCATTGACTTATTCAGTTACACACACATTTGTATACTTTCTTTTAAAGCTAAGAAAAACATATCCAAAAATCTTTATATTCCGCACAATTATCGAGCTATCTCTTTATTAAGGGTTCTGAGCAAAGTAGACTGCACATCATTAACAAGAGGCTCACAACGTGGTCCGAGCATAATTTGGTCATTACAGATGCACAAGCTGGTTTCTGTAAGAAACGCCCAACAGTAGCTCAACAGTAGACCATGCAATGATCGAAAAATGTTTTACAAAAAAGCACTAAACTCTTTGTGGCCTTTATTGATTTTCAGAAGGCTTGGATACAGTAAATCATTCAATTATCTGGTCTGTTTTGTTTGCAGGAGTTAGTGGGCGTATGATAAATGTTCTAAGATCCATGTATGCATCAGTAAAGGCATGTATAAGATGCGATGGTAAACTCACTGGTTATTTTAGCTGCTTTCAGGGATGTAGGCAGGGATGTTTGCCTTGCCTTACCTTCCCCCCCCCCCCCCCCACACACACACACAGGTGCGTGTGCACACACTATTGCATTATCCTGGAAAAAAAGAAGATACTAATCACACACACACACACAAATACACACACACACACACACACACACACACACCACACACACACACACACACACACACACACACACACACACACACACACATGTAGGCACCCATGCAGCACGTGCACCAAGCACGCAAATACGTACACAGATACAAACACACACACGGCTGCCAGTGCTCACACACACTTACAGAGCCATATACACCCACACACCCTCCCATGCGCCTGTATCAATATGCCTGTCAGTACTGTAATTGCCGTTGATAAGATAATTAAAGTGTTTTTGATTGACTGGTACTTAATTAAAGGTGTTAATTTCAATCTTTACATATTTTATTCTGTGCAATTGTCAGTTGATGTTTCAATCTCCACTTTGCAGAAATATCATTTCAGTGTGGATTATAGGCTGTACCATTGTCGGATTCCCAGATTCCCCCACACATTTGAAGGTCTGCTATGCCAGGCCTACTCTAGGCTATTGCCTGTTGTGGCTGCTGTGCAAGTTATCTCAGAATAATTAGGCCTAGGCCTAGGCTAGACCTAGGGGCCTATAGCAAACACTGAGTACCACTCGTTTTCTGTCAATGCTTCCCATAGGCCGATTTCGACCAATCATTGTTTTTCATTGAGGGCTACCACAAAAAGAAAAACAAGATGGCGAACAACAACATGTGTGTTATTGATAAGATGGAAAATTCATGAGGGAAAAACAACTGTGACAGGAACAGAGCACCAGAGTTTTAAATGTGGCCTTTAGAAGGATTTATCCTCAGTCACTTCTCCTTGGTCACTCTATTAAAAATGAGTGATATGCTTTCTGCGTCCTTCACTGGTTAAGGTAGGTTATGTGATGGTGAGGTGATGATTTTTATTTTTATAAAAAATGAGGAGGCCTGTTTATTAGGTGCCAGCTCCCATATAGGAAGTATCGATTTTTGATGGGGTCCAGTTGTGTAAAGATCGGAAGAAAAAACTAATAATCCAGCTAAAATTGATATGAATATATGATCTGAAGTTTGTACTGATCTCTGTAAAGTGGCTGGAGGAAGGGAGACAATCCCTTCTGGTTTTTTGTTCACCTCAAGGGCACCGCGGATTGTCTCCCTTTAAAAAAAATCCAGGAATTTAGCTCTGATAAGTTTATCTTATTTGAAGTTACTTTATTCTTATTCTGAAATAAAATGTCTAAAAAAGTTTTCTCATTAAATTTGTTAAAAGTCAGGAACTCATGCAACCCCCCCCCCCCAAACTAATGACAGTTATATACTGAACTCTCTCTCTCCCATCTCTCTCTCTCTCTCTCTCTCTCTCTCTCTCTCTCTCTCTCTCTCTCTCTCTCTGTGAGGGATCATGCATGCATACTGGTACAATGAAAAAAAAATGATGCTTCTGCTTTTAATCTCCTTTGGGTTTTGTGTGTGTGTGTGTGTGTGTGTGTGTGTTTGTTTGGGTTTGGCTTCTTTTGTTGCTGTTTTTTTTTCTTTCTTTAATTTTGTTGTTGTTTGTTTTTTTGCGTGAATATGTGGGTTTGAGGCTGATTTCACTTTTATGAAATTGATGTATTTGTATTGGATTTATTTTATTATCATAACGTGTACCTTAGGGCAGGGACTAGATTGGAAAAAGCAAATTGGTGCTTATCCTTGAAATTAAAAAAAAGATTTGATATCTTCATGTATGTGTATAGATTTACTCTATTCTCTTATTTCGAAGGAAATGGAAGGCCCACTCATGTTGTTTTTTTTACCTCCAGTGCCCTGTGGTATGCGGTTTTGTAAATTTTGTCATCCATTCCCACTCACGGCACTGGCTTACAATGGCCTACTCTTCTGAAAAGGGGAATAGGTTTTATTATGTGCTCAATATGTGTGATGATTTTTTTTTTTACCTCCAGTCCCGTGTGGTATGCGGTTTTGTAAATTTTGTCATCCATTCCCACTCAGGGGCACTGGCTTACAATGGCCTACTCTTCTGAAAAGGGAGCAGGTTTTATTATGTGCTCAATATGTGTGATGATTTTTTTTTACCTCCAGTCCCCTGTGGTATGTGGTTTCATAATTTTGTCATCCATTCCCACTCACGGCACTGGCTTACAATGGCCTACTCTTCCAAAAAGGGGAACAGGTTTTATTATGTGCTCAATATGTTATGTGTCATTTGCACATGGGATCTTGGTTTATTTTATCATCCAAAGGATGTGTGTGTGTATATGTTTGCACACTCTTGTGAGCACTTCCCTCTCTTTGCTTGTGTGTTTTAACTTTTCATAATTGTTTTGTTTTTTGTCACTTTTTATCAGTAAATGGGTCATTCTTTGATGATAATGAACTTTCCCTTCCTCTCTCTCTGTCTGTCTCTGTGTCTCTGTCTCTCTCACTCTATCTCCCTGTCTCTCTCTCTGTCTGTCTCTCTTTCTCTCTCTGTCTCTGTCTTGCTTTCTCAGGAAAAAACTGTTATTACCGACAAACAAAGTATTGAACAACTGCCTTTTGTCACATGTTCAGTCTCAAATACAGTCTTCTGTTCACAGACAAAGAAACACATTGTAATCAGCTCATCAAGACATCAGACTATCCTTTTCACCCTGAAGGTGTCAGTGACTCAGCATGGTGTGTTTGCAGGATGGACGGACAGACAGACAGACAGCGGCAGAGTGACCAGCTCAATCACAGTCCATGACTCTGCCTGCACTGTAAATGTAAGTTACTGCTGTGCCACCAGGCCAGTAGCTGCATATGGCAAGGTATGTGTGATTTGGGTCAGTTGAAACTTCTGTATGTCTCTCCTGGTATGTGCGTGTGCGTGCGTGCGTGCGTTGTGGTGTGTGTGTGTGTGTGTGTGGTGTGTGTGTGTGTGTGTGTGTGTGTGTGTGTGTGTGTGTGATTCTTTTATTTTGGAGATTATGGAATAAACACTCCTGTGCTTGTTTACAACCGGTTTCCGTGTGTATGCAGTTTGTTAAATTTTGTCATCATTTCCCACCAGCGCACAGTGGCATATTCATCAGAAAAGGTTTAAACATGTGCGCAAGGTGTACTGTGCATGTCCGCGCATGGGACCTTGGTTTATAGTCTCATCAGAAGGACTTTGGGGGAGTTGAGTTGGAAGTAATGTTAACTCCAGGAGCAGATATCTCTTTGAATGGGATTCAAGCCTGGGCCAGCAGATCTTTTTTTTTTTTTTTTTAATCATTTATTTTATACCACTTTATGTCACAGCAGATTTCTCTGCAAGAAATTCGGGCTGCTCTCCCCAGGGAGAGTGTGTCGCTACAAGTGCAGCACCTACCCATTATTCATTTTTTTTCCCTCAGGGATGGTGTCTAAACATAACACCTGTGTGCATGCTGGGTTTTTGAAATAATTTTGTCATCCGCTCCTACCGGCACACGATGGCCTGCTCTTCCGAAAAGGCGGAAAGGGGTTTTAATGTGTGCGCAAGATGTTTTGCGTGTGTTCGCACACAGGGTCTCGGTTTCTAGTCTCATCCGAATGACTGACATTCAGTTCAATTTATTCATCAAACTGGGAAGAAAGGGCGAGGCTGAGTACAAAACCAGAACCTTAAGGTTCACTTGTTGGCAGGTGAATGTCTTAAACCATCCTGCCACCTTCCTTCCATGAGAGCATTGCACATGGCTTTTACCAACCAAGCTATCCCGTCCCATGTGTGTGTGTGTGTGTACTTTGTATGTTTTTATTTATTCATGTATTTATTCTTTTATGATCAGGATAATGGAATAAACTCTCATATGCTTTTTTACATCCAGTCCCGTGTGTATGCAGGTTTGTAAATCTTGTCATCTGTTCCCACTGGCACACAACAGCCTACTGGGCTACTCTTACGAAAAGCGGTACAGGATTTATTGTGTGCGCAAGATGTTCTGCGTGCGTTTGCACACGGGTTCTTGGTTTATAGTCTCATCCGAAGAACTTTTGGGGAGAGTGGAGTTAGCACTGATGTTAAGTCCAGGGGAAAAAAAACCCTCGAACGGGAATCGAACCTGGAGCGCAATGTATTCCGTACCCCCATATGTGTGTGTGTGACCGTATGTGTGTGTGTGTGTGTGTGTGTGTGTGTGTGTGTGACTGTGTTTTTGTGTGTGTGTGTTTGTGTGGGGGGTGTGTGGTGTGTGTGTGTGTGTGTTTGTATGTGTGTCTTTGTGTGGGGATGTGTGTGTGTGTGTGTGGCCGCGTTGTGTGTGTTGTGTGTGTTCATGTTAATGTGTGTGTGTGTGAGTGCGCGTGTCATGTGTGTGTATGTGTGCCTGTGTGTGTGTGTGGTGTGTGTGTGTGTGTGTGTGTGGGTGAGAGAGAGAGAGAGAGAGAGAGAGAGAGAGAGAGAGAGAGAGAGAGAGAGGAGAGAGAGACTCTCTGTGTGTTTTGTGTGTGTGTGTGTTTTGTGTGTGTGTGTGTTTTGTGTGTGTGTGTGCAAGTGTGTGTGCATGGGTGGGTGCGTGCGTGCGTGTGATGTGTGTGTGTGTATGTGTGTGTGTGTGTGTGTGTGTGTGTGTGTGTGTGTGTGTGTGTGTGTGTTTCTGTGTGTGTGTGTTGTGTTGTGTTGTGTTGTGTGTGTTGTGTTGTGTTGTGTGTATGTGTGTGTTTGTATATGTGTGTGTTGTATGTGTTGTGGTCTGGTATGTGTGTGTGTGTGTGTGTTTGTGTGTTATGTGTGTCTGTGTTTGTGTTGTTGTGTGTTTTGTGAGTGTGTGTGTTTGTTTGTTATTGTTGTTGCTGTCTATATATATATATGTCCAAGAGTGTATGGCAGAACCAATCCCCCACCCAGTACACAGAGCTGTGGAGGCCCTGCCCTGTTGTAGGGTGCAGAAACCTGGTTCCTGTACTGATCAAGCTGTTGGAGCGCTTCCATCAACGCTGCATTCCATCCATCAATGCTGCCTTCCTTCCTTCCATCCTTAGCATTCAGTTGCAAGATAACATCACCAATGAAGAAATTATGCACATAGTCAAACTGCCTGGTCTGGAGTCCATAGTGCTGCAGCAGCTTGGTTAGGCTGAAGATGGAGCAAGGATGGAGGACACAGGAAAAACTGAAGCTGTCTTTGGCCAGCTGAAACAGGGCAAAGGTCACTGCTGCATCCCCAGGAAAGGCTTCAGAGACTAAGTGAAGCAGCAGCTGCAATAGGCAGGAATCCAGCACCAGACATGGCATGGGGACAAGTTTTGCTATTCCACCCAAATACAACAGAAAGTTTGAACTTCAGAGAAGCATCACAGCAAAAGAGAAGTGTAAGAGGTAGGAACGTGCAATGGGTTGATAAGTGAAGTTGGCTGTAAGACAGTTCTGAAAGCCCCATTGTTCATGGTAGAATAGATTGGTTTGGGATTCCCTTTTCTCAGTACCCCCTTTCAGTTGATGATAGATATTTCTGTGTTAACATTGTGACTTCAGTTCAGGTAGTGGTAGGTAAGCCTGTGGAGTAACCACATTTTTCAGTACTTTATGTGTCTGTTGTTAGTATTTTAAAAATTTATTTTACTTTTAAAATTTTTATTCTTTTATTTCAAGATAATGGAATAAGCACTTGTGTGCTTTTTTTTTTTTTTTTTTTTTTACAGCTGGTCCCTATGCGTATACAATTTTTAAATTTTGTCATCTGTTCCTACTGGCACACAATGCTTCTGAAATGGAACAGGCTTTAACATGTGCTGTGCGCAAGATGTTCTGCATGTGTTCGCACACATGGTCTCGATTTATAGTCTCATTGGAGGTACTTTTGGGGGAGTGGAGTTGGTGCTGGTGGTGTGTGTGCATGTGTGTGTGTAGGTGTGTGTATGTATGTGTGTGTATGTGTGTGTGTAGATGTGTGTATGTATGTGTAGGTGTGTGTGTGTGCATGTGCGTGTGTATGTGTGTGTGTATGTGTGTTGTGTGTGTGAATGCGTGCGTGTGTGAAAGATCACTACATGTGCACGTGTTTGTGTGTGAGAGAGAGTAGGGAAGATAGAGAGAGAGAGCCCAGAGCTATATACCTGTTAGAAATCAGCTGTGTACATTTTGTTTCTTTGTACTGTTGTTGTTGTACAACCTTCCCCACCTCCCACCTTTTGGCCTTTCCCCTGTTGTCAAGGATTCCTTCTGTCCTCAGTATAACTCCACACAGTCTGTGTGTAGCTGATGACATCATGATAGATTTACTGATAGTCAGGATTCCGTCTGTCCTCAGTACTGTCTGGGTTGACAGGTCAGTTTGTTAATATTCAAAGTCAGTACAGTTTGGGTTGTTAGTCAGTGAAAGTCAGTACAGTCTGGGTTGTTAGGTCAGTGTGAAAGTCAGTACAGTCTGGGTTGTTAGGTCAGTGTGTTAATATCTAAAGTCAGTACAGTCTGGGTTGTTAGGTCAGTGTGTTGATATTCAAAGTCAGTACAGTCTGGGTTGCAAAACTCCTGGTGTGTTGTGCACTAAGTCGTCCCTCTCCTCTGTTCAATTCTTTATCATCCCACATAATCCTCTTTAGTTTGAGAACAGCTTAATGTCTGATGTCAGCTTGTGCTCTGGGTTTTTTGTTGTTTTTTCTGTGAGGTCTACCCCTGGATCAGTTGCAGAATCTGGCAGGCTTTTCTCTTTAGGAATCAAGTTGATTTGGATTTTTGTAGACATAAACATTTATGTTTCTTAGCTTTTTGATTTAAAATGGTTTGGAACTGTCAAGTACATGGTCTGCAAAATCCTTTTGAATAGATTAAATGTTTAGTTACCTTGAAGATAGTGCTGGTTTTGAATACTTCAGTATATTTCTTGCTGATATATATATATATTTTTTTTTCATAAAGTATTCATGACTTTTCAGGGTGTGGTCAGGCTGGGCACTGTTCAGTAACATGACTCTGTCCAGTATGAACCAGAAATTATCTCCAGCAGTCTGCAGGATATTGGCACCAGCTGTTAGCTCCGTCATGGAGGTTTTAGCTAGCAGGAGTCACGGAGTGAAAATAAATAATGAAAATTTAAAAGAAAACCCCCACACAGATGCAGATACAGACACAGAGAGAAACACACACACACACATGCACACACACTAATATCACCAAGTGTGTGAATAGACTTTAAATTCAACAACAACAACAACAACAACAACAACAACACACACAAAACACAACACACACAACACACACACACACACACACACACACACACACACACACACACACACACACACAACAAACAAACAAACAAACACACAGCAAGATATTGTGACAGGTATGTTGTTGAATGTTTATTTATTTTTTTTTTAATAAAGATACTCTGTAAAGTGACAGTTTGTTTAAAATGCAAAGCTGTGTCTTAGTAAGCTTTGGTCAGTGGTGCCAGTCTTCAGATGTTAGGGATTACAGAGTTGTTGAATTGACCTCCAGATGGACATAGGCAGATAGCTGTTAACTCGTGTTCAGGTTCAAGAGATGACTGAGTGAGGCTGTCAAAAGCCATCCAAATGGCCGTCATTGGCTTGTAGCTTTATTTCTTTTTCTTCTTCTTTTAATAAATAGTAGTTTTCATGTTGCTTTTTCTGAGATACAGGCTGGTCTATGGGACACACACACACACACACACACACACACACACACACACACACACACACACACACACACACACCCCTCTACTTTGACACTACTATTTGACTACTGACACTACTATTTGACTCCAGATACATGATTGTATCTCATTATCGAATATACACAACTGTCGCACTTTTAATTTAATTGTATGGAAATGTAGTATTTTAGACTTAGATACATTGTTATTGTGTTTATGCGATACTTCAAACTTGAATGTATATGACTGTAGTATTTTAAATGCAGACTATATCATATCACTATGCAGCATTCTGAATTTAAATATGACTTTAACGTGTAGTATTATAAATGTAGAAAACATGCCCCCCCCCCCCCCTCCAGTAAATCTTGTGTAACCGGGAAGCCAGACAGGGATCAGACTGCATGTTTACTCAGTGTAGACTGCTGTGTTCATTTTCTATGCTGCCTTCTGTCACTTCACAGTGCAGGGACTAGTCCTTTCTGCCAAGCTTTGCTCAGTATTTCCTTAAAAGATTTGTGACTGGCTTTTCTCTAGGGTACTACACATCTCCCAGTTTTCCGACACAATTCCCAAATCTTCTTTATTTAAGTCATATGTAGTTCGCAGTACTCTCTAAGTCTTACACTTTCCCAGTTTTCAGAAAGTCAGTAGATGCTTTACAAGGTTTAGTGTTTGTTTACTGTGACATTTGTGAGGAAGTTTCAGTGGATGCATATCATTGGATATTTCTTTCATTTGGTTACTATCTGATTAGCTCTATTCTGTATCATCATCTTGTTTCATCCACGTATCAGTCTGAAGAGAATGTCAGCACATGGATTTCAGTAGTCATGTCTGTGTAAACTTACCAGTTTACAAACCTCTCCCCCACCCCCACCCCCAAACACCCTTACCATGTACAGATACACACATGAACACATATGCATATATAAGCACATATGTTAGGAATTATGGATGCGGAAGATATTAAGAGAAAGATAAAGATGACTAAATTTTATTTATTGGTGGTAAAATTAGGCAGAATGATTTTATAAAAAAAAACCCTTCCCTCTGAAAGAGAGAAAGAGAGAAGATCAACCTTAAGAATACATTTTTTTCCTTTGCTAGACTTCAGAATTCATTTTCAGAACCCAGTGTTGAAGAGACACATTTGTCAGCAGTGAACCCTTGAAGTAAGCCACACTTCCTTACACCCAAAAGCAACTCAGGATTATTTCTTTCAGGGTTATTAAATGGGGATTCATAAAACCTTCACTCAAGGCATGAAAGGTGCCCATGTATGTGCGTTTGCAAGCACAAACATGCACAAGCATGAGCACACACACACACTACCCGAATACACACACACACATTTACACACACACACACACTCAAAGTAAACACACACACACATCCACACATGTTCACACAGACACATACATATGCACGCATGCATGCATGCACACATACCCACCTACCCCACCCTCATACCACCACCTACTCACCCCAAGATGAGGGCAAGCCCCATAGTAGTGATATGGGTGGCTGAAAAGCCCGAGCTGAAAAGCTCGTCCTCTTCCCATATGTAATGGTCAGAAACGCCAAGCAAGAGCACTAAAAGAGAGCAAGTACCGCAAGCTTACCAACTCTCAGGCTCGAGAAAGCTCCTGTCGTGTTCTTAAGAAAATGGCGCCTGGCCAGAGGCTCCAGGGAAAATTGTTGGGGTCATGTTTGTGTACACACAAACATGCGCAAGCACGAGCATTCACACACACACACACACACACACACACACACACACACACACACACACACACACACACACACACACACACACACATAGAAACAAGGGGAGGTGGGGGGATGGACTTGGATGCCTTGAGGGTTGGTTTGTGGTCGTTGTTCGATAGTTCTGAGGGGGAGATCCTGTGGTGCTGGAGGGTCTTTGGAGGTGGGGGTTTGTCACCGGGGTTGTGTTTTGGTCAACAATATGCTTTGAACATAAGGATGCGTTTTTTTCCAGGTAAAATTGTGTATTTGCTGGAAAACATTGGATGAGACTTTCATTTCTCACCAAGAACATTTGTGCATACTGCAACGAAGACTTGTATACTTGTGTGCATATATGTATAAACACACACACACACACACACACACACACACACACATGCCTATGAGCTTTGATTTTCTCCTTGATGGCTTTGATTTTCTCTTTGCTGGCTTTGATTTTCTCCTTGTTGGCTTTGATTTTCTCTTTGTTGGCTTCTTCAGTAAGGGATTCATTTTCTGATCAGAGTTGGAAATCATGCCACACCTGTTCACTCCAAGCCCCTTCTCTATTTTTCAGGTGATAATCATTCTTTCCTAGTGACAACTATCATCATCTGTTTTTCTGGCGATAATCATTCTTTCCTA
>CM060319.1:13157422-13167422 GCA_030674155.1 Stramonita haemastoma
ATCTTGTCCCCCCCAAATGTATACATATATGTTCATTCTGTGAGTTGCAAGGTTGGTGTGTGTTCTCTTCAAACGGCCAAGTCGGAGACTAATTCAAGACCACAGTCGGCATCCGTCAGGGCTGCTTGCTCTCTCCAACCCTCTTTAATCTATTCCTGGAGAACATCATGAGGGAAACACTTTATGACTTCCAGTCTACCATCTCAATATGGGGTGACCCATTCACAATCTGCGCTTCCCTGACGATATTGATCTCATGGGAAGCAAAAACAAAGAACTCCAAGACCTTACCAACAGACTGGTAGCCAGAGCAGGCGCATAATTATGGGATGGAAGTCAGCACAGAAAAGAGTAAAGTAATGGTCAACAGTGCAAACGACACCACAGCACAGATCTACATGAACGGCCAGCAACTGGAAGAAGTAAATGCTTTCAAATATCTTGGTGCTACCCTCAATAAAAGATGGACAACTCCACCACAGAGATCAAGACCAGGCTAGCCATGGCAACATCAGCTATGGCAAAACTGAACAAGATATGGGAGAAGTGACAGCATCAGCTTCCAAACAAAGGTCCAATTGTTGAGATCCCTGGTCATCTCCATCTTGCTCTACGGCTGCGAAAGTTGGTCAATGACTGCTGAAACCACCAAGCAGATCCAGACGTTTGAGACAAAATGCTTCAGACGACTGCTTGGAATTTCCAGGAAGGATCAGAAAACAAGCACCTATGTGCGAAGTCAAGACACACTGATGGCTGGTCCTCAGGAACCCCTACTAGCCACTGTCAAGAAAATGAAGCTGGCATGGTTCAGTCATGTCACACGCCACAACACCCTCCCCAAGACAGTCCTACAAGGAACGCTTGAAGGTGGCAGACAGTGAGGCAGACAAACCAAAAGCTGGATGGATAACATCAAAGAGTGGACCCGCCTGGACAGTCCAACACTCATTCGGAAGGTGGAGGACAGGGCTGGATGGCGACGGCTGGCTGCAGAATCGTCTCTCATGTCTCCTCCACGACCGTTCCGTCATGAGAAAGAAGAAGAAGTGTAGAGACAGTGAAAGGTAGGACTGGGAGGAACAGTCAGTACTGTGGAGACAGTGGCAGAGGTAATTACTGTGTGTGTTTGTGTGTGTGTGTGGGGGGGGGGGGGAGTAATTTTTATTTCTTTTATATCTATGATAATGGAATAAGCACTCATGTGCTTTTTTACATCCAGTCCCTGTGTGTATACAGTTTTGTAGATCTTGTCATCTGTTCCCACTGGTACACAATGGCCTACTCTTATAAAAAGCGGAATAGGATTTAACTTATGTGCAAGATGTTCTCCGTGCATTCAGACATGGAGCATCGGTTTATAGTCTCATCTGAAGGACTTTTATGGAAAGTGGAGTCAGCACTGACATTAACTCTAGGGGAAAAATCCCCTCGAAGAAGAATTGAAACAGGGTCGTCAAATTGTGAGCACAATGTTCTGACCACTAGGCTATCCCGCCCCCCATGCCTTGTGTGTGTGTGTTTTATTTTTTTAAAATTATTTTATTTATTCTTTTATATTGAGGATAATGGAATAAGCACTTATGTGCTTTTTTACATCTAGTCCCCATGTTTATGCAGTTTTGTAAATGTCGTCTGTTCCCACTGGCACACGATGGCCTACTCTTACAAAAAGCGGAACAGGATTTAACGTTTGCGCAAGATGTATTGCGTGTGTTCGCACACAGACCTCGGTTTATAGTCTCACCCGAGGGACTTTCGGGGAGAGTGGAGTCCGCACTGATGTTAACTCCAGGAGAAAAATCCTCTTGACCAGGGATCAAACCTGGGTCTTCAAATTGCCAGGGCAATATTCCGACCACTAGGCTATCCTGTCCCCCCCAAATGTATACATACATGTTCATTCTGTGAGTTGCAAGGTTGGTGTGTGTTCTCCTCAACGGCCAAGTCGGAGACTACTTCAAGACCACAGTCGGTGTCCGTCAGGGCTGCTTGCTCTCTCCAACCCTCTTTAATCTATTCCTGGAGAACATCATGAGGGAAACACTTTATGACTTCCATTCTACCATCTCAATAGGAAGGCGACCCATTAACAATCTGCGCTTCGCTGACGATATTGATCTCATGGGAAGCAGCAAGAAGGAACTCCAAGACCTTACCAACAGACTGGTAGACACAGCAGGCGCATATGGGATGGAAGTCAGCACAGAAAAGAGTAAAGTAATGGTCAACAGTGCAAACGACACCACAGCACAGATCTACCTGAACGGCCAGCAACTGGAAGAAGTAGACGCTTTCAAATATCTTGGCGCTACCCTCACAAAAGATGGACCCTCCACCGCAGAGATCAAGACCAGGCTAGCCATGGCAACATCAGCTATGGCAAAACTGAACAAGATATGGAGAAGCAACAACATCAGCTTCCAAACAAAGGTCCAATTATTGAGATCCCTGGTCATCTCCATCTTGCTCTACGGCTGCGAAAGTTGGACAATGACCGCCGAAACCACCAAGCGGATCCAGACGTTGGAGACAAAATGCTTCAGACGACTGCTTGGAATTTCCTGGAAGGATCGGAAAACAAACACCTATGTGCGAAGTCAAGTCACACTGATGGCTGGTCCTCAGGAACCCCTACTAGCCACTGTCAGGAAAAGGAAGCTGGCATGGTTCAGCCATGTCACATGCTACAACACCCTCCCCAAGACAGTCCTACATGGAACGCTAGAAGGTGGCAGACAGTGAGGCAGACAAACCAGAAGCTGGATGGATAACATCAAGGAGTGGACCCACCTGGACAGTCCAACACTCATTCGGAAGGCGGAGGACAGGGCTGGATGGCGACGGCTGGCTGCAGAATTCTCACTCATGTCTCCTCCACGACCGTTCCATCATGAGAAAGAAGAAGAAGTGTGGAGACAGTGAAAGATAGGACTGGGAGGAAGACAGTCAGTACTGTGGAGATGGTGGCAGAGGTAATTACTGTGTGTGTTTGTGTGTGTGTGTGTGTGTGGGGGGGGGGGGGGGGTATAATTTTTATTTCTTTTATATCAATGATAATGGAATAAGCACTCGTGTGCTTTTTTACACCCAGTCCCTGTGTGTATACAGTTTTGTAGATCTTGTCATCTATTCCCACCAGTACACAATGGCCTACTCTTACAAAAAGCGGAACAGGATTTAACATGTGCGCAAGATGTTCTCCGTGCATTCAGACATGGAGCATCGGTTTATAGTCTCACCCGAAGGACTTTTGGAGAAAGTGGAGTCAGCACTGATGTTAACTCCAGGGGAAAATCCCCTTGACCAGGAATCGAACCTGGGTCTTCAAATTGCCAGGGCAATATTCCGACCACTTGGCTATCCTGTCCACCCCAAATGTATACATACATGTTCATTCTGTGAGTTGCAAGGTTGGTGTGTGTTCTCCTCAACGGCCAAGTCGGAGACTACTTCAAGACCACAGTCAGCGTCCGTCAGGGCTGCTTGCTCTCTCCAACCCTCTTTAATCTATTCCTGGAGAACATCATGAGGGAAACTCTTTATGACTTCCATTCTACCATCTCAATAGGAGAGCGACCCATTAACAATCTGCGCTTCGCTGACGATATTGATCTCTTGGGAGGCATCAACAAGGAACTCCAAGACCTTACCAACAGACTGGTAGACAGAGCAGGCGCATATGGGATGGAAGTCAGCACAGAAAAGAGTAAAGTAATGGTCAACAGTGCAAACGTCACCACAGCATAGATCTACATGAACGGCCAGCAACTGGAAGAAGTAAATGCTTTCAAATATCTTGGCGCTACCCTCACAAAAGATGGACGCTCCACCACAGAGATCAAGACCAGGCTAGCCATGGCAACATCAGCTATGGCAAGTCTGAACAAGATATGGAGAAGCAACAACATCAGCTTCAAAACAAAGGTCAAATTGTTCAGATCCCTGGTCATCTCCATCTTGCTCTACGGCTGCGAAAGTTGGTCAATGACTGCTGAAACCACCAAGCAGATCCAGACGTTGGAGACAAAATGCTTCAGGCGACTGCTTGGAATTTCCTGAGGGATAGGAAAACAAGCACCTATGTGTGAAGTCAAGTCGTACTGATGGCTGGTCCTCAGGAACCCCTACTAGCCACTGTCAGGAAAAGGAAGCTGGCATGGTTCGGCCATGTCACATGCCACAACACCCTTCCCAAGACAGTCCTACAAGGAACGCTAGAAGTTGGCAGACACCGAGGCAGACAAACCAAAAGCTGGATGGATGACATCAATCAGTGGACCCGCCTGGACAGTCCAACACTCATTCAGAAGGCGGAGGACAGGGCTGGATGGCAACGGCTGGCTGCAGAATCGTCTCTCATGTCTCCCCCACGACCGTTCCATCATGAGAAAGAAGAAGAAGTGTGGAGACAGCAAAAGATAGGACTGGGAGGAAGACAGTCAGTACTGTGGAGACAGTGGCAGAGGTAATTACTGTGTTTGTTTTGTGTGTGTGTGGGGGGGAGTGGATAATTTTTATTTCTTTTATATCTATGATAATGGAATAAGCACTCATGTGCTTTTTTACTTCCAGTCCCTGTGTGTATACAGTTTTGTAGATCTTGTCATCTATTCCCACCGGTACACAATGGCCTACTCTTACAAAAAGCGGAACAGGATTTAACATGTGTGCAAGATGTTCTCCGTGCATTCAGACATGGAGCATCGGTTTATAATATCACCCGAAGGACTTTTGGAGAAAGTGGAGTCAGCACTGATGTTAACTCTAGGGGAAAAATCCCCTTGACCAGGAATCGAACCTGGGTCTTCAAATTGCCAGGGCAATATTCTGACCACTAGGCTATCCTGTCCCCCCAAATGTATACATACATGTTCATTCTGTGAGTTGCAAGGTTGGTGTGTGTTCTCCTCAACGGCCAAGTCGGAGACTACTTCAAGACCACAGTCAGCGTCCGTCAGGGCTGCTTGCTCTCTCCAACCCTCTTTAATCTATTCCTGGAGAACATCATGAGGGAAACTCTTTATGACTTCCAGTCTACCATCTCAATAGGAGGGCGACCCATTAACAATCTGCGCTTCGCTGACGATATTGATCTCATGGCAGGCAGCAACAAGGAACTCCAAGACCTTACCAACAGACTGGTAGACAGAGCAGGCGCATATGGGATGGAAGTCAGCACAGAAAAGAGTAAAGTAATGGTCAACAGTGCAAACGACACCACCGCACAGATGGAGAAGCAACAACATCAGCTTCAAAATAAAGGTCCAATTGTTCAGATCCCTGGTCATCTCCATCTTGCTCTACGGCTGCGAAAGTTGGACAATGACCGCCGAAACCACCAAGCAGATCCAGACGTTCAAGACAAAATGCTTCAGACGACTGCTTGGAATTTCCAGGAAGGATCAGAAAACAAGCACCTATGTGCGAAGTCAAGTCGTACTGATGGCTGGTCCTCAGGAACCCCTACTAGCCACTGTCAAGAAAATGAAGCTGGCATGGTTCAGCCATGTCACATGCCACAACACCCTCCCCAAGACAGTCCTACAAGGAACGCTTGAAGGTGGCAGACAGTGAGGCAGACAAACCAAAAGCTGGATGGATAACATCAAAGAGTGGACCTGTCTGGACAGTCCAACACTCATTCGGAAGGTGGAGGACAGGGCTGGATGGCAACGGCTGGCTGCAGAATCGTCTCTCATGTCTCCTCCACTACCGTTCCGTCATGAGAAAGAAGAAGAAGAAGTGTGGAGACAGTGAAAGATAGGACTGGGAGGAAGACAGTCAGTACTGTGGAGACAGTGGCAGAGGTAATTACTGTGTGTGTTTGTGTGCGGGGGGGGGGGGGGGGGGGGTGAGGGGGGGAGTATTTTTATTTCTTTTATATCTATGATAATGGAATAAGCACTCATGTGCTTTTTTACATCCAGTCCCTGTGTGTATACAGTTTTGTAGATCTTGTCATCTGTTCCCACTGATACACAATGGCCTACTCTTATAAAAAGCGGAACAGGATTTAACTTATGTGCAAGATGTTCTCTGTGCATTCAGACATGGAGCATCGGTTTATAGTCTCATCTGAAGGACTTTTGGGGAAAGTGGAGTCAGCACTGACGTTAACTCCAGTGGAAAAATCCCCTCGAAGAAGAATCGAAACAAGGTCATCAAATTGTGAGCGCAATGTTCTGACCACTAGGCTATCCCGCCGCCCATGCCTTGTGTGTGTTTTATTTATTTATTTATTTTTTTAAAATTTATTCTTTTATATTGAGGATAATGGAATAAGCACTTATGTGCTTTTTTACATCTAGTCCCCGTGTGTATGCAGTTTTGTAAATGGCGTCTGTTCCCACTGGCACATGATGGCCTACTCTTACGAAAAGGGGAATAGGATTTAACGTTTGCGAAAGATGTACTGCGTGCGTTTGCACACAGACCTTGGTTTATAGTCTCACCCGAGGGACTTTTGGGGAGAGTGGAGTCCGCACTGATGTTAACTCCAGGAGAAAACTCCCCTTGACCAGGAATCGAACCTGGGTCTTCAAATTGCCAGGGCAATATTCCGACCACTAGGCTATCTTGTCCCCCCCAAATGTATACATACATGTTCATTCTGTGAGTTGCAAGGTTGGTGTGTGTTCTCCTCAACGGCCAAGTCGGAGACTACTTCAAGACCACAGTCGGTGTCCGTCAGGGCTGCTTGCTCTCTCCAACCCTCTTTAATCTATTCCTGGAGAACATCATGAGGGAAACATTTTACGACTTCCATTCTACCATCTCAATAGGAGGGCGACCCATTAACAATCTGCGCTTCGCTGACGATATTGATCTCATGGGAGGCAGCAACAAGGAACTCCCAAGACCTTACCAACAGACTGGTAGACACAGCAGGCGCATATGGGATGGAAGTCAGCATAGAAAAGAGTAAAGTAATGGTCAACAGTGCAAACGTCACCACAGCATAGATCTACATGAACGGTCAGCAACTGGAAGAAGTAAACGCTTTCAAATATCTTGGCGCTACCCTCACAAAAGATGGACGCTCCACCACAGAGATCAAGACCAGGCTAGCCATGGCAACATCAGCCATGACAAAACTGAACAAGATATGGAGAAGCAACAACATCAGCTTCAAAACAAAGGTCCAATTGTTCAGATCCCTGGTCATCTCCATCTTGCTCTACGGCTGCGAAAGTTGGACAACGACCGCTGAAACCACCAAGCTGATCTAGACATTTGAGACAAAATGCTTCAGGTGACTGCTTGGAATTTCCTGGAAGGATCGGAAAACAAACACCTATGTGCGAAGTCAAGTCGCACTGATGGCTGGTCCTCAGGAATCCCCACTAGCCACTGTCAGGAAAAGGAAGCTGGCATGGTTCAGCCATGTCACACGCCACAACACCCTCCCCAAGACAGTCCTACAAGGAACGCTAGAAGGTGGCAGACATCGAGGCAGACAAACCAAAAGCTGGATGGATAACATCAAGGAGTGGACCCGCCTGGACAGTCCAACACTCATTCGAGAGGCGGAGGACAGGGCTGGATGGCGACGGCTGGCTGCAGAATCATTTCTCATGTCTCCTCCACGACCGTTGCGATTATGAGAAAGAAGAAGAAGAAGTGTGGAGACAGCGAAAGATAGGACTGGGAGGAAGACAGACAGTACTGTGGAGACAGTGGCAGAGGTAATTACTGTGTGTGTTTGTGTGCAGGGGGGGGGGGGGGAGGGGGGGGAGTGGGTAAGTTTTATTTCTATTATATCTATGATAATGGAATAAGCACTCATGTGCTTTTTTACATCCAGTCCCTGTGTGTATATAATTTTGTAGATCTTGTCATCTGTTCCCACTGGTACACAATGGCCCACTCTTACAAAAAGCGGAACAGGATTTAACATATGCGCAAGATGTTCTCCATGCATTCAGACATGGAGCATTAGTTTATAGTCTCATCTGAATGACCTTTGGGGAAAGTGGAGTCAGCACTGATGTTAACTCCAGGGGAAAAATCCCCTCGAAGAAGAATCGACACAGGGTTGTCAAATTGTGAGCTTAATGTTCTGACCACTAGGCTATCCTGCCCCCCATGCCTTGTGTGTGTGTGTGTTTGTGTGTGTTTTATTTATTTATTTATTTTTTATTTATTTTATATTGACGATAATGGATTAAGCATTCAAGGAGTGGACCCGCCTGGACAGTCCAATGCTCATTTGGAAGGCGGAGGACAGGGCTGGATGGCGACGGCTGGCTGCAGAATCGTCTCTCATGTCTCCTCCACGACTGTTCCGGTCATGAGAAAGAAGAAGCATAGAAGGTAACTGAATTTGTTTCTCAGTGTGTGTGTGTGTGTGTGTGTGTGTGTGTGTGTGTGTGTGTGTGTGTGAGAGAGAGAGAGAGAGAGAGAGAGAGAGAGAGAGAGAGAGAGAGAGAGAGCTGATTTATAAGTATCTTTAATAGACATTTTTGAAATAATTTATGTTTTGTGTTCCATAACCTACTGAGGTCTGACATGCATTATGGGGTCTTGAACGTGCCTAGTTCATCTTCTGCATGTGAATTTAGATGAAAACATTAAGGCCCTGGCAGGTCTACACTTGAAGTTGACCTGGGTTGTCATTAAAATCCCCACACTTCAATTCATCAGTCTGCATCATGGTTTGAACCCACGACTTGATGGATCCATGGTATTGAAGTTGAACAGTCTTAACACTTGAAAGTGGCATGCGTCGAACCTTGAAATGATTTTTATGTTGTAAATAAGAAAGGTATAACACGTGTGTTTGTCATCTTGTGTGCTGAAGCCCATGTATTTTTCTACAGCTGTTACGTATATTAATTTCTGTTTCTTCGTTACAGTGTTGGTGTTCCATGATGACCAAGGACTGGTGGTGCCATGTTTTTTTCTGTGGTAAGTATTCAGTTTGTACATTTTGGGGTGGGGGGTTGTGTATAGATGGTGTCCTATATATTCTGTTTATGTGGTTTTCAGTGTTGGTGTTCGCAGATAACTGAGGACTGATGGTGCCATCTTTTCTTTTCTGGGGTAAGTACTCAGTGTGTACATTTGTGTCTTGTCCCGGGGGGAGGGGGGGGGGGAAGGCGAGGTAGGGGGGGGGTATTTCATGTATTTGTGTGTAGGCATGTTGTACATCTCTTCTTTTCTGTGTGTTACATGTAAGTACTGTGTGCGTGCGTGTGTGTGTTGTTTTATTTATTTATTAAAAAGAATTTTTTTTGAAGATAACAGAATAAGCACTCATGTGCCCTATGTGTGTATGCGTCTCTGTAAATTTTGTCATCCGTTCCCGTAATGTTAATGTAATGTATATGTTAATGTATATTAATTTTTTTTGTACGTTTCAGGGTCGGTGTTCCATGATGACCAAGGACTGGTGGTGCCATCTTTGTGCGTTTCAGTGTTGGTGTTCCCAGATCGCTGAGGACTGATGGTGCCATCTTTTTTTTCTGTGGTAAGTATCCAGTCTGTACATTTGTGTCTTGTTTCGGGGGAGGGGGGGGAGAGAGAGGGGGGGGAGGTTGGGGGGCGATTTCATGTATTTGTGTGTAGGAATGTTCTACATCTGTTCTTTCTGTGTGTTACATGTAAGTACTGTGTGTGTGTTTATTTGTGTTTAAATTCTTTTTGTTTTTTTTTGTTTAGGATATAAGAATAAGCACTCCTGTGCCCTATGTGTATGCGTTTTTGTAAATTTTGTCATCTGGCACATAGTGACCTATTGTTCCGAACAGAGGAACGGGTGGTAACATGTGTGTAAGATGTTTTTTTTTGTGTGTGTGTGTGTGTGTGTGTGTGTGTGTGTGTGTGTGTGTGTGTGTGTGTGTGTTCCTTTGGCAGAGTAGCTTGTTCCCACAGAATTTGTTCAGAGAGTTCTTGCTGGCTGTTTTTTTTTAACCCCCCCCCCTCCCCATTTTTTTTAAAGCTATTTATTTCCTTGGAAAAAAATGATTGAGGAAAAGGGGAGAAGGGGAGAAAAGGT
>CM060319.1:13169922-13174659 GCA_030674155.1 Stramonita haemastoma
GTGTGTGTGTATGTGTGTGTGTGTGTGTGTGTGTATATGTGTGTGTGTGTGTGTTGTGTGTGTGTGTTGTCTTGTCTTGTCTTGTCTTGTCTGTCTGTGTTTGCCTCTATTAATTTCTGTTTCTTTGTTACAGTGTTGGTGTTCCATGATGAACAAGGACTGGTGGTGCCATCATTTTTTCTGTGGTAGGTATTCAGTTTGTACATTTTGGGGTGGGGGGGTTGTGTATAGATGGTGTCTATATATTCTGTTTGTGTGTTTCAGTGTTGGGTGTTCCCAGATAGCTGAGGACTGATGGCGCTATCTTTTATTTTCTGGGGTAAGTACTCAGTCTGTACATTAGTTTTGTCCTGGGGGGGAGGGGGGGAGAGGTGAGGAGGGGGGAGGGAAGGCAGAGGCAGGGGGGGGGGATTTCATGTATTTGTGTGTAGGTACGTTCTACATATGTTCTTTTCTGTGTGTTACATGTAAGTAGTGCGTGCATGTGTTTATTTATTTATTTAAAAAAATGAGGATAACAGAATAAGCACTCATGTGCCCTATGTGTATATGCGTTACTGTAAATTTTGTCACCCGTTCCCACTTGCACATAATGGCTTACTGTCTCAAAAAGAGGAATGGGTTTTAGCTTGTGCACAAGATGGTTTGTGTGTGTATGTGTATGTGTGTGTGTATGTGTGTTCCTTTGGCAGAGTAGCTTGTTTCCACAGAATTTGTTGAGAGTTCTCGCTGGCAGTTTTTTTTTTAAACCCTCCCCCCCTCTCCCCATTTTTTTTTAAAGCTATTTATTTCCTTGGAAAAAAATGATAGAGGAAAAGGGGGAGGAAGGGAGAAAAGGATGGAGTTATTTGGGGGTTTGAAAATGATGTGTCATAAATCAGAAAGGTTTGACGCAAGTGCGTGTCATCTTCTGTTTCGAACTGTGAACATTTTTTGCCATTTCTCAGCTAGAGCTCCGAGGTTCATCAGTGGTGAGATTTGAAGTTGAACGGTCTTAACCACTTGACTGTGGAATGCGTTGAACCTGGAAATAATTTGTGTTGTAAATGAGAAAGGTATAACACAGGTGTTTGTCATGTTGTGTGCTGAAGCCCATATGTATATTAATTTGTGTTTGTGCGTTTCAGGGTCAGTGTTCCATGATGACCAAGGACTGGTGGTGCCATGTTTTTTTCTGTGGTAAGTATTCAGTTTGTACATTTTGGGCTGGGGGGTTGTGTATAGATGGTGTCTATATATTCTGTTTCTGTGTTTCAGTGTTGGTGTTCCCAGATAGCTGAGGACTGATGGCGCTATCTTTTATTTTCTGGGGTAAGTACTCAGTCTGTACATTTGTTTTGTCCCGGGGGGGAGGGGGGGAGAGGTGAGGAGGGGGGAGGGAAGGCAGAGGCAGGGGGGAGGGGGATTTCATGTATTTGTGTGTAGGCACGTTCTACATCTGTTCTTTTCTGTGTGTTACATGTAAGTAGTGCGTGCGTGTGTTTATTTATTTTTAAAAAAATTGAGGAAAACAGAATAAGCACTTATATGTCGTATGTGTATATGCGTTACTGTAAATTTTGTCACCCGTTCCCACTTGCACATAATGGCTTACTGTCTCAAAAAGAGGAACGGGTTTTAGCTTGTGCACAAGATGGTTTGTGTGTGTATGTGTATGTGTGTGTGTGTGTGTTTGTGTGTGTGTGTGTGTGTTCCTTTGGCAGAGTAGCTTGTTTCCACAGAATTTGTTGAGAGTTTTCGCTGGCAGTTTTTTTTTACCCCCCCCCCCCCCCCCCCCTCCCCCATTTTTTTTTAAAGTTATTTTTTTTCCTTGGAAAAAAATGATAGAGGAAAAGGGGAGAAGGGGAGAAAAGGATGGAGTTATTTGGGGTTATTTGAAAATGATGTGTGTCAGAAATCAGAAAGGTCTGACACAAGTGTGTGTCATCCTCTGTGTCGACCCTTGAACATTTTTTTGCTGTTTCTCAGCTAGAGCTCTGAGGTTCATCAATGGTGAGATTTTGCGTATGCGACCGTTTTTAAACATCCCCTTAGAGGTAGCCGCATTCCAGCTTGAGATGTATGCAGGGTATGTTCATGTTTCCGTATGGCACCGAAGGCTGACATGAACTATTGGGTCTTGAACGTGCATATTTCATCTTCTGCATGTGTATGTACAAAAAAGGCATTAAGGCACTGGCAGGTCTGCACTTGAAGTTGACCTGGGTAGTCATAAAAATCCCCGCACTTCAACTCACCAGACTTCACTGAGGTTCAAACCCAGGATTTGATGGATCCATGGTATTGAAGTTGAACGGTCTACTTAACTATGGCATGCGTCGAACCTTAAAATAATTTGTGTTGTAAATGAGAGAGGTATAACACAGGTGTTTGTCATGTTGTGTGCTGAAGCCCATGCATTTCTCTACAGCTGTTATGTATATTAATTTCTGTTTTTTTGTTACAGTGTTGGTGTTCCATGATGACCAAGGACTGGTGGTGCCATCATTTTTTCTGTGGTAAGTATTCAGTTTGTACATTTTGGGGTGGGGGGTTGTGTATAGATGGTGCCTATATTTTCTGTTTTTGCGTTTCAGTGTTGGTGTTCCCAGATAGCTGAGAACTGATCATGGCGCTATCTTTTATTTTCTGGGGTAAGTACTCAGTCTGTACATTTGTGTCTTGTCCCGGGGGGGAGGGGGGGGAAGAGGTGAGGGGGGGGAGGGAAGGCACGTTCTACATCTGTTATTTGCTGTGTGTTACATGTAAGTAGTGCGTGCGTGTGTTTATTTATTTTTAAAAAAAAAGAGGATAACAGAATAAGCACTCATGTGCCCTATGTGTATATGCGTTACTGTAAATTTTGTCACCTGTTCCCACTTGCACATAATGGCTTACTGTCTCAAAAAGAGGAATGGGTTTTAGCTTGTGCACAAGATGGTTTGTGTGTGTGTGTGTGTGTGTGTGTGTGTGTGTGTGTGTGTGTGTTCCTTTGGCAGAGTAGCTTGTTTCCTCAGAATTTGTTGAGAGTTCTTGACGGCAGTTTTTTTTTAACCCCCCCCCCCCCATTTTTTTTTTAAAGCTATTTATTTCCTTGGAAGAAAATGATAAAGGAAAAGGGGGAGGAAGGGAGAAAAGGATGGAGTTATTTGGGGGGTTGAAAATGATGTGTGTCATAAATCAGAAAGGTTTGACACAAGTGTATGTCATCTTCTGTGTCGAACTGTGAACATTTTTTTGCCGTTTCTCAGCTAGAGCTCCGAGGTTCATGAGTGGCGAGATTTTGCGTTATGCGACCGTTTTTAAATGACTGCCATGAAGGTAACCGCATTCCAGCTTGAGATGTATGCGGGGTATGTTCACGTTTCCATAACCCACTGAAGGCTGACATGCAGTTTGGGGTCTTGAACGTGCATATTTCATCTTCTGCATGTGTATTTACATAAAAGGCATTAAGGCACTGGCAGGTCTGCACTTGAAGTTGGCCTGGGTAGTCATAAAAATCCCCACACTTCAACTCACTGGACTTCGCTGATGTTCAAAACCCAGGACTTGATGGATCCATGGTATTGAAGTTGAACGGTCTTAACCACTTGACTGTGGCATGCGTTGAACCTTGAAATGATTTGTGTTGTAAATGAGAGAGGTATAACACAGGTGTTTCTCATGTTGTGTGCTGAAGCCCATATGTATATATTAATTTCTGTTTGTGCGTTTCAGGGTCAGTGTCCCATGATGACCAAGGACTGGTGGTGCCATCTTTTTTTCTGTGGTAAGTATTCAGTTTGTACATTTTGGGGTGGGGGGTTGTGTATAGATGGTGTCTATATATTCTGTTTGTGTGTTTCAGTGTTGGTGTTCGCAGATAGCTGAGGACTGATGGCGCTATCTTTTTTTTCTGGGGTAAGTACTCAGTCTGTACATTTGTGTCCTGTCTCAGGGGGGGTGGGGGGGGAATGGAGAGGGGGGGGGGGGGATTTCATGTATTTGTGTGTAGGCATGTTCTGCATCTGTTTTTTTGTGTGTGTGTGTTATATGTAAGTACTCTGTGTGTGTGTGTTTACTTAAAAAAAAAAAAAATTGAGGAAAACAGAATAAGCACTTATATGTCGTATGTGTGTTTGTGTTTCTGTCAAATTTGTCATCTGTTCCCACTTGGACATAATGGCTTATTGTTTCGAAAAGAAGACTGGGTTTTAGTTTGTGCGCAAGATGTTTGTATGTGTGTGTGTGTGTGTGTGTGTGTGTGTGTGTGTGTGTGTGTGTGTGTGTGTGTGTGTGTCTGTCTCTGTGTGTGTGTGTCTGTGTGTGTGTCTGTCTGTCTGTCTGTATTAATTTCTGTTTCTTTGTTACAGTGTTGGTGTTCCATGATGAACAAGGACTGGTGGTGCCATCATTTTTTCTGTGGTAAGTATTCAGTTTGTACATTTTGGGGTGGGGGGTTGTGTATAGATGGTGTCTATATATTCTGTTTGTGCGTTTCAGTGTTGGTGTTCCCAGATAGCTGAGGACTGATGGTGCCATCTTTTTTTTCTGGGGTAAGTACTCAGTCTGTACATTTGTGTGTCTTGTGAGGAGGGGGGGGGGGTGGATTTTATGGATTTGTGTGTAGGCATATTCTACATGTGTTCCTTTCTGTGTCTTACATGTAAGTACTCTGTATGTATCTGTGTGTGTATCTTTATTAATATTTTTGTTCTTTTATTTCAAGGATAATAGAATAAACACTCTTGTGCTCTGTATGTATGCGTTTTTGTC
>CM060319.1:13174759-13219759 GCA_030674155.1 Stramonita haemastoma
AATGGTCAGACTGAGGTCCAAGGCTTTCTACACACCTGCTGAGACTGAACCCTGTCTACAATTTTTTTGGTTTGGGGTTTTTTGTTGTTGCAATTTAATGATTTGGTTTGAAAGTCACTTCAGCCAGAGTTGTATTGAAGTCTTCTGAAGTGAACTGCTGTGACGCATCAGACAGGAGTGGGTGTGAATTGCTGTGACACATCAGACAGGAGTGGGTGTGAACTGCTGTGACACATCAGACAGGAGTGGGTGTGAACTGCTGTGCACATTCAGCTTCCTCCATACATGTCAGACATGGATCCCTGACAGCACATGGAGAAAACAGACTTTAAGCTATGGACACAAAGTTTCACTGCAAGATGGGGAACACCAGATAAGCTGAGCTGTCATCAGCGGACAAGTGTCACAATGGACACACTGATCCATTGTCCATGTGTCAAGTGTTCCATTGTCCATGTGTCAGTGTTCCATTGTCCATGTGTCAGTGTTCCATTGTTCCATTGGTTGTATATGTGTCACATTGTTTGTTTCCGTGTGTGTGTGTGGGCGCGCGTGTGTGTGTGCATGCATGCGTGTGTGAGTGCGTGCATGTGTTTGTGCGTGCGTGCGTGTGTTTGTGCGTGCGCGTGTGCGTGCGTGTCTGAGTGTGTGTGTGTGTTTTTGTGTGTGTGTGTTTTGTGTGTTGTGTGTGTGTGTGTGTGTGTGTGTGTGTGTGTGTGTGTGTGTGTGTGTGTGTGTGTGTGTGTGTGTGTTGTATGTGTGTGAGTGAGAGAGAGAGAGAGGGGGGGGAGGAGAGAGAGGTGTGTGTGTGTGTGAGTGTGTGTTTGTGTGTGTGTAGTGTGTGAGTTTGTGTGCATGTGTGTTTTGTGTGTTGTGTGTGTGTGTGAGAGAGAGAGAGAGAGAGAGAGGGGGGGAAAGGAGAGAGAGTAAGCACTCGTGTGTTTTTTTTTTACATCAAGTCCCCATGTGTATACAGTTTTGTAGATCTTGTCACCTGTACCCACTGGTACACAATGACCTACTCTTACAAAAAGCAGAACAGGATTTAATATGTGCGCAAGATGTTCTCCATGCATTCACACATGGAGCATTGGTTTATAGTCTCATCTGAAGGACTTTTGGGGAAAGTGGAATCAGCACTGATGTTAACTCCAGGGGAAAAATCCCCTTGAACAAGAATCGAAACAGGGTCGTCAATTTGCGAGCGCAATGTTCTGACCACTAGGCTATTCTGCCCCCCATGCCTTGTGTGTGTGTGTTTGTGTGTGTGTGTGTGTGTTTTATTTATTTATTTATCTATTTTTATTTATTCTTTTATATTGAGGATAATGGAATAAGCATTCATGTGCTTTTTTTACATCTAGTCCCCGTGTGTATGCAGTTTTGTAAATGTCGTCTGTTCCCACTGGCACACAATGGCCTACTCTTATGAAAAGCGGAACAGGATTTAACGTTTGCGCAAGATGTACTGCGTACGTTTGCACACAGACCTTGGTTTATAGTCTCACCTGAAGGACTTTCGGGGAGAGTGGAGTCCGCACTGATGTTTACTCCAGGAGAAAACTCCCCTTGACCAGGAATCGAACGTGTGTCTTCAAATTGCCAGGGCAGTATTCCAACCACTAGGCTATCTTGTCCCCCCCAAATGTATACATATATGTTCATTCTGTGAGTTGCAAGGTTGGTGTGTGTTCTCTTCAACGGCCAAGTCGGAGACTAATTCAAGACCACAGTCGGCATCCGTCAGGGCTGCTTGCTCTCTCCAACCCTCTTTAATCTATTCCTGGAGAACATCATGAGGGAAACACTTTATGACTTCCAGTCTACCATCTCAATATGAGGGTGACCCATTCACAATCTGCGCTTCCCTGACGATATTGATCTCATGGGAAGCAAAAACAAAGAACTCCAAGACCTTACCAACAGACTGGTAGCCAGAGCAGGCGCATAATTATGGGATGGAAGTCAGCACAGAAAAGAGTAAAGTAATGGTCAACAGTGCAAACGACACCACAGCACAGATCTACATGAACGGCCAGCAACTGGAAGAAGTAAATGCTTTCAAATATCTTGGTGCTACCCTCATAAAAGATGGACACTCCACCACAGAGATCAAGACCAGGCTAGCCATGGCAACATCAGCTATGGCAAAACTGAACAAGATATGGAGAAGCAACAACATCAGCTTCAAAACAAAGGTCAAATTGTTCAGATCCCTGGTCATCTCCATCTTGCTCTACGGCTGTGAAAGTTGGACAATGACCGCTGAAACCACCAAGCGGATCCAGACGTTCGAGACAAAATGCTTCAGGCAACTGCTTGGAATTTCCTGGAAGGATTGGAAAACAAGCACCTATGTGCGATGTCAAGTCGCACTGATGGCTGGTCCTCAGGAACCCCTACTAGCCACTGTCAAGGAAAGGAAGCTGGCATGGTTTGGCTATGTCACACGCCACAACACCCTCCCCAAGACAGTCCTACAAGGAACACTAGAAGGTGGCAGATGCCGAGGCAGACAAACCAAAAGCTGGATGGATAACGTCAAGGAGTGGACCCACCTGGACAGTCCAACACTCATTCGGAAGGCAGAGGACAGGGCTGGCTGGCAACGGCTGGCTGCAGAATCGTTTCTCACGTCTCCTCCACAACCGTTCCGTCATGAGAAAGAAGAAGTGTGCAGACAGTGAAAGATAGGACTGGGAGGAAGACAATCAGTACTGTGGAGACAGTGGTAGAGGTAATTACTGTGTGTGTTTTGTGTGTGTGTGGGAGGGAGGGGGGGAGTGGATAGATTTTATTTCTTTTATATCAGTGATAATGGAATAAGCACTCGTGTGCTTTTTGACATCCAGTCCCTGTGTGTATACAATTTTGTAGATCTTGTCATCTGTTCCCATTGGTACTCAATGGCGTACTCCTACAAAAAGCGGAACAGGATTTAACATGTGCACAAGATGTTCTCCGTGCATTCAGACATGGAGTATCGGTTTATAGTCTCATCTGAAGGACTTTTGGGGAAAGTGGAATCAGCACTGATGTTAACTCCAGGGGGAAAATCCCCTCAAACAAGAATCGAAACAGGGTCGTCACTTTGTGAGCTTAATGTTCTGACCACTAGGCTCTCCCACCCCCCATGCCTTGTGTGTGTGTGTTTGTGTGTGTGTGTGTGTGTTTTATTTATTTATTTATTCTTTCATATTGAGGCTGATGGAATAAGCATTCATGTGCTTTTTTTACATCTAATCCCCATGTGTATGCAGTTTTGTAAATGTCATCTGTTCCCACTGGCACACGATGGCCTACTCTGATGAAAAGCGGAACTGGATTTAACGTTTGTGAAAGATGTATTGCGTGCGTTCGCACACAGGCCTCGGTTTATAGTCTCACCTGAAGGACTTTAGGGGAGAGTGGAGTTCGCACTGATGTTAACTTCAGGAGAAAACTCCCCATGAGCAGGAATCAAACCTGGGTCTTCAAATTGCCACGGCAATATTCCGACCACTAGGCTATCCTGTTCCCCCCAAATGTATACATACATGTTCATTCTGTGAGTTGCAAGGTTGGTGTGTGTTCTCTTCAACGGCCAAGTTGGAGACTAATTCAAGACCACAGTTGGCATCCGTCAGGGCTGCTTGCTCTCTCCAACCCTCTTTAATCTATTCCTGGAGAACATCATGAGGGAAACACTTTACGACTTCTAGTCTACCATCTCAATATGAGGGCGACCCATTCACAATCTGCGCTTCCCTGACGATATTGATCTCATAGGAGGCAGCAACAAGGAACTCCAAGACCTTACCAACAGACTGGTAGCCAGAGCAGGCGCATATGGGATGGAAGTCAGCACAGAAAAGAGTAAAGTAATGGTCAACAGTGCAAACGACAACACAGCACAGATCTACATGAACGGCCAGCAACTGGAAGAAGTAAACGCTTTCAAATATCTTGGCACTACCCTCACAGAAGATGGACACTCCACCACAGAGATCAAAACTAGGCTAGCCATGGCAACATCAGCTATGGCAAAACTGAACAAGATATGCAGAAGCAACAACATCAGCTTCAAAACAAAGGTCAAATTGTTCAGATCCCTGGTCATCTCCATCTTGCTCTACGGCTGTGAAAGTTGGACAATGACCGCCGAAACCACCAAGCGCATCCAGACATTTGCGACAAAATGCTTCAGGCGACTGCTTGGAATTTCCTGGAAGGATCGGAAAACAAGCACCTATGTGCGATGTCAAGTCGCACTGATGGCTGGCCCTCAGGGACCCCTACTAGCCACTGTCAAGAAAAGGAAGCTGGCATGGTTTGGCCATGTCACACGCCACAACACCCTCCCCAAGACAGTCCTACAAGGAACGCTAGAAGGTGGCAGATGCCGAGGCAGACAAACCAAAAGCTGGATGGATAACATCAAGGAGTGGACCTGCCTGGACAGTCCAACACTCATTTGGAAGGTGGAGGACAGGCCTGGCTGGCGACAGCTGGCTGCAGAATCGTCTCTCATGTTTCCTCCACGACCGTTCCGTCATGAGAAAGAAGAAGAAGTGTGGAGACAGTGAAAGATGGGACTGGGAGGAAGACAGTCAGTGCTGTGGAGACAGTGGCAGAGGTAATTACTGTATGTGTTTGTGTGTGTGGGGGGGGGAGTGGATAATTTTTATTTCTTTTATATCAATGATAATGGAATAAGCACTCATATTCTTTTTGACATCCAGTCCCTGTGTGTATACAATTTTGTAGATCTTGTCATCTGTTCCCACTGGTACTCAATGGCCTACTGTTACAAAAAGCGGAACAGGATTTAACATGTGCGCAAGACGTTCTCCGTGCATTCAGACATGGAGTATCGGTTTATAGTCTCATCTGAAGGACTTTTGGGGAAAGTGGAATCAGCACTGATGTTAACACCAGGGGAAAAATCCCCTCGAACAAGAATCGAAACAGGGTCGTCATTTTGTGAGCTTAATGTTCTGACCACTAGGCTATCCCACCCCCCATGCCTTGTGTGTGTGTGTTTGTGTTTGCGTGCGTGTGTGTGTGTGTGTGTGTGTGTGTGTGTGTGTGTGTGTGTGTGTGTGTGTGGTTTTATTTATTTATTTATTTATTTATTTATGTATGTATTTATGTATTTATTTATTTATTTTATATTGTGAATGATGGAATAAGCATTCATGTGCTTTTTTTTTTTACATCTAGTCCCCATGTGTATGCAGTTTTGTAAATGTCATCTGTTCCCACTGGCACACAATGGCCTACTCTTACAAAAGGCGGAACAGGATTTAACGTTTGTGAAAGATGTACTGCGTGCGTTCGCCTACAGGCCTCGGTTTATTAGTCTCACCTGAATGACTTTAGGGGAGAGTGGAGTCCGCACTGATGTTTACTCCAGGAGAAAACTCCCCTTGACCAGGAATCAAACCTGGGTCTTCAAATTGCCAGGGTAATATTCCAACCACTAGGCTATCCTGTTCCCCCCAAATGTATACATACATGTTCATTCTGTGAGTTGCAAGGTTGGTGTGTGTTCTCCTGAACAGCCAAGTCGGAGACTACTTCAAGACCACAGTTGGCATCCGTCAGGGCTGCTTGCTCTCTCCAACCCTCTTTAATCTATTCCTGGAGAACATCATGAGGGAAACACTTTACGACTTCCAGTCTACCATCTCAAAAGGAGGGCGACCCATTAACAATCTGAGCTTTGCTGACGATATTGATCTCATGGGAAGCAGCAACAAGGAACTCCAAGACCTTACCAACAGACTGGTAGACAGAGCAGGCGCATAATTATGGGATGGAAGTCAGCACAGAAAAGAGTAAAGTAATGGTCAACAGTGCAAACGTCACCACAGCACAGATCTACATGAACGGCCAGCAACTGGAAGAAGTAAATGCTTTCAAATATCTTGGCACTACCCTCACAGAAGATGGACGCTCCACCACAGAGATCAAGACCAGGCTAGCCATGGCAACATCAGCTATGGCAAAACTGAACAAGATATGGAGAAGCAACAACATCAGCTTCAAAACAAAGGTCAAATTGTTCAGATCCCTGGTCATCTCCATCTTGCTCTACGGCTGCAAAAGTTGGACAATGACCGCCGAAACCACCAAGAAGATCCAGACATTTGCGACAAAATGCTTCAGGCGACTGCTTGGAATTTCCTGGAAGGATTGGAAAACAAGCACCTATGTGCGATGTCAAGTCGCACTGATGGCTGGTCTACAGGAACCCCTACTAGCCACTGTCAAGAAAAGGAAGCTGGCATGGTTTGGCTATGTCACACGCCACAACACCCTCCCCAAGATAGTCCTACAAGGAACACTAGAAGGTGGCAGACGACGAGGCAGACAAACCAAAAGCTGGATGGATAACATCAAGGAGTGGACCTGCCTAGACAATCCAACTCTCATTCGGAAGGCAGAGGACAGGGCTGGCTGGCAACAGCTGGCTGCAGAATCGTCTCTCATATCTCCTCCACAACCGTTCCGTCATGAGAAAGAAGAAGTGTGCAGACAGTGAAAGATAGGACTGGGAGGAAGACAGTCAGTGCTGTGGAGACAGTGGTAGAGGTAATTACTGTGTGTGTTTGTGTGTGTGTGGGAGGGGGGGGGGGAGTGGATAATTTTTATTTCTTTTATATCAGTGATAATGGAATAAGCACTCATGTGCTTTTTTACATCCAGTCCCTGTGTGTATACAATTTTGTAGATCTTGTCATCTGTTCCCACTGGTACTCAATGGCGTACTCCTACAAAAAGCGGAACAGGATTTAACATGTGCGCAAGATGTTCTCCGTGCATTCAGACATGGAGTATCGGTTTATAGTCTCATCTGAAGGACTTTTGGGGAAAGTGGAATCAGCACTGATGTTGACTCCAGGGGGAAAATCCCCTCGAACAAGAATCGAAACAGGGTCGTCACTTTGTGAGCTTAATGTTCTGACCACTGGGCTATCCCGCCCCCATCCCTTGTGTGTGTGTGTTTGTGTGTGTGGTGTGTGTGTGTGTATGTGTGTGTGTGTATCTGTTTTATTTATTTATTTATTTATTTATTCTTTTATATTGAGGCTGATGGAATAAGCATTCATGTGCTTTTTTTGCATCTAGTCCCCATGTGTATGCAGTTTTGTAAATGTCGTCTGTTCCCACTGGCACACGATGGCCTACTCTGACGAAAAGCGGAACAGGATTTAACGTTTGTGAAAGATGTACTGAGTGCGTTCGCACACAGGCATTGGTTTATAGTCTCACCCAAAGGACTTTCGGGGAGAGTGGAGTTCGCACTGATGTTTACTCCAGGAGAAAACTCCCCTTGACCAGGAATCAAACCTGGGTCTTCAAATTGCCAGGGTAATATTCCGACCACTAGGTTATCATGTTCCCCCCAAATGTATTCATATATGTTCATTCTGTGAGCTGCAAGGTTGGTGTGTGTTCTCCTGAACAGCCAAGTCGGAGACTACTTCAAGACCACAGTCAGCGTTTGTCAGGGACTGCTTGCTCTCTCCAACCCTCTTTAATCTATTCCTGGAGAACATCATGAGGGAAACACTTTACGACTTCCATTCTACCATCTCAATATGAGGGCGACCCATTCACAATCTGCGCTTCGCTGACGATATTGATCTCATGGGAGGCAGCAACAAGGAACTCCAAGACCTTACCAACAGACTGGTAGACAGAGCAGGCGCATAATTATGGGATGGAAGTCAGCACAGAAAAGAGTAAAGTAATGGTCAACAGTGCAAACGACACCACAGCACAGATCTACATGAACGGCCAGCAACTGGAAGAAGTAAACACTTTCAAATATTTTGGCGCTACCCTCACAGAAGATGGACGCTCCACCACAGAGATCAAGACCAGGCTAGCCATGGCAACATCAGCTATGGCAAAACTGAACAAGATATGGAGAAGCAACAACATCAGCTTCAAAACAAAGGTCAAATTGTTCAGATCCCTAGTCATCTCCATCTTGCTCTATGGCTGTGAAAGTTGGACAGTGACCGCCAAAACCACCCAAGCGCATCCAGATGTTCGAAACAAAATGCTTCAGACGACTGCTTGGAATTTTCCTGGAAGGATCGGAAAACAAGCACCTATGTGCGATGTCAAGTCGCACTGATGGCTGGTCCTCAGGAACCCCTACTAGCCACTGTCAAGAAAAGGAAGCTGGCATGGTTCGGCCGTGTCACACGCCACAACACCCTCCCCAAGACAGTCCTACAAGGAACGCTAGAAGGTGGCAGATGCCGAGGCAGACAAACCAAAAGCTGGATGGATAACATCAAGGAGTGGACCTGCCTGGACAGTCCAACACTCATTCGGAAGGCAGAGAACAGGGCTGAATGGTGACGGCTGGCTGCAGAATCGTTTCTCATATCTCCTCCATGACCGTTCCGTCATACGAAAGAGAAGTGTGCAGACAGTGAAAGATGGGACTGGGAGGAAGACAGTCAGTACTGTGGAGACAGTGGTAGAGGTAATTGCTGTGTGTGTTTGTGTGCGAGGGGGGGGAGTGGATGATTTTTATTTCTTTTATATCAATGATAATGGAATAAGCACTCGTGTGCTTTTTTACCTCCAGTCCCTGTGTGCATACAATTTTGTAGATCTTGTCACCTGTTCCCACTTGTGCACAATGGCCTATTCTTACAAAAAGCGGAACAGGATTTAACATGTGCGCAAGATGTTCTCTGTGCATTCAGACATGGAGCATCGGTTTATAGTCTCATCTGAAGGACTTTTGGGGAAAGTGGAGTCAGCACTGATGTTGACTCCAGGGGAAAAATCCCCTTGAACAAGAATTGAAACAGGGTCGTCAAATTGTGAGCTTAATGTTCTGACCACTAGGCTCTCTCGCCCCCATGTCTTGTGTGTGTGTGTGTGTGTGTTTATTCATTTATTTTTTTTATGTATTCTTTTATATTGAGGATAATGGAATAAGCATTTATGTGCTTTTTTACATCTAGTCCCCGTGTGTATGCAGTTTTGTAAATGTCGTCTGTTCCCACTGGCACACGATGGCCTACTCTTACAAAAAGCGGAACAGGATTTAACATTTGCGCAAGATGTACAAGGTTCAAGGTTGGTCCCCGAAGGACTTTTGGGGAGAGTGGAGTCCGCACTGATGTTAACTCCAGGAGAAAACTCCCCTTGACCAGGAATCAAACCTGGGTCTTCAAATTGCCACGGCAATATTCCGACCACTACGCTATCTTGTCCCCCCCAAATGTATATATACATGTTCATTTTGTGAGTTGCAAGGTTGGTGTGTGTTCTCCTGAACAGCCAAGTCGGAGACTACTTCAAGACCACAGTCGGCATCCGTCAGGGCTGCTTGCTCTCTCCAACCCTCTTTAATCTATTCCTGGAGAACATCATGAGGGAAACACTTTACGACTTCCAGTCTACCATCTCAATAGGAGCGCGACCCATTAACAATCTGCACTTCGCTGACAATATTGATCTCATGGGAGGCAGCAACAAGGAACTCCAAGACCTTACCAACAGACTGGTAGACAGAGCAGGCACATATGGGATGGAAGTCAGCACAGAAAAGAGTAAAGTAATGGTCAACAGTGCAAATGACACCACAGCACAGATCTACATGAACGGCCAGCAACTGGAAGAAGTAAATGCTGTCAAATATCTTGACACTACCCTCACAAAAGATGGACGCTCCACCACAGAGATCAAGACCTGGCTAGCCATGGCATCATCAGCTATGGCAAAACTGAACAAGATATGGAGAAGCAACAACATTAGCTTCAAAACAAAGGTCAAATTGTTCAGATCTCTGGTCATCTCCATCCTGCTCTACGGCTGTGAAAGTTGGACAATGACCGCCGAAACCACCAAGCGGATCCAGACATTTGCGACAAAATGCTTCAGGCGACTACTTGGAATTTCCTGGAAGGATCGGAAAACAAGCACCTATGTGCGATGTCAAGGCATGGTTCGGCCCTATCACACACCACAACACCCTCCCCAAGACAGTCCTACAAGGAACGCTAGAAGGTGGCAGACGACGAGGCAGACAAACCAAAAGCTGGATGGATAACGTCAAGGAGTGGACCCGCCTGGACAGTCCAACACTCATTCGGAAGGCAGAGGACAGGGCTGGATGGCGACGGCTGGCTGCAGAATCATCTCTCATGTCTCCTCCATGACCGTTCTGTCATGAAAAAGAAGAAGAAGAAGTGTGCAGACAGTGAAAGATAGGACTGGGAGAAAGACAGTCAGTACTGTGGAGACAGTGGTAGAGGTAATTACTGTGTGTGTTTGTGTGCGGGGGGGGGGGAGGGGGGGGGGAGTAGATGATTTTTATTTCTTTTATATCAATGATAATGGAATAAGCACTCATGTGCTTTTTTACATCCAGTCCCTGTGTGTATACAATTTGGTAGATCTTGTCATCTGTTCCCACTGGTGCACAATGGCCTACTGTTACAAAAAGCAGAACAGGATTTAACATGTGCGCAAGATGTTCTCCATGCATTCACACATGGAGCATCAGTTTATAGTCTCATCTGAAGGACTTTTGGGGAAAGTGGAATCAGCACTGATGTTAACTCCAGGGGAAAAATCCCCTCGAACAAGAATCGAAACAGGGTCGTCAATTTGCGAGCGCAATTTCTGACCACTAGGCTATCCCGCCCCACATGCCTTGTGTGTGTTTTTGTGTGTGTGTGTGTGTTTTATTTATTTTTTATTTTTATTTATTTATTTTTATTTATTCTTTTATATTGAGGATAATGGAATAAGCAATCATGTGCTTTTTTACATCTAGTCCCCCGTGTGTATGCACTTTTGTAAATGTCGTCTGTTCCTACTGGCACACTATGGCCTACTCTTACGAAAAGCGGAACAGGATTTAAGATTTAATCTATTCCTGGAGAACATCATGAGGGAAACACTTTACGACTTCCAGTCTACCATCTCAAAAGGAGGGCGACCCATTAACAATCTGAGCTTTGTTGACGATATTGATCTCATGGGAGGCAGCAAACAAGGAAGTCCAAGACCTTACTAACAGACTGGTAGCCAGAGCAGGCGCATATGGGATGTAAGTCAGCACATAAAAGAGTACAGTAATGGTCAACAGTGCAAACGACACCACAGCACAGATCTACATGAACGGCCAGCAACTGGAAGAAGTAAACGCTTTCAAATATCTTGGCGCTACCCTCACAAAAGATGGACGCTCCACCACAGAGATCAAGACCAGGCTAGCCATGGCAACATCAGCTATGGCAAAACTGAACAAGATATGGAGAAGCAACATCAGCTTCAAAACAAAGGTCAAATTGTTCAGATCCCTGGTCATCTCCATCTTGCTCTACGACTGCGAAATTTGGACAGTGACCGCCGAAACCACCAAGCGGATCCACACGTTCGAGACAAAAGGCTTCAGGCGACTGCTTGGAATTTCCTGGAAAGATTGGAAAACAAGCACCTATGTGTGATGTCAAGTCGCACTGATGGCTGGTCCTCAGGATCCCCTACTAGCCACTGTCAAGAAAAGGAAGCTGGCATGGTTCAGCCATGTCACACGCCACAACACCTCCGCAAGACAGTCCTACAAGGAACACGAGAAGGTGGCAGACGACGAGGCAGACAAACCAAAAGCTGGATGGATAACATCAAGGAGTGGACCCACCTGGACAGTCCAACACTCATTCGGAAGGCAGAGGACAGGGCTGGATGGCGACGGCTGGCTGCAGAATTGTCTCTCATGTCTCCTCCATGACCTTTCCATCATGAAAAAGAAGAAGAAGAAATGTGGAGACAGTGAAAGATAGGACTGGGAGGAAGTCAGTCAGACAATCAGTACTGTGGAGACAGTGGCAGAGGTAATTACTGTGTGTGTTTGTGTGCGGGGGGGGGGGGGGAGTCAGGGTAATTTTGATTTCTTTTATATCAATGATAATGGAATAAGCACTCATGTGCTTTCTTACATCCAGTCCCTGTGTGTATACAATTTTGTAGATCTTGTCATCTGTTCCAACTGGTGGACAATGGCCTACTCTTACAAAAAGCGGAACAGGATTTAACATGTGCGCAAGATGTTCTCCGTGCATTCAGACATGAAGCATCGGTTTATAGTCTCATCTGAAGGACTTTTGGGGAAAGTGGAGTCAGCACTGATGTTAACTCCAGGGGAAAAATCCCCTTGAACAAGAATCGAAACAGGGTTGTCAAATTGTGAACACAATGTTCTGACCACTAGGCTATCCCACCCCACATGCCTTGTATGTGTGTGTTTGTGTGTGTGTGTGTGTTTTTATTTTTATTTTTTTTATGTATTCTTTTATATTGAGGATAATGGAATAAGCATTCATGTGCTTTTTTACATCTAGTCCCCGTGTGTATGCAGTTTTGTAAATGTCGTCTGTTCCCACTGGCACACTATGGCCTACTCTTACAAAAAGCGGAACATGATTTAATGTTTGCGCAAGATGTACAAGGTTCAAGGTTGGTCCCCGAAGTACTTTCGGGGAGAGTGGAGTCTGCACTGATGTTAACTCCAGGAGAAAACTCCCCTTGACCAGGAATCGAACATGGGTCTTCAAATAGCCAGGACAATATTCCGACCACTACGCTATCTTGTCCCCCCCTAATGTATACATACATGTTCATTCTGTGATTGCAAGGTTGGTGTGTGTTCTCCTCAACGGCCAAGTCGGAGACTACTTCAAGACCACAGTCGGCATCCGTCAGGGCTGCTTGCTCTCTTCAACCCTCTTTAATCTATTCCTGGAGAACATCATGAGGAAAACACTTTACGACTTCCAGTCTACCATCTCAAAAGGAGGGCTATCCATTAACAATCTGCGCTTCGTTGACGATATTGATCTCATGGAAGGCAGCAACAAGGAACTTCAAGACCTTACCAACAGACTGGTAGCCAGAGCAGGCGCATATGGAATGGAAGTCAGCACAGAAAAGAGTAAAGTAATGGTGAACAATGCAAACGACAACACAGCACAGATCTACATGAACAGCCAGCAACTGGAAGAAGTAAATGCTGTCAAATATCTTGACACTACCCTCACAAAAGATGGACGCTCCACCATAGAGATCAAGACCAGGCTAGCCATGGCAACATCAGCTATGGCAAAACTGAACAATATGGAGAAGCAACATCAGCTTCAAAACAAAGGTCAAATTGTTCAGATCCCTGGTCATCTCCATCTTGCTCTACGGCTGCAAAAGTTGGACAATGACCGCCGAAACAACCAAGCGGATCCAGACGTTTGAGACAAAATGCTTCAGATGACTGCTTGGAATTTCCTGGAAGGATTGGAAAACAAGCACCTATGTGCGATGTCAAGTCGCACTGATAGCTGGTCCTCAGGAACCCCTACTAGCCACTGTCAAGAAAAGGAAGCTGGCATGGTTCAGCCATGTCACACGCCACAACACCCTCCCCAAGACAGTCCTACAAGGAATGCTAGAAGGTGGCAGACGACGAGGCAGAGAAACCAAAAGCTGGATGGATAACATCAAGGAATGGACCAGGCTGGACAGTCCAACACTCATTCAGAAGGCGGAGGACAGGGCTGGATGGCGACGGCTGGCTGCAGAATCGTCTCTCATGTCTCCTCCACGACTGTTCCGCCATGAGAAAAAGAAGAAGTGTGGAGACAGTGACAGATAGGACTGGGAGGAAGACAGTCAGTACTGTGGAGACAGTGGTAGAGGTAATTACTGTGTGTGTTTGTGTGTAGGGGGGGGGGGGCAGTGGATAATTTTTATTTCTTTTATAACAATGATAATGGAATAAGCACTCATGTGCTTTTTTACATCCAGTCCCTGTGTGTATACAATTTGGTAGATCTTGTCATCTGTTCCCACTGGTACACAATGGCCTACTGTTACAAAAAGCGGAACAGCATTTAACATGTGCGCAAAATGTTCTCCGTGCATTCAGACATGGAGTATCGGTTTATAGTCTCATCTGAAGGACTTTTGGGGAAAGTGGAGTCAGCACTGATGTTAACTCCAGGGGAAAATCCCTTCAAACGGGAATCGAACCTGGGTCGTCAAATTGTGAACACAATGTTCTGACCACTAAGCTATCCCGCCCCCCATACCTTGTGTGTTTTGTGTGTGTGTTGTGGTTTTTTTTGTGTGTGTGTGTGTTTTATATATTTATTTTTTATTTATTCTTTTATATAGAGGATAATGGAATAAGCATTCATGTGTTTATTTATATCTAGTCCCCGTGAGTATGCAGTTTTGTAAATGTTGTCTGTTCCCATTAGCACACTATGGCCTACTCTTACAAAAAGCGGAATAGGATTTAACGTGTGCGCAAGATGTACTGCGTGCGTTCGCACGCAGACCTTGGTTTATATCTCACCGAAGGACTTTTGGGGAGAGTGGAGTCCGCACTGATGTTAACTCCAGGAGAAAAATCCCCTTGACCGGGAATCGAACCTGGGTCTTCAAATTGCCAGGGCAATATTCTTACCACTAGGCTATCTTGACCCCCCAAAATGTATACATACATGTTCATTCTGTGAGTTGTAAGGTTGGTGTGTGGAGACAGTGAAAGACAGGACTGGGAAGAAGACAGTCAGTACTGTGGAGACAGTGGCAGAGGTAATTACTGTGTGTGTTTGTGTGAAGGGGGGGGGTAATTTTTATTTCTTTTATATTGAGGATAATGGAATAAGCACTCGTGTGCTTTTTTACATGCAGTCCCTGTGTGTATACAGTTTTGTAGATCTTGTCATCTGTTCCCACTGGTACTCAATGGCCTACTCTTACAAAAAGCGGAACAGGATTTAACGTGCGCAAGATGTTATCGGAGCATTCACAAATGGAGCATCGGTTTATAGTCTCATCTAGAGGACTTTTGGGGAGAGTGGAGTTAGCACTGATGTTAACTCCAGGGGAAAAATCCCCTCGAATAAGAATCGAAACAGGGTCGTCAAATTTTGAGCGCAATGTTCTGACCACTAGGCTATCCCGCCCCCCATGCCTTGTGTGTGTGTGTGTGTGTGTGTGTGTGTGTGTGTGTGTGTGTGTGTGTGTGTGTGTGTTCGTGGTGTGTGTGTGTCTGTGCGTGTGTTTGCTGGACGCAGTGCTAGATGCATTGTTAAAAACATGGCATTGGCAATGTTGTATGTGTGTGTTAGCAGGGTTGCTGTTTCAATACACAGATTTGTGTGCACATGATAGAAGGTAACTGAATTTGTTTCTCAATGTGTGTGTGTGTGTGTGTGTGAGAGAGAGAGAGAGAGAAAGAGAGAGAGAGGGAGAGAGAGAGAGCTGATTTATAAGTATCTTTAATAGACATTTTTGAAATAATTTATTTTTGTGTTCCATAACCTACTGAGGGCTGACATGCATTATGGGGTCTTGAATGTGCATAGTTCATATTCTGCATGTGAATTTAGATGAAAACATTAAGGCACTGGCAGGTCTACACTTGAAGTTGACCTGGGTTGTCATAAAAATCCCCACATTTCAATTCACCAGTCAGCATCACGGTTTGAACCCACGACTTGTTGGATCCATGGTATTGAAGTTGAACGGTCTTAACCACTTGAAAGTGGCATGCGTCGATCCTTGAAATTTTTATTTTATTTTTTAAATTTTATACCACTTTATGTCATAGCAGATTTCTCTGCGTGATATTCGGGCTGCTCTCCCCGGGAGAGCGCGTCGCCCCAAGTGTAGCGTGTACCCTTTTTTTTTTTCCCCTCAGGGATGGTGTCTAAACACAACACCTGTGTGCATGCTAGTTTTTTTTAAATATAATTTTGTCATGCACTCCTACCGGCACACGATGGCCTGCTCTTCCGAAAGGTGGAACGGGATTTTAACGTGTGCGCAAGATGTTCTGCGTGCGTTTGCACACGGACCTCAGTTTTTAGTCTCATCCGAATGACGTTGACATTCAGTTTGATTTTTTTGTCAAACTGGGAAGAAAGGGCGAGCTGGGTACGAATCCAGAAACTCGCGGTTTACATATTGGCAGGCGAACGTCTTAACCATCCTGCCACCATCCTTCCTGAAATGATTTTTATGTTGTAAATCAAAAAGATATGACAGAGGTGTTTGTCATCTTGGGTGCTGAAACCCGTGCATTTCTGTACAGCTGTTATGTATATTAATTTCTGTTTCTTTGTTACAGTGTTGGTGTTCCATGATGACCAAGGACTGGTGGTGCCATCATTTTTTCTGTGGTAAGTATTCAGTTTGTACATTTTGGGGTGGGGGGTTGTGTATAGATGGTGTCTATATATTCTGTTTGTGTGTTTCAGTGTTGGTGTTCCCAGATAGCTGAGGACTGATGGCGCCATCTTTCTTTTCTGGGGTAAGTACTCGGTCTGTACATTTGTGTCTTATCCTGGGGAGAGGGGGGGGGGGAAGGCAAGGGGGTGGGGGGTGAAGGGAGAGGTAGGGGGTGGGGAGAATTCATGTATTTGTGTGTAGGCATGTTCTACATCTGTCCTTCTCTGTGTGTTACATGTAAGTACTGCGTGCATGTGTGTGTGTGTTTATTTTTTAAAATATTTTTGAGTATAACAGAATAAGCACTCATGTGTCTATGCGTTTCTGTAAATTTTGTCATCTGCTCCCACTTGCACATAATGGCTTACTGTCTCGAAAGAGGAACGGGTTTTATCTTGTGCACAAGATGGTTTTCTTGTGTGTGTGTATGTGTGTGTGTGTGTGTGTGTGTGTGTGTGTGTGTGTGTGTGTGTGTGTGTGTGTGTGTGTGTGTGTGTGTTCCTTTGGCAGAGTAGCTTGTTTCCACACTAGTTTCCACATTAGTTGAGAGTTCTCACTTGCTGTTTTTTCTTTTTAAGCCCCTCCACCCCCCATTTAAAAAAAAACTATTTCCTTGGAAAAAATGATAGAGGAAAAGGGGGAGGAGGGGAAAAGGGGGAGGAGGGGAAAAGGGGGAGGAGGAGAAAAGGATGGAGTTATTTGGGGGGTTTCAAAATGATGTGTGTGATAAATCAAAAAAGTTTGACTTAAGTGCGTGTCATCTTCCGTGTCGACCCTTGAACATTTTTTTTGCTGTTTCTCAGCTAGAGATTTCGCGTTATGCGACCGTTTTTCAACATCCCCATAGAGGTAGCCGCATTCTGGCTTGAGATGTATGCTGGGTATGTTCATGTTTCTGTAACCCACTGAAGGCTGACATGCATTATGGGGTCTTGAACGTGCATATTTCATGTTGTGCATGTGTATTTAGATGAAAAGCATTAAGGCACTGACAGGTCTGCACTTGAAGTTGACCTGGGTAGTCATAAAAATCCCCACACTTCAACTTACCGGACTTTACTGAGGTTCAAACCAGGACTTGATGGATCCATGGAATTGAAGTTGAACGGTCTTAACCACTTAATTATGGCATGCGTGGAACCTTGAAATAATTTGTGTTGTAAATGAGAGAGGTATAACACAGGTGTTTGTCATGTTGTGTGCTTAAGCCTATGCACTTCTGTACAGCTGTTATGTATATTAATTTCTGTTTCTTCATTACAGTGTTGGTGTTCCATGATGACCAAGGACTGATGGTGCCATCTCTTTTTCTGTGGTAAGTATTCAGTTTGTACATTTTGGGGGGGGGTTGTGTATAGATGGTGTCTATATATTCTGATTTTATGTGTTTCAGTGTTGGTGTTCCCAGATAGCTGAGGACTGATGGCGCTATCTTTTTTTTTTCTGGGGTAAGTACTCAGTCTGTACATTTGTGTCTTGTTGGGGGGGAGGGGGAGGGGGCAAGGGGGTGGGGGGTGAAGGGAGAGGTAGGGGTGGGGAGAATTCATGTATTGGTGTGTAGGCATGTTCTACATCTGTCCTTCTCTGTGTGTTACATGTAAGTACTGCGTGCATGTGTGTGTGTTTATTTAAAAAAACAATTATTTTGAGTATAACAGAATAAGCACTCATGTGCCCTATGTGTGTATGTGTTTCTGTAAATTTTGTCATCTGCTCCCACTTGCACATAATGTCTTACTGTCTCGAAAAGAGGAACGGGTTTTATCTTGTGCACAAGATGGTTTTCTTGTGTGTGTGTGTGTGTGTGTGTGTGTGTGTGTGTGTGTGTGTGTGTGTGTGTGTGTGTGTGTGTGTGTTCCTTTGGCAGAGTAGCTTGTTTCCACATAATTAGTTGAGAGTTCTTGCATGCTGTTTTTTCTTTTTAAGCCCCCTCCACCCCCCATTTAAAAAAAACCTATTTCCTTGGAAACAAAAAAATGATAGAGGAAAAGGGGGAGGAGGGAAAAAGGGGGAGGAGGGGAAAATGGGGAGGAGGGGAAAATGGGGAGGAGGAGAAAAGGATGGAGTTATTTGGGGGTTTAAAAATGATGTGTGTCATAAATCAGAAAGGTTTGACACAAGTGCGTGTCATCCTCCGTGTCGACCCTTGAACATTTTTTTTGCTGTTTCTCAGCTAGAGATTTTGCGTTATGCGACCGTTTTTCAACATCCCCATAGAGGTAGCCGCATTCTGGCTTGAGATGTATGCTGGGTATGTTCATGTTTCCCTAACCCACTGAAGGCTGACATGCATTATGGGGTCTTAAACGTGCATGTTTCATGTTGTGCATGTGTATTTAGATGAAAAGCATTAAGGCACTGGCAGTTTTGCACTTGAAGTTGACCTGGGTTGTCATAAAAATCCCCACATTTCAATTCACCGGACTTCACTGAGGTTCAAACCCAGGACTTGATGGATCCATGGTATTGAAGTTGAACGGTCTTAACCACTTAACTATGGCATGCGTCGAACCTTGAAATAATTTGTGTAAATAAACACAATAATAAACACAGGTGTTTGTCATGTTGTGTGCTGAAGCCCATGCATTTCTCTACATCTGTTATGTATATGTGGCGCTCCACCACGAAATGAGTCGCTTAGCACATTACCCAATTTTGCGCTAGGAGCCTTTAAAAGCAGGTGGGGGTCAAGTTGTCAATTTTGTGATTTTGATTGATTATTAAACTAGATCTGTTTATTTATCTTATAACGAAATATCAAGGTATCATTTTTATTCCTTTTGCTTTTAAATGTGTTTTGAAAATACCAAAGCACTCATTCTGACAACCTGTTACTAAAATAAACTTGCCCGTTTCTCAATTGGTCACATCCTGCAGTCTATCATTTCAATTTGTAATAATGTTGCACAGAATTGTCCGATTTTCAATCTGTTTTTTGTATTTGATAGCCACTTTATTGCACATTAATAACATGGCAATAACTAAAATTTGACCTCATGTGCACTCCGTCTCATTATGTGGTGGAGCGTCACATATTAGTTTATGTTTCTTTGTTACAGTGTTGGTGTTCCATGATGACCAAGGACTGGTGGTGCCATGTTTTATTCTGTGGTAAGTATTCAGTTTGTACATTTCAGGGTGGGGGGGTTGTGTATAGATGGTGTCTATATATTCTGTTTGTGTGTTTCAGTGTTGGTGTTCCCAGATAGCTGAGGACTGATGGCACCTTTTTTTTTTCTGGGGTAAGTACTCAGTCTGTACATTTGTGTCTTGTCCCGAGGGGGGGGGGGGGGAGGCAAGGGGGGGGATGCAAGGGGGGGGGGCACTGGCAGGTCTGCACTTGAAGTTGACCTGGGTAGTCATAAAAATCCCCACACTTCAACTCACCGAATTTCACTGAGGTTCAAACCCAGGACTTGATGGATCCATGGTATTGAAGTTGAACGGTCTTAACCACTTAATTATGGCATGTGTTGAACCTTGAAATAATTTGTGTTGTAAATGAGAGAGGTGTAACACAGGTGTTTGTCATGTTGTGTGCTGAAGCCAATGCATTTCTGTACAGCTCTTATGTATATTAATTTCTGTTTCTTTGCTACAGTTTCGGTGTTCCATGATGGCCAAGGACTGGTGGTGCGATCTTTTTTTCTGTGGTAAGTATTCAGTTTGTACATTTTAGGGTGGGGGGTTGTGTATAGATGGTGTCTATATATTCTGTTTGTATATTTCAGTGTTGGTGTTCCCAGATAGCTGAGGACTGATGGTGCCATCTTTTTTTTTATGCGGTAAGTACTCAGTCTGTACATTTGTGTGTCTTGTTTTGAGGGGAGGGGGGGGGGGGGGTGGATTTCATGGATTTTTATGTAGGCATGTTCTACATGTGTTCCTTTCTGTGTGTTACATGTAAGTACTCTGTATGTATGTGTGTGTGTATCTTTATAAATATTTTCGTTCTTTTATTTCAAGGATAATAGAATAAACACTCTTGTGCTGTGTATGTATGCATTTTTTTTTATTTTGTCATCTGTACCCACTGGCACATAATGGCCTACTCTTCTGAAAAGAGAAATGGTCATTAACATGTGCATAAGATGTTCTCTGTGTGTGTGTGAGTGTGTGTGTGTGTGTGTGTGTGTGTGTGTGTATGCGTGTATGCGCGTGCATGCGTGCGTGCGTGTGTTTTGTGAGAGAGATAGTTTTGTTGAAGTACCAGTTCTACAAGTTCACATATTAAAGGCATTTTTTAAAATAAAAATTATTTTGTTATTGATCGGAGAACTGAGCTTCATGACAATAGTAGAAGTCTTTTTTATAAAAACTTTAAATTTGATTTTGGTATGGAAAATACATAACTGCCTATTGCATGTATTTGTGTACGCTCTTATCAAATTTCAGTGTGGTTGTCACAAGCTCTCTGTTGAGGTTAGATGTTTAGATGTTTTCTTAATATTCCATTGGAAGAAGAATTTGTTGCAAATGTAATTTTTTTGATTCCATCTCACTTTGTTGTATATTACAATGAAAAGTTGTGTGTGTGTGGTTGTGCGCTGTTTGTTGTGTGTGTGTGTGGTTATCTATGTAGTGAGGTAGCTGTTGTTTCTACATGTTCACTGCTGTGTGTTACAGGGCTGATGAACCAAGACTGAAGAGATCAGAACTGGAGGCTGCCATCTCCATCACAAGTTAAGTGCAGTGTGTGTGTGTGTGTGTGTGTGTGTGTGTGTGTGTGTTTACCTGTGACAGGAAGATGAAAGGTGAGAAGGTCAGAGACTGGTCATTTTCTCTTCACATCTTGAGCATGTCACGAATCCATTGTCACTCTCTTTTTGTTGGTCATGATTTTACTAACCAACACAAATGGCCAGTCGTGGGGGGGGGGGGGGGGGGGTGTTTAGATTTACTAAGTGTGTTATTTCAGTGTTGTGTTGATTTAGGTAGGTGTGCACAGGTGAGTGGGGTGTTCATTTAGTCTCCAAATTAACATCTTTGTACATGCAGGAACATGAGAGGAATTTAGTTTTTTGGATGTGTGTGTGTGCGTGTGCGTGTGTGTGTGTGTTGCATTGTCAGTGACTTAAGTATTTATTGTGTGTTCACAGGGTTGGCACATGCAGACAGCTGAAGACTGTACAGAAAGAGGAGTCAGGATTTGCTGAATGTGGATCTACATCAGGTGAGTGCTGTGCATACCTCTGTCAGTAACAGCAAAATTCTCTGCATGAAAGTCAGGCTGCTCTCCCCAGGAGACATGTTGTCTCAAGAGCAGTGCCACCTATTTGAAATTAAAAAATAAAATTGTCTATATGTGTATTTGTTTAGCTATCAGAGTGGGATTCTGTACAAAATGTTGCCAGGAAAAACTCTCTTTTTGCAGTGTTTGTTTTTTACATGTGAGGGACAGTTTTGTTCAAATATCAATTATACAAGCTCACATATTAAAAGCTTTTTAAATTTGTTTTTTTTTTGTTTTGTTAATGATTGGAGAAAGCTTATTACAATTTTTTATTATAAAAACTATAAATTCAATATTGGTTTGGAAAATACATAACTTGCCTATCGCATGTATTTGTGTACGCTCTTTATCAAATTTCATTGTGGTTGTCACAAGCTCCCTGTTGAGGTTAGATGTTTTCTTAATATTCCATGGGAAGAAGAATATGTTGCAAATGCAGTTTGTTGGATTCCATCTCACTTTGTTGTATATTACAAAAAAAAAAGTTTAAGTGCGTGTGTGCGCGTGCATTTTGTCTCTGTGTGTGTGGATGGGTGTGCTTCATGCATGTTAAAGAGGCAGCTGTTGTTTCTACATGTTGACTGCTGTGTGTTACAGGGCTGATGAACCAAGACTGAAGAGATCAGGACAAGAGGCTGCCATCTCCATCACAAGTTAAGTGCACTGGGTGTTTGCGTGCTTGTGTGTGTGTGTACGTGTACGTGTATGTGTGTGTTTACCTGTGACAGGAAGATGATAGGTGAGAAGGGTAGAGGCTGGTCATTTTTTTCTTCACCTATTAGCATGTCACCAATTCATTGTCACTCTCTTTTTGATGACCATGTTTTTACACAAATGTTTTTACACAAACCAACACAAATGGCCAGTCATTTGGGGGGGGGGGGGGGGGGGGTTTACTGAGTGTTTTATTTCAGTGTTGTGTTCATTTAGTAAGGTGAGTGTGGTATTTGTTTTGTCTTCAGATTAGCATCTTTGTACATGCGGGAACATGAGAGGAATTTTGTTTTTTGCATGTGTGTGTGTGTTTGTGTGTGTGTGTTGCATTGTCAGTGACTAAAGTGTTTATTGTGTGTTCACAGGGTTAACACATGCAGACAGCTGAGGACTGCAGAGAGAGGTGTCAGGGCTTGCTGAATGGGGATCTACAGGGCAGGTGGGTGCTGGGCATACCTCTGTCAGTCACAGCAAAATTCTGTGCATGAAATTCAGGCTGCTCTCCCCAGGGAGAGCATGTTGTCTCAAGAGCAGTGCCACCTATTTAAAGAAAGACTTAAATCATTAATAAGACTCAGATTAAATGTGTTGGATTCGACCTCACTTTGGTGTATATTACAATATAAAAATGCTTGTGTTTGTCTTTGTGTTTCTGTGCTTATTGAATTGTCTTCGATATTAATGAAAGATTCAATAAATAAATAAAGCACACACACACATGAACGTTCATACATGTGCGCGCACATGCACACACTGAGATTAAAAAGAAATTATTTTAGAAACAATGTCAAACAAGAAAGTTATATCAGGTTACAATGTCATTCATGCTTTTAGGTTCATACCTTCTAAAGATAAAAAACAAAAACAGGAACGAAACTCCCAAAATTTGTACTTATACCATAAGGCTACGGCCATAGTAAACCCGGCCCGTCCCGTTGTTTTGACGGCCGTCTCTTTGACGGGAGAACGGATCCGTCAAAGCAGCCATAGTCAACCTGGCCCGTCTCTTTCTGACAAAATGGTCACCCCGAGACTGCGAGTGACGCAAAAATGAGCCTGCCGCGGTGACACAAATCGACAGAAAATAGTTCGACATAAAAAGTGTTTTTACGTAAAATCTCCCCCCAAAACTTTTATCAAAACCATTGGAATGTAATTGGGAAGGGTCAATTTACTAGTTTGTGTAGTCAGAATTTTTGAAGCACCATAAATAAGTTTTTCTTGATTATTTTCCTTTCCGTCAACCCGGCAAACGGACACTGTTGCTCAAACGTCAAAACGACGGGTTAAAAAGAACGGGCCGGGCCGGCTCTACTATGGCCACGCACAGCCGTTTTCAGTGACGCCACAGAGTGATTCAGCCGGGCAGCATTTTTCACCCGGCCCATCATTTTGACAGCGTCAAAATGCCGGGTTTACTATGGCCGCAGCCTAACAGTCAAACAAACCAAAAAATCAGTCTAGGGAATCAACAATAATGATTATGATAATAACGCTATGATAATATGATAATCACCCATCACCACTAAGTGCAATAACACAACAATAACTACAAAAGTAATTGAAAAGGACGAGGAGGGGGGTCGAGAACACAATCAACCAACAGACAAAATTAATAAAAAATATATAATAAAGTTTTACAAGCAAGCAAGAGCCCCTACATGATATATACAAAACAAATCCCAAAGCTCACAGTCAGCTAGACTATTATACCAAAACAATAACAATTATGATAGTACTAATAATCGCATCACTAATAATATCCATTATAAAACCTATTAAATTGAATAAAAGAAAGAACAAAAAAAAGACCTAACAAAAAAGTCAAGTCACAATATCGTCATGTCAGCTATTTGCTCTTCTCCTTTCCAAAGTTGTTATATTTACAAAATTGTGTTGTGTGTGTGTGTGTGTGTGTGTGTGTGTGTGTGTGTGTGTGTGTGTGTGTGAGTGAGAGTGCTTCATCCATGTTGTGAAGTAGCTGCTGTTTCTACATGTTGACTGCTGTGTTACAGGGCTGATGAACCAAGACTGAAGAGATCAGGACAGGAGGCTGCCATCTCCATCACAAGTTAAGTGCACTGTTTGTGTGTGTCTGTGCGTGCATGTGTGTGTGTTATGTGTGTGTGTGTGTTTGTTTACCTGTGGCTGGAAGCTGAAAGGTGAGAAGGTCAGAGGCTGGCTACCTTGGAGCAGTCATCATTGCATTGGCACTTCCTTTTTGTTGGTCATGTTTTTACTAACCAGCACAAATGGCCTGTCTGGTATTTTACTGAAAGTGGTGTTTATTTATTTAGGTGTGCACAGGTGAGTGTGTATATATTCATTTAGTCTTCAAACTAGTATCTTTCTACAGGCAGGAACATGAGGGGAATTTTTTTTTTTTTTGCATGTGTGTTTGTGTGTGTGGTGTGCACGCGCTACATTGTCAGTGACTAAAGTATATATTGTGTATTCACAGGGTTGGCACATGCAGACGGCTGAAGACTGCAGAAAGACACGAGTCAGGACTTGCTGAATAAGGATCTACTGGACAGGTGATTATTTCAAAAAAATTATTTTATGTCACAGCAGATTTCTCTGCTTGAAATTTGGGCTGCTCTCCCTGGGAGAATTATGGGATCTTAACACACATATTTGATCTTCTGTCTGTGCATATGCATGAAGGGATCTGAACGCGCATATTTGATTTCTGTCTGTGCATATGCATGAAGGGATCTGAACGCGCATATTTGATTTTCTGTCTGTGCATATGCATGAAGGGATCTTAACGCGCATATTTGATTTTCTGTCTGTGCATATGCATGAAGGGAATTAAGGCACTAGAGGTAGACCTGGGAGATTGTAAAAATCTCCACCCTTAAATTTCCAGACGACATTGGATTCGAACCTATGACTTCGTGGACATGAAGGATTGATGTTTGTTTGTAAGTGCACACTTTTATTTTTATACCACTTTATGTCACAGCAGATTTCTCTGCATGAAATTCGGGCTGCTCTCCCGGGAGAGCGCGTTGCCACAAGTGCAGCGCCTACCCATTATTTATTTTTTTCTCCTCAGGGATGGTGTCTAAACATGACACCTGTGTGCATGCTGGTTTAAAAAAAAAGATATTTGTCATCCGCTCCTACCGGCACATGATGGCCTGCTCTTCCGAAAGGCGGAACAGGATTTTAGTGTGTGCGCAAAATGTTCTGCGGCGTTCGCACACGGACCTCGGTTTATAGTCTCATCCGAATGACTTGACATTCAGTTTGATTTTTTCGTCAAACTAGGAAGAAAGGGCAAGCTGGGTACGAACCCAGAAACTCGCGGTTTACATATTGGCAGGCAAACGTCTTAACCATCCTGCCGCTGTCCCACATGAGTGTCTTTAAAAACTCCTTGAAAACCTTTGAAAAGTCTTCGAATTTGATATTGAGAGATGTGTCTGAACCTTGTACATATCTAATGGGGAAATGTCTTCAGGCCTGTGCTCACAATCCCACACATGCTGACAGACTTTGTGCTCAGGCTAGCTCACACAACAATGCTGCCAACATTTTCTTGACTGTGGTTATTTTCAGACAGTAAAGGGATGTTCAGTATTTTCACACATGATAGGTTTTCATCAGGAGAAAGTTTGTCTACTTAAAAAAATAATAAAAAGGCTTCAGCTTCAGGGGCACAGCCCCTGACTCTCGCATTTAAGAGGAGAGGGGGTCACACCTCACCGTGAACTCATCCACTGTAATTAATATTCCTCATTTTGACTCTGAAAAACTCTGCTTTGCTCAGTAATTCATGCAGTGTGTATTTCAGGTATTCGCTTAAAGATTTATACGTCTTTGTTTGCGATTATTATTTGATAAAGACTAACATGCATGTACTGGCTATGGTTAAAAAAAAGTTCAGGATTGGTAAAAAAGCAAAGTTGAAAATCACCCTGCTAGAGAGATGAGGTGCACAAAATATCCTTTCTTCCCCTCCCTTACTTTCTAGACTGGTGCAGTGTTATAAGACCATTGAGCCATCGTCACTGATTGTGGTGACTGACTGACGGTCACTGGTGTTATGTGGTGACTGACGTGTCACTGATGTTATGTGGTGACTGACATGTCACTGATGCTATATGGTATGTGGTAACTGACGCGTCACTGATGCTATGTGTTATGTGGTGACTGACATATCACTGATGCAATGTGTTATGTGGTGACTGACATGTGAATGACGCTATGCGTTATGTGGTGACTGATGTGTCACTGATGTTGCTGTGTGCAGATGGTGTCTGTCCATGATGGAAGGGGCAATGGGCAGCACAAGTGTGTATCAAACCACGGCCACACATCTTGCAACACATCATCACATCAACCATGGCCACACATCTTGCAACAAGCATTGTGTTGGGAGGCAGGAGATGTGACTGCTGAAATAAAAGAAAGTCATTACAACCACCCCCCTCTCTCCTGCCTCTCAACGTGTTCATTGCCAGAACTGTGGACTGCTTTCTTTGTGAGCTTCTGTACACACCCCAGACTTGTGTTTTTTTTGTCTTTCTGAGGGGTATGTGCGTGAATTGCATGTGTGTGTTTGTGAGAGAGGGAGGGAGAGAGAGAGAGAGAGAGAGAGCAGTAAACTCGCTGCTACACCTTGAGGTTCACCAATGGTGAGATTTTGCATATACAACCATTTTTGCTCACCATGAAGGTGGCCACATTTTGATATTGGGGAGGTATGTCATCTAAAAACAGTGACATTTTATCCTCTAAAATAAAATGACTAAAAAACGGCCATCTAAAAATACCAACATTTAAACCAGACGAATAAATGACTAAGATACAGCTATCTAAATGGGCTAAAATATATATATAATATATATATATATATATATATATATATTATTGATGCACTCACATGCTACCCCAAGTATAAAAAATAGGCCTAACAGCTAATCCATTAAAACAACAAGAATTCAGTTATTAATCTCACAGCAAAGTTTTCACAGCCCATGGACTATTTTTGTAGTGAAGAATTTCTCATCCATAAAAGATCAATTATCTTTTGTGCTGGAATTTGTCCTAATGGTGTCGCTAAATTGCCAGGACCAATCATTAACAATACATGGCTTGTAACAAATTTATAATCATTTAAACACAGGTGAAGGGGAATAACTTGAGAAAAAGATTGCTGTAAACAGCATGAGTAGTTTCCCTTACAAAATGCCGTGTTATTATAATCTATAATCGGTATATTATAATCGGCATATCGTGGGATTGTCCGCTGGGATGTAAATTCAACCATAACAAGATTAGCAGATAGACTTAACCTTGGCACTACAGAGGTCAGTCTACAAGAAGAAGAACATCTGGGGTTTTTGTATATGCGTCATAGCTACAAGAACATTGAACTTCTGGAAGATAATCCTTAAAAGGAGACAAATCAGAAATTGATTGATAGTCTTTCACCCCAAACGTTATATATACTATTATAGGTATGACTTTTTTTTTTTCATCTGGCCCATGCCGTGATACGATTCTAAATTTAATAATTACAAGAGAGAGATAGAAATCATCCAATCATGCGATCAAATTTTGTTTCGAGGATAATGAATAACAACACATCACCCTGTAAAACGTGTAACTAATGAATAGTGACATACCATCACCATGTAAAGAATGGTGAAATAACGCATCCTTCAGTCTGTAAAAAACATGTAACTAAAGAATGGTGACAACACACATCCCTCTGCCTGTAAAACGTGTAACTAAAGAATGGTGACAATGCACATCCCTCTGCCTGTAAAACGTGTAACTAAAGAATGGTGACAACACACATCCCTCTGCCTGTAAAACGTGTAACTAAAGAATGGTGACAACACACATCCCTCTGCCTGTAAAACGTGTAACTAAAGAATGGGGACAACGCACATCCCTCTGCCTGTAAAACATGTAACTAAAGAATGGTGACAACACACATCCCTCTGCCTGTAAAACGTGTAACTAAAGAATGGTGACAACACACATCCCTCGCCTGTAAAACAGCGTAACTAAAAATGTGACAACACACATCCTCTGCCTGAAAAACGCGTAACTAAAGAATGGTGACAACACACATCCCTCTGCCTGTAAAACGCGTAACTAAAGAATGGTGACATAACGCATCACCCAGTAAAAACGAAGTGTGGTGACATAACATCACCCTGTAAAACATGTAAAAAACACAACACATCACCTTATCAAACGGGTAACTAAAAGAATGGTAACACTATCCTTCAGTCTGTAAAAGCTTGTAAACAAAGAAGGGTGACATAACACATCCTCTGCTGTAAAAGGTAAACTAAGAATGGTGACATAACGTAACCCGGTAAAACATGTAACTAAAGAAGGGTGACATAACGCATTACCCTGTAAAACTGTAACTAAAGAAGGGTGACATAACGCATTACCCTGTAAAAACTGTAACTAAAGAAGGTGACATAACGCATTACCCTGTAAAACTGTAATAAAGAAGGGTGACATAACGCATTACCCTGTAAAACTGTAACTAAAGAAGGTGACATAACGCATTACCCTGTAAAAACTGTAACTAAAGAATGGTGACATAACGCATTACCCTGTAAAACCATGTAACTAAAGAAGGGTGACATAACGCATTACCCTGTAAAATGTGTAACTAAAGAAGGGGGACATAACGCATTACCCTGTAAAACTGTGTAAATAAAGAAGGGTGACATAACGCATTACCCTGTAAAACAACGGTAAAGAATGGTGACATAACGTATCACCCTGTAAAAAAGTAACTAAAGAATGTGACATAACACTCACCCTGTAAAACGTGTAACTAGAGAATGGTGACATAATGCATCACCTTGTAAAACGTAACTAAAGAATGGTGACATAACACATCACCCTGTAAAACATGTAACTAGAGAATGGACAAAAGCCAACCCTGTAAAATGTGTAAATAAACAATGTGACATAATGCATTGCCCTGTAAAACTTGTAACTAAGAATGGTGACATAACGCATCACCCTGTAAAATGTGTAACTAAAGAATGGTGACATAACACATCACCCTGTAAAACATGTAACTAGAGAATGGTGACATAACGCATCACCCTGTAAAGCATGAACTAGAGAATGGTGACGTAAGCATCACCTTGTAAAAACGTACTAAAGAATGGTGACATAACACATCACCCTGTAAAACATGTAACAGGAATGGTGACAAAAGCCAACCCTGTAAAATGTGTAACTAAAGAATGGTGACATAACACATCACCCTGTAAAGCATGTAACTAGAGAATGGTGACGTAATGCATCACCCTGTAAAACGTAATAAGAATGGTGACATAACACATCACCCTGTAAAACATATAACTAGAGAATGGTGACAAAAGCCAACCCTGTAAAATGTGTAACTAAACAGTATGTGACATAACATGCCCTGTAAAACTTGTAACTAAAGAATGGTGACAAAAGCCACCCTGTAAAAATGTGTAATAAACAATGGTGACATAAGGCATTGCCCTGTAAAACTTGTAACTAAAGAATGGTGACAAAACATTCACCCTGTAAAACATGAAAATAAAGAAAGGTGACAAATATCTGTAAACACGTAACTTAATTAAAAATGGTGAAACACATCACACTGTAAAACATGGTAACTAAAGATGGTGACATAACATCACCCTGTAAAAAGGTAAAGAATGGTACAAAACACATCACCCTGTAAAACAGGTAAAAGAATGGTGACAAACACATCACACTGTAAAACGGTAACTAAAGACTGATGACATAACATCACCCTGTAAAACGGGTAAAGATGCTAACATAACACATCAACCTGTCAAACAGGTACTAAAGAATGGTGACATTAACACATCACACTGTAAAACGGGTAACTAAAGACTGATGACATAACATTACCCTGTAAAACGGTAAAGAAGTGCTAACATAACACAACCTTTAAACAGGTAACTGAAGATTGTGACATAACATCACCTATAAACGGTAAGAATGGTGGGCATAACATCACCTATAAAACAATAATATTGGTGACATAACATCACCCTGTAAACATGTAAGAATGGTGACATAAATCACCTATAAAACAGGTAAGAATGGTGACATAACACATCACCCTGTAAAACATGTTTAAGAATGGTGACATTAACATCACCACTTAAAACATGTAAAGAATGGTGACATAACATCACCCTGTAAAACATGTAAAGAATGGAGACTTAACACATCACCCTGTTAAAAATGTAAAGAATGGTGACATAACACATCACCCTGAAAAATGTAAAGAATGGTGACATTAAACATCACCCTGTAAAACATGTAAAGAATGTGACATAACACATCACCTGTCAAACATGTTAAAGAATGGAGACATTAACACATCACCTGTAAACATGCAAACACTGGTGACTAACACATCACCCTGCAAAAATGTAAAGAATGGTTGACATTAACACATCACCTGTAAAACAAATGTATGGTGACATAACACATCCACCTGTAAAACACAATGTAAAAGAAGGTACCATAACACATCACTCCTGTAAAACCATGTAAAGAATGGTGACATGAACACACCCTGTAAAACATGTAAGAATGGTGACATGAACACTTCACCCTGTAAACATGTAAGAATGGTGACATAACACACCACCCTGTAAAACATGTAAAGAATGGTGACATGAACACAATCACCCTGTAAAACAAAGTACGGTGACGTAACACATCGCCCTGTAAAACATGTAAAGAATGGTGACATAACACATCACCCTGTAAAACATGTAAAGAATGGTGACATAACACACCACCCTGTAAAACAAAGTATGGTAACATAACACATCACCCTGTAAAACATGTAAAGAATGGTGACATAACACACTACCCTGTAAAACATGTAAAGTATGGTGACATAACACATCACCCTGTAAAACATGTAAAGAATGGTGACATAACACATCACCCTGTAAAACAAAGTATGCTGACATAACACATCACCCTGTAAAACATGTAAAGAATGGTGACATAACACACCACCCTGTAAAACAGGTAAAGAATGGTGACATAACACACCACCCTGTAAAACAGGTAAAGAATGGTGACATAACACACCACCCTGTAAAACATGTAAAGAATGGTGACATAACACATCACCCCGTAAACAAAGTATGGTGACATAACACATCACCCAAGGCAGTATGGTGACATAACACACCACCCAACGCAGTATGGTGACATAACACATCACCCAATGCAGTATGGTGACATAACACACCACCTAACGCAGTATGGTGACATAACACATCACCCAATGCAGTATGGTGACATAACACACCACCTAACGCAGTATGGTGACATAACACACCACCCTGTGGCAGCATCCATTTCTTTCCAGTCAGCCAGGTCACTCCTTGGTTTCCTGTGGGATAATGGAAAAACTCATTAGGTAGGTTGGGATAGTCTTGGTCTCTTTTAATGGTAAACTATGACAGAACACATTTTTACTTTTCTTTTTGTTTTGTTCCTCAGCTGCTGAGCTAGAGCTCTGAAGTTTCACCAATGGTGAGATTTTGCTGCATGCAACCATTTTTGCCCACCATTAAAGGTAGTTTGCTTTCTGACTTTGGGGAAATATGCCTATTAAACACTCCACCAACCTGCATGTATTTATTTTATCATTGGTTGCTGCTGGCATGCAATGGCCTACCCTTTCGGAAGTGGAATAGGTTTTAATGTGTGCCCAAGATGCTAGAGCATTTGCACAAAGGACAGTCTCATCCAAAGTGAAAGTGTGACCAAAACTCTGCATTACATTTCTTCCTTGACCAAAAAGTTTTAATTAATGAAAGATTCGTTTTAATGAAGTGGATCTTTTGTGCATTAACAAAAACTCTTTGATAAAATAGAATTTAAAAAATAGTAAAGCAAGAAATGCTATTTGCATCACTTTGTCTTTGTAGTTATAACCACTGTCAGTACCAAGGCACAGCAATTTAATGATTTTATTATTTTTAGTTGTTGCTGTTGGTTTAATTTGTTTGGTGAGTGTGTGCATATGTGCGTGCGTGCATAACAAACCCAAGTTCTTCGTTCTAAAGATGCAGCAATTTAAGCTAAAGTTTGCAGGCAGCGTTTTACCTTTTGATACAGTTGTATCTCACACGTTAAAAACCGAAACAGAAAGTTAATTAAATGATTACTAGTAAAAGACCGGCTGTAGTAGGCCTCCATCAGTCGGTGACTATGGAATTCGCGCCAAAAGACAAGTCATTTGTTCAGCAACAACGCCGGCTGTGGCTGGTCAGTCCAATGCAGGAATGGCAGTCTCTGTTGCATCTGATGCAGATGTGGCTTGTTGAGGTGGCTGGAGCACATGCCTTCTGCTTGGCTCTCTTTTCGTTTGCTGCGGTGTGGATCTTTTCTTCACCACACTTCAGCTGTTTGTGGAGAACACTGCGCCATTTGCTGCGGTCAGCCGCTACCTCCTCCCAGTTCTCTAGGTTGATGTCCAGGGCTTTCATGTCACGCTTGTAGACGTCTTTGTAGCGCATTTGGGGGCGGCCAATGCTTCTCTTGCCAGAGGCAAGTTCACCATACAGGAGATCTTTAGGAATGCGTCCATCCTCCATCCTTCGCACGTGACCGAGCCATCTGAATCTGCATTGTCTGAGGAGTGTGTACATGGTGGGAAGACCTGCAACCTCGAGGACCTGAGCGTTGGTAACTTTGTCACTCCAGTGGATGCCGAGGATGCAATGGAGAGAGCGCAGGTGGAAGCTGTTCAGTTTGCGCTCCTGTTTGGAGTATGTTGTCCATGTTTCACTGCCATATAGGAGAGTGCTGACGATGCAGGCGTTGTACACTGCCATCTTGGTGGAAATTGTCAGCTTTGGGTTCTCCCAGACACAGGTAGTGAGGCGTCCTAAGGTCGTAGCAGCCTTGCCGATGCGCTTGTTGATCTCGGCATCAAGGGATAGGTTGTCACTGATGGTGGATCCCAGGTATGTGAACTGGTGTACTACATCGAGCTGGTAGTCATCGATGTAGATGGCTGGTGTAGTTACCACGTCCTGGCTCAGCACATTGGTCTTTTTCAGGCTGATTGTCAGGCCAAAGTCTTTGCAGGCCTGGGAAAACCTATCCATGAGGCATTGGAGTTCTTGCTCAGTGTGAGAAGTGACAGCAGCAGCATCAGCAAAAAGCATGTTCCTAATTGTTTTCTCCATCACTTTTGTTTTTGCTTTCAACCAGCCAGGTTGAATAGTCGACCGCTGGATCTGGTGCGTAGGTATACACCCTCTGTTGCAGTTCCAAAAGCGTGCTTTAGGAGCAGGGCAAAGAAGATGCCAAAGAGGGTGGGAGCAAGAACACAGCCTTGCTTGACTCCACTCTTGATGTCAAATGGGTTGGACATGCTGCCCTCATACTGGATTGTTGCCTTCATGTCATCATGAAAGGATCTGATGAGACTGTGGAGTTTTGGGGGGCAACCAATTTTTGGAAAGATGTTGAATAGCCCTTCCTTGCTGACTAGGTCAAAGGCCTTGGTCAGGTCTATGAAGGCTATGTAGAGGGGTTTGTGTTGTTCTCTGCATTTCTCCTGAAGCTGGCGTGGAGAGAATATCATGTCCACTGTGGAGCGTTCAGCTCGGAAGCTGCATTGTGACTCGGGGTAGACATGCTCAGCAAGTTTCTGGAGGCGCACAAGCATGACACGAGCGAAGAGTTTTCCTACGATGCTCAGGAGAGATATGCCTCTGTAGTTGTTACAATCACTCCTGTCACCTTTATTCTTGTAGAGAGTGACGATCTTGGCATCTCTCATGTCTTGCGGCACGGCTCCCTCCCTCCAACACTGGCATAGGACATTGTGAAGGGGCTGTAGTAAGGTGTCTTTACAGCTTTTGATGAGGTCGGGTGGAATGCCATCGGTGCCAGGTGCTTTGCTGCTAGCTAAGCTGTCAATTGCTTTAGGGAGATCAGCAAGGGTTAGTTCAGTATCTAGTTCCTCCACGATGGGCAAAGGTTGAATGGCATCGAGGGCTGAGTTGGATACTGTGTTCTCTCTAGAGTAGAGCTCAGAGTAATGCTCCACCCACCTGTCCATCTGTCTGCTCTTGTCTGTGATCACCTCCCCATTGGAGGTCTTGAGTGGGGCGGTTTTGCTCTGTGTTGGCCCTAGAGCTGTCTTGATGCCTTCGTACATTCCTCTGATGTTGCCTGAGGCAGCTGCAGGCTGGATGGAGGCTCTGAGCTGTTGCCAGTATTCGTTGGCACAACGTCTTGCAGTCTGTTGTACTTTGTTTCTGACTGCTCTGAGTGCTTGCAGGGATTTCTCACTAGGGGAGCGCTTGTATTCGGCAAGGGTAGCACGCTTTGCGTCAATGACGGGGGACAGCTCGCTAGACTTGGCATCAAACCAGTCATTGTTCTTGGAGATCTTTTTCCCAAAGGTTGCAAAGGCTGTTTTCTGAATGGCTTCCCGGAGGTGGTTCCATTTCTTAGAGGCTGAGCAGTACTGGTGTTCATCAGACAGAGCTTCTTTGAGAGACTTGGCAAATTCTTCGACTTTCTCTGGAAGATGCATGCTGGTGGTATTGATGCGAGGTTTGCCTTTCTGTTTGAAGCTCTGGAGTTTCTTTGGATGAAGCCTGATCTTGCAGCAGACGAGAGAGTGGTCAGTGTCACAGTCCGCACTGTGGTATGTGCAGGTGATGAGCACAGACTTGATGTTGGTACATTGGATCAGGATCATATCCAGCTGATGCCAATGCTTTGAGCAGGGATGGCGCCATGACACCTTGTGTTGTGGCTTGTGTTCGGGCAGATGGGACTCGTTAGCCCAGTAAGGAGCTCACCTAGGAGAAGGAAAACTCTGACCCCCAACCTCCACTGCCTTGTGGATTGCCCATTGGGGAGAAAGGCTTCGGGAGTAAACCCTGAGGAAAAATCCGGAGATGGAGTCCCAAAGGCGGTCCGCTTCTGACTTCAGTAACATTCCGGCAACTCCTGCGACACTGCTGGTGCCAAACTGTATCAGCTTCTGCTGTTCCTTTGGATCCATCATCAGTGTGGAGAGGGGGGACCTGCTATCTGGGCAACAGCTCGTCCTCCATACTATCCTGTCCAGGCTCGCGCTCTGGAAAGGTCACTCAAGCCTCGCCTCACAGCGTGGACACAACACGGGAAGCAGCAGTTACCGGTTATAAGCTGCAATGCACGACTGGCGTAGAGCGTGGCGCCAGGGGCTGCTTCCGACGGTGGGAGAAATCCTAGGATTTCACTGGACAGCTACCGCCCGCCTCAAGCTGGGCAGCCCCCAGCCAATAAGGTGTTGTCCCGCCACAGTCTGCCTTCCTCAATGGGTGCTTGGGGATTAGGATCAAACTGACAAGCAGACTGTAAGACTCGCACCAGGCAAAAATACAAGAACCATGAGAAACAGGTGCCCAGTCTTAATACTGGGAAGCTGGAACGTCCGAACATTGTCATCCGGATTGTCCCAAGACCTCCAAGGCATCAGTGATGCAAGAAAGTCAGCCGTCATCAACAACGAGCTGCTGAGACTGAGGGTGGCCATAGCTGCTCTGCAAGAGACCCGCCTTGCAGACACTGGAACCCTCAAGGAGAAAGAATTTACTCTCTTCTGGCAGGGGAAGAGCGCGGAGGACCGAAGAGAGCATGGAGTGGGATTGGCACGGCTGTATGCTATTAAAGACCGGCTGTATGCTATATATATATATGTATATATATATATATATATATATATATATATATATATATATATATATATATATATATATATAATATACCTTCAACGATCTCAGTCCCTAAATCGGAAATCTCCGCTGGGACGTTAATCTAATTTCAACAACAACAAATCTCAGTCTCACAAAATTTGAGGTGCTGATCTCTTGCACCCCCCCCCCCCCCTTTAAAACAAAAAGTCACCTTCACTCATTCTTTTTTTCATTTTTACATTTTTTTGGTGTGGTCTCTACGTTTGTTAAACTCACACATAACATTCAATTCTTATCTCTAAGGACAGCTGGTCCACTGTGTGCATCGTTCAAGTCAGGGGAGGAGGAGAGGTTGCATGTTTGAGTCAGTCCTGCTGCCTGCACTTGCTAACCGCTCCTTTCCTCCTCTCTTCTCATATGCAATGCTGATTTTTTTTTCCATCAAAGATTATGATCAGGAAGATTTTTTTTTACCAATCTTCTGTGAACCCTAAACTGCTTTGATTTGAAAGTGTATGTTCCGGACAAGCTTATATTGGCCCCCTGTTCCTGTCCCATCACAATATACTTTAATCAAATTTCTTACTTCAATTTGTATCTATTTCTCCACAGTGCAACAGAATTGCATTTTTGTTTCAAATGTTAGTTTTCATTACAAACATGATACTGAACAATCTTGAGTAACACAGCAAAAACATACCAGCCCAGACATCAGGCTTCAGATCAAAATGATGAAGGGTCAATGCACACAATGCAGTCTGTTTCCAATGAATGCTAGCAGCACATACTTTATACCACGAAGGAAGCCATACTTCTTGATAAACCAGGGTCTGGAGAGTTGAGTGATGCACAGTCTGTCTGGACACCGTCAGTGCAGCAGCATATACGCTTGCCTCTGGGTGATTCTGTGTGCCAAGGCCATACTATTATACTGAAATCAGTGAGTCTCCTCCAATCACAGAAGACAAGCAGCACCAGGCTTGTTAACTACTTGGATGGATCGCCATCCTGGAACTTTGGTTGCTATTGGAATCTTTTACAACTGAGGGCATAGGTGTGAGTGAGGCTCTGCTGAGGTGTCTGTTCAAAGGCATTTCCCCCCCTGAAATTAGGACCGGTACTGATTATTCTTCCCCAAAGGCTTTGGGTTGAAACTATAAACCATGGTCCCGCTTGATAAGGCGTGTACATCTTGCATACATGTCAAAACCCCATCCACCCTATGTTGAAGAGTAGGCCAGCTAGGACTGGTGGGATGGATGACACACACACCCAGCATGCATCCTGCTACTTAGAGAGGGGTGGGCTCCACTAGTGTCAACTTGCCCATGACACACAGCCACAAAAATTCAGTGTGGCGTGTACATGTGCCCTGATGACTCTTCAAGAAGTTAGAGGAGAAGTCAAGTGTTGATCAGTGCATGAAGCTGTGCAGTGTTAGAAGTTGAGGACCAGAACACTTGCTAAACGAGGGAGTTCTTAGAATTGAAGACATTCTTCTAGCTGTCTGACTCTCCCCAAAATGTCTTTTTTCTTTTACATGCTATTTTTTATTTCAGTTCCCGGCCATAGGATTTATGATTTATCACAGTTCTTGATTAAACCATTGCTGCTGGGAGCAACAGTAAAGTGAGAGGCTGTATGATCAGTGGCTTTCCCACTCACTTTACAGCTTAGTCTTAAGTGATCAACTGACTCGTTGACTAGGAGGCTTGACCTGCACAGTCCCTTATGTGCTGCAGCCCTGGGGGCTAGTTGGCCTTTGGAGAACATCTCTAATGCCAACGGTTTTTATGTCCTATTGGCCAAGAGAGTGGGGGTGTGCTGTGGGCGAGGCACCTCCACTATAATCAAATTTCTGCCCCATTTCCGAAACAGCAGCTGCCTCCTCTGCTGCTTTGGAGGTCATCGTGGAACACGATGGACAAACATACGATTTCAGTGAGTTCCCTCTCACAGGGATTCCCAAGGTGTGATGAGTGAGAAAGAGTGCATGTTCTGGGTGACCTCACTAGTGTTAGCCTGGACACCACCATTCAGCCACCTTGCCAGCGCTGCATGGGGTCTGGGGTAGCCTAGTGGTTAGAACATTGGGTTCGCAATCTGCTGACCCAGGTTTGAATCCTGTTCAAGGGGATTTTTCTCCTGCAGTTAACATCAGTGCAGACTCCCCTCTCCCTAAAAGTCCTTTGGATGAGACTATAAACCGAGTCCCGTGTGCGAATGCATGTAGAACATCTTGTGTACACGTTAAATCATGTTCCGCTTTTTGAAAGAGTAGGCCATTGTGTGCCAGTGGGAACAGATGACAAAATTGCATATGCACTGGGACTGGATGTAAAAAAAGCACATAGCTGCTTATTCCATTATCGATAAAAGGATAAATGAATAAATAAATGAATGAATGCATATTGCCTACCAATATCTCTCTTTTCAACAACACACAAAACTCCATGATCGCTTTTTTTCACACACCCACATTTAATGATATTTCATAATCAACAGAATCAAAAAGTTTGCACTCGGAGTCATCTGGACATTTCAATATCAAATAATATGTATCTATATATTCTTATAATCAATGTCACCAAAAGAAAAAAATCTACCAATAGATCTCAGGTCAAAAACACACTAACCATTAGTATTTAAATGAAGTGAATGGTGGTTAAAATTGAGTGACAAAGGCTTTTGGTTCTGTCTATTAAAAGAAAATTCTTTTTAAAATGATATGAATAATAATATAACAATAAAAGCAACCCCCAAATAAAAAACTTAAAATTAATTTTGTATCACATCCTATGTTTTATTCTGTTTGTATTTGTTTCTGCTAATGATGGAAAACATGTGCAGCATTTATAGGTCGATCTCGACAAAATAATATAAGTTTAACATTTTAGAACTATTTCAACAGCAAATTTACAACACGCATTATAAAAGTTAGTTTTTGTGTTGTTTTTTTCCTTAAAAACACCAACAGCATAAGTCAACATGCGTCCTTTGATATAGACAACGGCTGAAGGAAAATAATTACAATGATTGCTGAGTTAGTTTAAGGCAGTAACTAACAGCCTCATAATTATTAACTCTCACAAATTATGGATTCTATCTCTGTATCTCTCAAGCTTTTTAAAATTTTTTTATTAAGAATTAAAAGCAGACAAAAGTAATTTTCAGTGCCATGTACAGATAAGTTTGTAATTTGATTTTTCGGCACAACTGACATTATTTTGCCTCTTGCATTGTTCTGTTTAATTCTACCTTTCCTGCCATGCTTTCATGACTGTCAAATGTTTTTTTTCCTTTATTCATCAGCTATATTTATCATACTGCCAAAATCTAAGCCTTTCATGCCCTCTAACGAATGTTTTGTTTTCTAAACAGCCTTTCATGCAGTGTTCTGATCATAGTAACAAACGTTTCATCTCTGCTGATTTTCAAGTATGGTTTCTATAATAATAATTAAAACAGAATTAACACACACACAAAATGCAGGATGATTATCGCATCTGATGATACCCTGTTGAAGTTCAATCCATGTAATGATTGTCATTTATCCCAAAAAAAAAAAAAAAAAAGATGAAATAAGGCCGCTTTCTCAATAATTTCTGAATGATGTAGTGTCACTCCTATCATAACAGTTAATGCCCAAACAGACGCAGTATAGATAAACACACAGACAGATACAGTTATCAGAACATCACCGCAGCAGTAGCTTTTACCATGCTGATACAAGACAGCATAAAGTTAGTGACAATTTCACAGGAAAAAGTTTATACAATTTAACAGAAAAAAGGTATAAATTGAAAAAAAGGTTATACAATTTAACAGAAAAAAGGTTATAAATTGAAAAAAAAGGTTATACAATTTAACAGAAAAAAGGTTATAAATTGTTTAACTTACATTTGTATATAGAAAAGTTACAAAAGCTTATTATAACTTGTCCTTTACCTTATTTATGTATGCATATAAAAAAGTAAAAGTTATCATAAATTGCTGTTTACCTTAAATATATATATATTGAAAAAAAGGAAAGAAAATTGATCATACATTGTCGAGATGCAAATGAGCTATTACAAGAGGGATGTTTTTAACAGTCACATTGCGGATGTTCAGACATCATGTCCTAGGAAATATTGGGATGGATACAATCAAAATCAGTTGCGCACAATGGCAGACTGCAAAAATGGGCTCTCAGGCTTTGGGTGGAAACATTGCTTCAGCCCATTTCTTTATTTTTAAACTTTCTCTCTCTGTGTCTCACTTTTCTTTCTAACACACACACAACACACACACACACACACACACACACACACACACACACACACACACACACACACACACAACCTCTTTAGCTCACGTTGTGATATAGAGTGGTAATTTCTTTTAATTATCCCTTTTCATAACATTGAGTCTACCTTCTCTTTAACAAATCACTTCACAACCAGTGAAAAAAAAAAGTATATCTTGACAAGAAATCTTTCACAAACATATATAAAAAAAAAAAGTATATCTTGACAAGAAATCTTTCACAAACATATATCAAGAAACTTTCTGTAAACACATCATAAAATTTAGGCAACACAAAAGGCACAGATTTTATGACTCTTTGGCAATATCAAAAGCAGAAGTTGGGGGGAGTGGGGGCAGGATAAACAACAAAGCTTCTGCTCGTAAAACAAAACCTGTTTCTTCACACTGTTACTGGTCAACAAAAAATAAAGGTTATCAAGCAGCATCAAAAGTTCGGCTCTGGACATTAGGTTTCAGGTAAAAAAAAACCCAACTCAGCTGCAGGGAAAAACTGTAGAGATTCAAGAAAGAAGAGCTCTATGGAAAAAAAACCAAAACTTCAGCTTTTTTTTTTAGCCACTAGAATCTGACAACGCTAAGTGTGTGTGTGTGTGTGTGTGTGTGTGTGTGTGTGTGTGTGTGTGTGTGTGTGTGTGTGTGTATGTGTGTGTATGTGTGTGTGTGTATGTGTGTGTGTGTGTATGTGTGTGTGTGTGTGCGTGTGTGCGCGCGTGCGCAGTAAAAGTACTGTAATCAAAATAACGCTAATCCAAGATATACCAGAAATTATGCAGAGAGCTTCATCTTTTAACCAAGAGACAGAACTTTGAAATCTCAAAAAAAAAGAAAAAAAAAGCTTGAATCTCATGTTTCATGAGAAGGTGTGACAAGCGTACATTTGTTGGGGCAAAGATCTCCATGTGCAATGTCAGAGATATCCCTGGATGGACAGTCATGGACACAGAAAACTTGAGCCGTGGGTTCAATGCAGAGTGCAGCAGTTAAAAGTTTTCTAAAATCTAATATCTTACCATTTCAGCAAAGGCCACAACAAAGTGTGTGTGTGCACGCATGTGTGTGTGTGTGTGTGTGTGTGTGTGTGTTGTGTGTGTGTGTGTGCATGTGTGCATGCGTGCATGTGTGTGTGCATGTGTGTGTAGGTGTGTGTGTGTGTATATGCACATAGTAAAAGTAATGCAATCAACATAAACATTCAATAATCCTACTACAGCAACAGACAAATACATGATCTTATCTGCATTCAAATCACATATTCACAGATAACAATAGTCATTGTAAAAGAATAAAGACCATAAAAAATCTCAAAATATAACACTGCAAAACAACTACAAGAAATTTCTTCTTGACAAAATCATTAAAGACAAAAATGTCTACATGTGTGAGTTGTGTGTACATGTACATGCATAAGTATTAGAAGACGACAGAGGGCATACTAATTACTTTTACAAAATGTGACGCTCCACCACATAAGGAGTCGCATTGCACGTGAGGTCAATTTTTAGTTATTGACATGTTATTATTCTGCAATAACAGGGCTATACAATACAAAAAAAAGCACAACAGATTGCAAATCTGACAATTCTATCAAAAGTTATTACAACTTGAAATGATAGACTGCAGGAAATGACAAAATGAGAAATTGACAAGTTAAGCATCCTATTAAGTAGACAGAAGGAGGGCTTTGGTATTTTTAAAATACGTTTAAAGGCAAATGGAAACAAAATTATGCCATAATATTTCATTATAAGGTAGAGTAGAAGCTAAAAGTTTATAATCAATCAAAATCTTAAAATTGACAACTTGACCCCCACATACCTTTAATGCCTGGTAGCCAAAAATTTGGTCAGGTGCTAAGCGACTCATTTCGTGGTGGAGCGTCACAAATAACAACATCAACTGATAGCATATCCAAAAGTAAAAGGAGGGAGGCAGAGACTACAATGGTAGTGAGTTTTGTCTCCTAAAAAAACAAAACAAAAGAAAACATACAAAAAACTAACACATATTTTATGTTTGACCCTTTAGATTGCAATGACAGTGAGTTTTTGTCTTCTAAAAACAAACCCCCCACACGCATTTCATGTTTTTCTCTTTAACTATGAAATAAATGTTAAAAATCATCTTTTTTATTTTTTGTCCCCAAAGATCTTCTCCATCCAAACATTTCTCAGAACATTTCTCGAGGACTAGATGTGTGAGGTGCCTTTATTTTCTCCCCCTCTCCTTTCGATAGTCAGATCAGCTTGCTTCCTTAGGGTATGTGTAAAAATAATGCTTTGATAGTTTAAGTGGTTTTTTTTTATAGATTATATTGCAAACACCACTGTTTTAAAGAAAAAAAAAGCAGCAGCAGCAGCAGCAGTGGGAAACATCAGGGTGAAGATCAGTTTACTGGAATCACACAGTGTAAACCTGAGACAGTCAGCCTGAGAGAAGACATGGAAAAGACGAACAGTGGGAGGAATGAAAGGTAGGCACCAGAGTTCATACATCAATAATAATTCATTACTCCTGTTCACACAGCAGTTAGTGTGTACATAGAATCATACAAAAAACCTCATGCATTAAAAAAACAACACCAAGAATCCCTATATCATGCGTCAAAAACAACGACTATGATATTAATGATGCAGACTGCACACAGTGCTACCAGCTAGTACATTTGCTGGATATTCTGACTTTTCAGTTCTACAGAAGAAATTGGCTAGAAAATGATAGTACAAGAAAACACAGCTGACATGATACACTACCAGACACATGGAACATCGCTATCATTATGAGCACTATAACATGCAATACACAAGCATACATATACTTGCTTTATAGCACGTTCTGAAATCACAATGATGGAGGAAAACAAGAGTGCTATTATCTGCTGCGATTTAGCGCCCATAACTACACACAATGCTTTTATTTTTAGCAGCACTGGAAGAGAAGAAAACCAGTACCCTTAGTCTGTCACAATAAAGATTACTTTGGAATAATGCTTATTTTCTCTCAGATGAAACGTTAGCAGTTGCATGTTTGTGTACACACAGAAAAACCAGGAAGATGAGGAAGTCAAGGGCATTAGAATAAACTTTTACTTTCTTCAGTGGAAAGTACTTTAAAAGAACTTACTAAAGGTATAAAAACAAAAAAAGAAGAAAGAAAATACTGTCACATTTAACATATAAAAGAACCCAAAACTTCAGAGCCTCAAAAAACTGGTGTGTTTGTGCACATGTGTCCACATGCATGTGTGTGTGTTTTAATACTACATAATGAGGTAACAAGAAGAAAACTGAGACACAATGAGGCAAACAAGATAAATAAAACCAAAGAATGCACAAAGGCAACAGAAATTATCATCTTTGTCATTTTTTGTTTTAAAAAATCAGCTTAATTTCATAGTACCTTTTAATTTATTCCTTGTTATCAGCTGTAACTTTGCAGTAATCATCCCCAAACTCTCTACACTACAGGCATTACACCAACCAGACAGATCCATCCCAACAGACGAACAAGCTACAGATTAAACATAACAAACTTTGACAATATCATACCAAATACTGAACATAATCCACAACATGCCCAAGACAAACTCAACAAAACAGATCATTTCCAAAGAGAAAAAAAAGAAAATCCCAATCAGTCACACCCTTGTAATATCACACCAAAGTGGTGTATCATGATTGAAATACAAAATACATAAATGTATTACAAGATAAAGGCTTCTAAAACTGGGAGAAAAGGACAAGTGTCGCAATGTCCTGCTTCAGTCAGTCTGAGTTGGACCCAATGGTAGTATATACATACGTCACTGGATAAAGTCTGACATGTAGCGCCTGCAGCAAAAGAAACAAAGCATGCTCGCTGACCATGGCATCAACTCTGTAAATACAGAAACTGGGTTTTTGCGTCAAACTGGTTAAGCGTCTTTGATTTTTAATAAATATTTTATTCTGTTTCTGCTTTCCTTATATCATGAAATGACTTTAAAAAAAAATTATTAGGCGATACTTTAAAAAATTTTTTTTTTACAAAAGCAAGTACGTCTTTTTCAACATACATCACAAGCTACTTTCATTTACATTAAAAACAGATGACAATTCTGAATATTTCAAAAAGCTGTGATTAACATATGGTTACTTGTGAATCTTGCATGCAAACCTTTTCTGTTCTGTTTCTTTCTACTATATGTCAATACTGCTGACAAGGCAAAGGGCGTGACACAAGGAAGACAACATTTAATCCTTTCCACGCTTGAAATCATTCTCTAAAACAGACCTGATTTTCACAAAATCTGGCAAACAGTCGTACAATAATGTAAATCACTACGGCAAAAGTATGCTACTGGCTTCCATATATTTTTGCAGTGTTAAGAGAAAATTTAAAAAAAAACTTCCCCCTCTTTTCTTAAGGAACAATGAAACCTTTAACAACCAGAAAACTGTAACAGTACAACGATTTTCAAACAAGCAGCTTCCGTTTTCGTTTAAGATCATTGAGCACGGAAAATCCTGATCCACATCAAAACCTAGGCTAAAAATACAGATGGCTGCTATCGTCACTTCGTGCTGCCATCCCAGTACATTCCCGCTCTGTTCAGCATGTTTCGAACCTTCATCACGCTGGCCACTTTGCGATTGTACTCAGACGGGGACAAGGTGCCGCCTAGAGAGATGCCGGACTTGCGGTGTATCATCTCCGAGTCCTGGGGGATGCGAGCCGAACAGTGGAACTCCTTGGCTCCCAGGGCTA
>CM060319.1:13224759-13274759 GCA_030674155.1 Stramonita haemastoma
ACTGAACAAATTTGCTTTACCATGCACCATTCAACTACTATTATATATCAACACATTGCTACAGGACAAAAATAGTAATTAATTTTCCGTTTACATATTTCAAATACTATGAATATGGTTTACATGCTATTTCAGTTATTCATTTTTTCACTTTTGATAAGAACATTAGTTTTTTTTCATAGATTTGGGATGCAAGCTAAAAAATATTGACCTACGAATGTAAAATTAAACCCAGATGCACATAATTGATATTAAAAAACCCCTTCTGAACCTGTGTGTGTGAAATTTACTGTGAATTATTTATCATATATGGTATTTATACAATTAAAAAAGGTTTACCTTTGAATTCTCTGCATTTTTTCCGCATCCACGCACCCTTCTCTGAAAAAAAAGAAGTTAAAAATGGCAGTAGTATGCTTGCAAAGAACATGACATCAAAAGATATGAAGTGGTATGAAATGTATACTGTGAACAATGGGCTGTTGATCTCTATGGCTATTACTCTTCTTAGGCTTCTTTTCTCTCTCTTTCAGTTTATTGAAACAATGACAAAGAGCCTTTTAACAACTTTGCTTACAATTTTCAAGGAACACTTGCTACTTTCATATTTCAACATATTAAAAGGAATACTTGTAATTATTTAATGTGCAATAAATCAATAATTTTCAGGATACATTGAAATGACATAAGTCATACTCTGTGTAAAAAAAAAAAAAAAAGAAGAAAATCTGTTGGGATATATTTTATAAGACTGTACAATGTTTTATAATAAGGCAGAAGAAATTTAGTTCAGATAATTTGTCAAAAAGACAGGTATCTTACTTGGTTCAAAAAACAAAATTTATTGAGACTTTGAATTAAATAAAAAGGTGAGTGACTTTCTAGCTCTTAGCGAAAAAGTTAACTTTGATTTGTTAGATTATTCATTTACGCACGCATGCACGCACGCACGCACGCACGCACGCACGCACGCACACACACACACACACACACACACACACACACACACACACACACACACACAACAACAGCAAAAGTCCACAATGGAGCACAAACCCCACCTCTGAAAAACACTTACTTCAAAACACAGAGGATTTCCTGATGAAACAAAAATTGTGTTAAGCACTATGCTTACACTCGTTACAGACCACCCAAAACCAAATAAATCATTATGGGTATTCATATTTACACACATGTATATGATTCAGTGAAGAGACCAACTTGTTACTTACACTAAAGACACAAAACAACCAAAAACAAGCACACCTTAATAACCCCCCCCCCCCACCCCACCCCCAAATTTCTGAGGATACTACACTGAATAAGGAAAGAACATACGCAGTGAGAAAACCAAAGACAAAGCCATCAGCTTTGGCCTCTTTCAGTGCTTTGAGATCGATCTTCATGACCTCAAACTCTGCCTCTGTGTACATGAAGTCCCCTCCTCGTGGTCGTAGCATGACAAACACTGGTATCTCCACTCTTGACTTGACCACTGTCAGTAAACCTGCACGCACACACATACACGCATGCAAGCACACGCACACACACACACACACACACACAAAAATCTTTTTCTGCACGCATGTATGACATCTTTTCCCCATCAGAAATTCTAATCCTGATTATGTGAGTTTAGAGGTTGGCTTGTATACATACAAGAATAGACGATATAAAATTGTATTTTCTTACAGCATAGTTTTCCTGTAATTGTAATGAACCAAAATTTTTTTAATAAAATCTGGGCTTGATCACTGATAGTAGCCTATGCTGTCATTAGATGAATACATCTGTTAAAAAAAAAAGAAACCAGGGCAAAAAAAAACAAGACAAAAAAACAAACTAAATCAACCCCACCTTTCCTCCCCTTCCAATTTCAAGTGAATTAACATAATATATGTGACCCTCCCCCACCAAACAAGACCCACTGTACCAGACCGTCTTTCCCACTAGAAGCCATTCCAGGCAGGTGGGGGTCACTTTGCTGATTTTGAGATTTCAATTGATTATAAAACCACAAGCTTTCTTCTACCTTGTATTAAACTTAAGTATTAATCAAGCCATTCAAAAAATCAAAACCAACTCCTCATCCTCATCATCTATTATGATGCAAAATTTGTCCACTTCTCTTTTTTTGCTCACTTCCTGGTATCTGGCATCTTAATTTGCAATAAGAATAACTTTAAAAATTAAATAGTTCATAAAATTATCAAATAAAGATTTTCAAACTTTTTTCTCTCCATTGAATAGCTTTTTAAAGATCATTTTATATATATTTATATTCATAACATCATTAGCATGTTAACAATTTGAAACTGACCTCCAGTGCAATGCACCTAATTGTGTGGTGGATCGCATCTACAGAGAAAAATTCAAACAAAAATGTTTACTTATTCAGAACAACTGGTGGTGTGATTCCACTCCAGATATAAATTATAAGGCCATTATATAATGGTACACCACTGTGTAATTATTACATTTTTTAAAAAAGTGATGATATATCAAGACACTTCAGAACCCCAGCGCACACAACTTTGCACACAACCATACATACTTTTCAACATGCGGATCATTTTTGATGAAACATTGATTTTTTTTTTTTAGCACTTTCCAAAGCATATCACCATTTGCTGTACAATCGAAAGCCTTTCGATAATTGATGAAAGCAACATTTAGTTAACTTCTCTTCTGACCATACAAACATGACCTAACCATTGTAACAAGATTAAATATGTGTGACCTCCCTTGCATCCTTTAATAGGATCCCCAAAATTAAGGCACAAAGATTCACTAAGTTCTTATTTTGTCTTATTCATTTTTTTCCAACATATATTCTAAGAATATTTTCTTTCTCTTTTTATCATCGTCTTTTGAGGGCAGCTTCAAAAGGCCACAGGAATATCAAATAGAGCTGAAACTTGAGTCAGGTCAGGCCAAATGCATGGTTCTTACTCAGAAGTGCCTACAATGCTGCCACTGAAAGACATTATTTCCTAGAATTATTTTCATTTCAGTTTTTTTTTTTTTTTTTAATCTTTGATAAGTCATTTTCAAAATGATTGAGAAGTTGGTACCTGCACTTGTCTCTCCTCACTTCTTTTTCCTCAAGAGTAAATGTGGTCTACAGTAGAGTATAATAGTATATATCTATCTATCTATCTTGCATGAGTTGCTGCCTTCGGAACAAAGATGAAAACATTTTCTTTGCAGAGGTTCTCAAAATTTTTATAGATTTGTTCTTTTTCCCTGATATCGGGCTTTTCCCCTCCAGGAGCTGTTGCTCATTATTCGGCAACTGAGTTTCGTGTTTCGCTTGTTGCAAGCAACTAGTTGCATGCACGCTTTACAAAAGATTACTCCGGAAGTTATATATTATATTCAATTTTGTAAGCAGTGCCCCTCTCATTACCAACAGATGGAGTGGTGCCCCCCTCCAGCAAGTTGGAACACAGCTCCAGACGGCTGGCTCCTGCAGGAAAAGCATCACAAAATGTTTTTTAAAAAAACAAACCCCTTGTATTTAACTTTTAAAGTAAGTAAAATATTGGCACACTCTTTTCCATACCATACACACACGTATACTTGTTAACATGTACTCAGTCACAAACACTGTACAAACTTGTACACCCACGTAAGCCCTGCCACGTGTGCGCGCACACACACACATACCCCCCCCCCCCCCCCCCCCCCCCCCCCCCCCCCCCTGCAAACTTTACTAGCTCACACATGTGAACTGTGCATATATGCACACATGTGCGCAAGCACACACACACACACACACAGTAGGTATAAACTCAAATAAGTGTATGAATTTTAAACAGTGTTGTTTCAGCGATTGAGAATGGCACTGACAGTGTTCAAACAATAGCCATACCTGATACCATTATGGATGGGGTAACCTAATGGTCAGAACATTGCGCCGGCAATTTGACAAACCGAGTCTGATTTCCAGTCCAGGGGGATTTTTCTCCTGGAGTTAACATCAGTGCCGACTCCACTCTCCCCCAAAGTCTTTCAGATGAGACTGTAAACCGAGGCCCCGTGTGCGAACGCACGCAGAACATCTTGTGCACACATTAAATTTAAAGACATTGTGTAATCTGATGATCCTTCTTTTTGGTGCTAATCGAATCATTCTGTCACACTGATACATGTGACATATCACTGCTTTTAAAGTTTAAACTGGTAAATTTGGGACAGTATTAGTTAAGTAAGTTTGTGTTTATTGTGTTGATGTTGATTGTGTTTATTTTTTTAACAAGTAAAAACAAAATGCTTTACGAGATTTCAAATACTACATGTTAACTCCCATACTTGTATTGAAGTTGCAATGGCATACTAATGATGTCACTAAGAAGTGTGAAGCTACAATGCCCCATAGTTAAAATTCTACTCACTATGATGAGCTACTTATGAGGTATTCCTCAAAACACGATGTTCTACATCAAACTTAGTATTGACTGTTTCTCATTATGCCATATCCCGAGGCCCCATGTGCGAACGCACGCAGAACATCTTGTGCACACGTTAAATCCTGTTCCGCTTTTTGTAAGAGTAGGCCATCGTGTGCCGGTGGGAACAGATGACAATATTTACAAAACTGCATGCACACGGGGACCGGATGAAAAAAAAGCACATGATTGCTTATTCTGTTATCCTCGATATAAAAGAATAAATAATAATAATAATAATAATAATAATAATAATAATAATAATAATAATAATAATAATAATAATATCCTCTTCAGTCTTCGCTTTTTGCCAGTGGCTGTTGACAGCGTTGTACAGTTTTGCTAATGAACTTGATAAAGTTATTTAACAGAACTTCTCCCATAACCAACAATGAGAACAGGCTACACGACAGTGATATTGACTGACATGTAGATCTGAACAATTCTATTCGTAGTTCATTTAAGTACTGTAGCCGTGTAGGCCTTTAGTATAACTCGACTGTGCCACTTGACGTCAGTGTAAGCAGTAACTAGGCCCTAGCCCAAATATTTCATTTGAGACGCACTTCAATGTGATATACTGTAAAAGAACAGAAACTGATGATGCTGATAGAATAGGTTCTTGGGCTTAAAGCAATCAATTGTGAACTACATGATTACTCTATGAACACATACCTCCCTTTTCTGCATTCACAGCAGAAGTCACAGAATCAACACACACCTCCATGCTGCGTTACTGATGTTTGTGACCGAGGCAGTCGCTTCCCTTGTGGCGTAATAGAAAGGTCAATGACCTTGCCTCGTTTTGAAAGAAGCACTTGCATAAACAACTTCCGGAGTAATCTTTCGTAAGGCGTGCATGCAACTAGTTGCTTGCAACAAGCGAAACACGAAAATCAGTTGCCGAATAATCAGCGACAGCTCCTGGAGGGGAAAAGAACAAATCCATAAAATGTTTTCGTCTTTGTTCCCAAGGCAGCAACTCGTGCGATGTCTCAAACCTTGGTCGTCTGCTACTCGCCATGGGTTTCGGCACGTACCTCAGGTAGGCCTTTGATGCTATTAGCGAAGGGCAAATCTAAGATTTCCAGATGATGTATACAATAAAATTTAATTTAGAATGATATCATGAGGTCCAGAGTGTTGTTGACATTGCTAAAATAGCTAGTTTTTTGTTTTTGTCTTGAAGACTGTGACTGTGAGGAGTTTTGTATTATTTTAAGGTCTTGTATTGTTTTTGTTCAGTTTGCTTAGCTGATTTTTTTTGGGGGGGTGGGGGATGGTGATGGTGGTGGTAGTGATGATTACATCCTGAATACCACGAGAAATCATCAGGTCAGCATGTACTGAAGTTTCTATGAATTTTTTAGTATAATGTTACTTTGTTAGTAGTACTTAGTATATTATCCAAAGGCTTTGTTTATTCTGAATTTATTCTTTGATCTCTAGGATGATGGAAAAAAAACAATGCTTTTTTTTAAACATCCATTCTCCATGTGTGCATATGGGTTTGTAAAATTTGCCATCCACTCCCTCCTGCACAAATAGCCTACTCCTACAAAAGGCATACACTGATACAGGTTTTAAGTTCAAGTTCCTGCGTGTAAAGTCTTTTCACCTTCAGTGATATTACATGAGTGCAGTGTAGCCTGCAGTTTTTCACATGAACATGAGACATCAGTTTATACTTACAGCCTCATCCTAAAAACCATTTAGGGAAGTGTAACTCCTGAGGGAAATCCCTTTGAACACCTCAACCAGCGTCTTGGTGGTGGTTCAAACCCGACCCATCAGATCGCAATGCTCTGTGATCTAGGAACTTAGAGGAAGTTCTCATCTCTTACCAGGGTGCAGATTTCGTGCTTGGATGTGTTTGTATTGATATGCATGCCACTGGTCATAGCTGATATGCCTAACTTGAGACCCAAATACTGAAATAGTTTTTTCAACCTTTGTTAGACTATAATCACAGGTATTCTTAATTCTGCTGCCGCTGTAGTCTAGTGGTTAGGGCGCTGGACTTGTAATCTAACGGTTGCGGTTCGATCGCAGCTTTTGGCTATGGCATTGTGCCCTTGGAAAAGGCACTTTACGGCTATTTTCTCACCCCACCCAGGTGTAAAAGGGGCACCAACCTTGTGTTGGGGGTTAACCCTGCGATAGACTGGCGTCCTATCCAGGGGGGAGTCTATGACTATCAGCCGCTTAACGCCACAGAAACTGCGATAAGCACCGGTCTGATGAGCCTTAGGCTCGGGACAGACTTTAACTTTAATTTTTATTCTTAATTCTAACACTAGTAACAGTGCTGTGTGTTTGTAGGCCTTTCTGAAGCTAACTGCTATTCCATAGATGATAGAATGACAGACCCAATCATTCACTTTTTCTGAAAGTTATTGTGTCAAGAAATTGTGTTAAGAAATTGTGTGCATTTGTGATGCTGACAGCAAAATTCATTGCATTATGATGGGGGCTTCTATTAGTTATAATGTTTTATGAATAGTTTTATTTCTAGTTATTCAGCAAATCAGTAATTAGAACTCAAAAACTTCAGTTTCTGACTTTTCCTAGCCCACATTTGTTTTATTAGTTATGTGTCTCTCTGAGTATGTCTCTTTAAGGAGAAATCAAGGAAGAAAACTGGCCATGTAGAGTAAGATTCTTGAAAATATAAAAAGAAAGTCATCCATTGATGTTGCATAAAATTAAAGGGATCTTTATGTAATAAACTAATATCATAGTCAGTCATAGAGTCAGTATACTATAATACTTATTGAAGGAAACTTTAATCAGTCTTTGCTTGCAGGTAACTTGCCCGAATTGTCAGCGCACTCTGCCCCTGGCGAGGTCCTATGCCTCATTCAGCCAGCTTTTAAGGGAAGGAACACAAGATTATCAACACAATGGGTAATATGCTGTTGTTATTTTTTCTTATCTATCATTAAAAGCCAAGTAATTTTGTAACTATGTAAGTCTATTATTGTAGCAATGAACAAGAACAAGAAATATAACTTAGAATCAAAAACTACTCACATATTAGCCATAATTGAAATTTAAAGGTTGATTTGGAAAATACAAGCACTGTGATAGAATTATTATTATTATGATAAAAACAGATTAAGATATAAAATATTGTTAAATGCATATTTGGAACAAGTGGCAGCATGTAAATTGTAATTGAAATTGTTTCATATAATTTACTGAAGGAAAAGCAGTCCTCAGTAGACAGAAGTTGTAACCAGCTTGCTCGTTCATTTTCCATGCCAAGTATTTGTTTAACCTTCCCCGTACGTCGCCTCGGCCTCGACGCGCTGTACCTCCTGGGTGTACAGCAACCCATACTTTTATTGAAGGCATAACCCGCTCCCATATCTCCTGGGTGTGCAGACACCCATACCGTTAGTGAAGGCATAACCCGCTCCCATATCTCCTGGGTGTACACACACCCATACTGTTAGTGAAGGCATAACCCGCTCCCATATCTCCTGGGTGTACACACACCCAGGCTGTCTGAAAAGGAACTAAACCTCTGCCTTGCCTTGCTTGAATCACTAAGCTCTTTCCCTATATCCTGGTTGCATAGCAACCCTATGACTTGAAGAGCCCACTGTACATCCTGGATGTTGAGTAACCTAATCTGCATACAGGGGAGTCTGCCTTTATGTGTAAGATGGGAGAGTGCTCTTCCTACAAAAGATCTAGTACATGAGGTGCATAAAAGGTATGCACTCAAAATATGCCCGTATGCACTGGAGCTATCCGTAAAGAAAAAAAAGGGCTTGTTACTTTACTGTGCACCTGCATAGATTTGCAGTCTTATGGCCGTTGGTTTACCACTGAGTTGATAGTCAATAATAATAATAATAATAATAATAATAATAATAATAATAATAATAATAATAACAACAATAATAATTGTTATAATAATAATAATAATAATAATAATAATAATAATAATAATAATAATTGCATCAGAACATCTTGCACACATGTACGATCCTGTTCCGCTTTTCATAAGAGTAGGCAATCATGTGCTGTGGGAACAGATGACAAGATTTACAAAACTGCGTACGCACAGGGACTGGACATAAAAAAACCCAAAAGTGCTTATTCCATTATCCTCATTATAAAAAAGAAATAAATAAAAATAAAATATCGTAATTATGTGCACAGATGCACACGCATACATACACACATTCAAAGATATGTGCACACACACACACGCACATGCACACACACATGCCATCCACTTCAAAAAAGAAAATCAAAGCTTATTCAATGAATCATCCAGAAATAAAAAATAGACTTTGACCGACTTTGACTTGGACACATGTATGCACGCATGCATGCATGCATGCACACAGGCACGCATGCAGTCAGACATACATGTGCCCACGTTCCGCGCACCCACGCACGCACACGCATGCACACGCGCGCGCACACACACACACACACACACACAATTTGCACGCACACGCATGCACGCGCGCGCACACATACACACAATTTGCCTCAAACGCTCAAAAGTACTATCATGTAGGGCCTACCACCACAGCTTAGCAGCGATAAAAAATTCTCAGTACAAGGACAGGTGTCCTAGCAACCACGATGTAGGGAGGCCACAAGGTAGTGATGTCATTCTGATGTTGTAATGAGTAACCCTTCTTTCAGTGTATGGGTGTGTGCATACCCAGGTCGTACTGGGAGTTTAAATGCTAATTAAGTCCATTTCTAATTAACACAAACAAACCATTTTTTGTGGAAGTGTAGATCAGATGTTTATTGACAAAGTCATGAAATTTCAAGGCTGTAGGGTTGATAGTTTTTGAGTTACAGAGCAAAATATAGGGGTCTGGGTGTACACACACCCAGAGCGTATGGGGAAGGTTAAGCAGTAGTTCATTATTCTGTATTCATACATAGTATTACAATTACTGAGTGAGTCTGGAAATGTGGCCTTTTTTTGTTTTGTTTCTGTTTTGAATCAGTTAAACATTATCCAAGTGATGTCTAAATTAGACTATTACCAGAATTTAGGATAATAATTTATACTATTTTTAGTTTTCAATATTTTTTTGGGGGGGTTGTTTTTATTTGTTTGGAATCAACTAGTGAACTACGTTAATCAAGTAATGTCTAAATCTAGAGGAAAACAAGAATTCAGGGTTATTTTTTTTAAGTCCTTCAATTCATTTTTTTTTTTCATTTTCTGGATGATATATTTTGTGGCACCATTAAACAGGGATCAGTCAGCTTTGTAGTACTGTTGTTACTCCCCATTTGAATTCATACATTTATGCCACACAGTAAATCAGGGCTTCAGACAAAGTTTGTACAAGTAGTGTACAAGACTCGTCACGTGTGGCTATGTTCAGGGTCTGCAGACACTGCGTCAGACAGTGACCAAAGCAGCAGAGGTGAAAGGAGGAGGGGCAGTAGCTGTGGAGGGGGCGATTCCTGCCCATGGCCAGAAGATCGTGGGCAGTTGGCTGGTTGGCTGTGCTGGCATGGTGTTTGGAGCTGTCATACTGGGGGGTGTCACCAGGTCAGTGTTTTCTACAGTGTCGGTAGTTAGACTGGGTGGTTTCACCAAGTCAGTGTTTTCTACAGTGTCAGTAGTAAGGAAAAAGGTACAATCTTTTTTTTTATCTTTGAAAATCTGAAAGTTGTGCTGAAAAATATTGAAAGTTTTGTTATTTGATTTTTGTTTTATCTTTTTTTTTATCTTTGAAAATCTGAAAGTTGTGCTGAAAAATATTAAAAGTTTTGTTATTTGATTTTTGTTTTATTTAATCAGTTTTGGGCAGGTGGTGTGGTACATGGTGTAGTGTGGTGTGTGTCAAATCAAATCAAATTTTTATTTCCAGATGGTGCATTGAAAAAGCATTGGTTTGCTTTTTTTATGTGTGGTGGTGTGTGGTGGTGGTGTGTGTGTGTGTGTGGCGCGCGTGTGTGTAAAGTCCTGCAAAATAATGTTGTATAAGCATGTTTCTTTATTTTTTGTGTACATTCATGTGAGCTTGTGTGTTCATGTGTATGTGGGGGACGGATAGCCTAGTGGTCAGAACATTGCGCTGGCAATTTGACGACCCGGGTTCGAGTCCAGTCGAGGAGATTTTTCTCCTGGAGTTAACATCAGTGCTGACTCCATTCTCCCCCACAGTCCTTCGGATGAGACTATAAACCGAGGCCCTGTGTGCAAACTCACGTAGAACATCTTGCGCACACGTTAAATCCTGTTCCGCTTATCGTAAGAGAAGGCCATCGCGTGCCGGTGGGAACAGATGACATTTACAAAACTGCATACACATTGGGGCTAGATGTAAAAAAGCACAAGAGTGGTTATCCCATTATCCTCGATATAAAAGAATAAAAAAAAAAAAAAAATGTGAGTGTGTGTGTATTAAATATTGAAGAAAGTTCACTTACTTTGCAGGTTGACAGAGTCAGGACTATCCATGGTGGACTGGAAATTGCTGAAGGATATGAAGCCCCCTCGCACGGAAGCTGAATGGCAGGAAGAGTTTGAACGATACAAAACATTCCCAGAATATAAGTAGTAAGTGGTCTTTGAGCCTATGCATGCCTGTTTCTATCTGTCCCTCTGTCTGTCAGCCTGTCTTTCTGTCTCATACACACATGGAGGCACACATTTTCCATACACACAAACTCAGACACACACTGCTCAGACATGTATGCATTCTATTTTACTTTCTATGGGTTTTTTGGAGAGCTTTCTTTTTTTTTTCTTTTCTGTGTTTAGATTAAGTTCTTTTTTGCAATTTTTTCAAATTTTGTTATGTTAGGAACTAGATATAACAATGCATGCAAACGTGTGTGTGTATGTGTGTGTGTGTGTGTGTGTGCGTGTGTGTGTGTGCGTGTGCGTGTGTGTGTGTGTGTGTGTGTGTGTGTGTGTGTTATATCTCTGATAAATAACATGCACCAATTTTGCGTTTTATGCATTATGGGTGCTTATATATTATAATCTTTTTCTGCGTTTTCTTCTACAGCATTTCCCTTTTTTTGAATGTGAATATTGGTTGTTTTTTTCCAGCCAATCCAGCCAGAAAGAGGTGACACTGTCTGACTTCAAATTCATTTACTACATGGAGTGGGGTCATCGTATGTGGGGTCGTGCCGTGGGTCTGGCCTTCCTCCTGCCGGCAGCCTATTTCTTGCGTAAAGGATGGATCTCTAAAGCCCTGAAACCGCGCCTTGCTGTCTATGCAGGTCTCCTTGGGTTTCAGGTGAGGTGCCATCCCTCCTACTCCTAGCTGCCTTGTGTGAAAACACTGTGGGCTTGTTGTGCGTTCGTGTTTTGCAGAGTATGGTCACCTGTTGTAGTGTTGGGATTTTTGTATGTGTGTGTGGTCGTATTTTCTGTGTATGTTTTTTTTTGTGTTGTCGTTTTGTGATTTAATGTGTTGGTGTGATTTTATTGTTGGTTTTAATTTGCCATGTACAGTTTTGGTATTTTACGTTTGAGATCTTACTCTGTGTGTGTGTTTGTGTGTGTGTGTGTGTGTGTGTGGGGGGGGGGGGGGGGGGTCAATATTTAGCTAGCTTGGTGAGTTTTTGTGTTGAGACCTTTGTGACTTTTTTTTTTTAACTGAGTGTAGTATAGGGTATAGAATTGTGATGTATGTGATTTCTTTTTCTGTATTATGTGGATATGTGCTGTAATATTGTAATCTGATGGCTAGGTTGTTTTTACATTTTGTGGATATTTACTGTAAAATAGTCTTTCTGGGCAGTTCTTTATGCTGTATATGAACAGTGTGTGCTGTAATATGTACGTATGTGGTGGGTGGTGATGTGATCTTACTGAAGTATTCTGTTTACTATTGTGGCAGGGCGGTAATTAGATTACTTCCCTTGCCATCGGAACTGCCAATCGCAGCGTCGTGGGTGTAACGTTTGGATCCACACCTGTGAATTGTGCGACGTTCTGTATCGTTGGGGGGTGGTCGAAAGCCGTCCTCTGCATGCACTTTACCCATAGCGGTAAAATGTAGTATTTATGCAGCCTCTTTCTAGAGGCCACATTGCCACTGTCTGACCGTGCTGTCGTTGCCGAGAAGTTGTACAGAGTCGCGGCAGATTAAATATCTGCACTCTGTTACAAAGTGGCGCTGCGACAGGATGGAAAGAACTTGGGACTACTGATCTGAGCGTCAAATACGCTGGTCAGTACCCACTGTGCCTCGGGACGCGGCACAAAGTCAGCGGTGGTGGATGTGGCAGGGCGGTAATTAGATTACTTCCCTTGCCATCGGAACTGCCAATCGCAGCGTCGTGGGTGTAACGTTTGGATCCACACCTGTGAATTGTGCGACGTTCTGTATCGTTGGGGGGTGGTCGAAAGCCGTCCTCTGCATGCACTTTGCCCATAGCGGTAAAATGTAGTATTTATGCAGCCTCTCTTTAGAGGTCACATTCCCACTGTCTGACCGTGCTGTCGTTGCCGAGAAGTTGTACAGAGTCGCGGCAGATCAAATATCTGCACTCTGTTACACAATATATAGGCTCTACTATTATTCTTATGTTAAATGCTCAGACAGCAATTATTATTGGCTGTCATATTAGCGAGAATGCATTTTGCTGCCGCTAAACGCCAGACAAGTCAGGCCCTACACATCCAACTTCAGCATGTGATTGAGTACTGTAAGCGTTTATTTATCATTTATTTAATTTATTTATTCTTTTATATCAAGGATAATGGAATCAGCACTCATGTGCTGTTCTTTTTTTACATCCAGTCCCCGTGTGTATGCAGTTTTTTGTAAATCTTGTCATCTGTTCCTACCGGCACACAGTGGCCTTCTCTTACGAAAAGCGGAACAGGGTTTAACGTGTGCGCAAGATGTTTAGCGTGTGTTTTTTTTTTTTTACATCCAGTCCCCGTGTGTATGCAATTTTTTTGTGAAATCTCGTCATTCGTTCCCACCAGCACACAAAAAGCAATATATCTATAAAAAAAAGTTTAAAAAAAAAAAAAAGCATTATCTCTAAGGGTGACTGTTCTGTGGTGTCAGGGGTTCCTGGGGTGGTACATGGTGAAGAGTGGGCTGGAGGAGAAGCCGGGCCCCAACGACATTCCCCGCGTGTCCCAGTACCGTCTGGCCGCGCACCTGGGCTCCGCCTTCCTGCTCTACACCCTCTTCCTCTGGCAGGGGCTCTCCCACCTCTTCACCCCTCAAGCTGTGAGTGTGTGTGTGGGGCCTTAGGGTGGAGAAAGGTTAACATAAGGGGCCAGAAGTAGTACTAGGTGGCAGGGGCTCTCCCACCTCTTCACCCCACAGGCTGTGAGTGTATGTTGCTTTCATGCTGTGGAAGGGTTAATGTAACCTATGGTGCTGAAAGTATGAATGAGTTGACTTATATTGACTGAAAGTAAAAAGTGAAAAGTCAAGAGGTAATTTTTTTTTTGAGCTGGGGTATTGGCATGATAGGGAATTTTAAGTTGCAAAGTGGTGTTGGATAAAACTCTTTTGAATGTCTTTTTATTGTGCTATTAACGTTATTGTTATTATCGTCATTATTATTATTGTCATTATTATTATTGTCATCATCATCATCATCATTATTATTATTATTATTATTATTATTATTATTATTATTATTATTATTATTATTATTATTATTATTATCGTTTGGTATTAATTTTTATCATCATTATTTCTGCAATAGCTATGAAAAATAGCAAGTAAAAACCCACTGCAGGTTATAAACAGCGTCAGTTTGACATATATATAGGTAACAAATATTGTCAGCCAGTGCATGAAGATCAGTTTTGTATGGTATAGTACTGATTCTGTATTTTGCCATGTAGAAACACTCCCCCCCCCTTCTCAGGCATTTACACCTTTTCAAAGAGAATGTAATAGTGAGTAAAGGAGGAAAAGTTGATGTATGTTTTATGTGAAGTTTACTTCCTCCTTTCCTCTCTCTGTGTGTCTCATTCATATGTACACACACACACACACACACACACACACACACACACACACACACACACACACACACACACACACACACACACAATACTCACCCTCATGCTCATGCACGCTCACAGGACTTATCTATGTGCTTATACACTTCTACAAGGACACATGTGCACATTCAGACACACATATGATACATGTAGTATATACATGTAAAAGTGCAAATAATAACTAAAACATATCACAAAGGATATGTGGTATTTGCATGTGGAGGCTGTGTAATGTAGGCTTCTCTGACCCGCGCTTGCTATGAATTTATAAAGTTCTAAATCCTGTGTTTCTCTTCTGTCAAAGATGCCCAACACCAAGGTGATTTCACGATTGCGAGGAATGTCCCATGGAGTGATGAGCTTGGTCTTCTTCACAGCATTATCAGGTAAGTTAGGGGCCTGTACCTTTGAGCATCTGTTTTCGGATTTTCATAGTTGTGTGTTTGATTCCTGGTTGCCCTATATGAAAAAATGACTTTCCACTTATCACTTTGTGTAGTAGTTGTTGCTCAGTATGGCGTTGGATAAACCCCTTCCCACTTTCTGTTCTTCCCCTTTCTTTACTTGGATCAATGTTTTTCATGACCAATTCACAGAAATGGTTGTTGACCATTAATATAGATGAAAGAATATTGAAAATGCAAAGCATTTTTTTTCTTTATTTAATTTTATAGATAAAGAATTAGCAGTAGTGTTATATAGATGTATAATTTCTTGGACAGAGCAAATTTTTTTTCTCCATGTGCAAAGTATAAGTATACCCATATCACTGGTCATACACATATATTGATTTTCTCCTTATCTAGGAACTATAAAAATATATTCTTATCCTTTCAAAAGTAAAGGTAAAGGTGTCCCATAACCTATGTGGTCATAGGGGAGCGAGGCATCAAGACTTCAGCTTTTCTAGGGGCCAGCATATTTAGGGCGGCGCCCATCTCCTCTCCCATGCTGCTTTACCTTCCCGACCCTAAAGAGGGCAGGTACCCATTTACAGCTGGTGAACTGGGGGAATGTACTGAAGCCAAGGCGTGCAAACGGTCACCCATCCAATAGGTAACCACGCTTGATGCTTCTTAACCTTGGCTGGGGGAAAGCAAGTGCTCTGACCACTGAGCTATCCCGTCCCCTAGGAAGTATAAGCATTATATTCTTATTCTTTCAAAAGTGAACAGAAGTATATTCTCACTGGCTCAGAAATGTCTTTGTGTAAAAAAAAAAAGAAGAAAAAACAGCACAAGTTATGGGTTTTTTTTTGGTTTAAAAAAAAACAACTTTTTTGTCGTGAAGAAGTCATCCTGGGTTTGGTGCAGGGGCCTTTGTTGCGGGGCTGGATGCCGGCCTGGTGTACAACAGCTGGCCCAAGATGGCGGACAGGTGGATCCCGATGACCTGCTTGCCCATGACCCCAAGTGGAAAAACGTCTTTGAGAATCCACCACTGTCCAGTTCAACCACAGGAATCTGGTGAGTTTTGGGGCATTGGTGTGAGCGCACTTGCATCGTGCTGATCAGGGTAAATTTTGTGAGAATTTTTGTTTTTGTTGATACATTTCATTATTATTATGGCATATTTATTATGCCCTTCACTATCATACAGGCTACTCCTCTCCCCCTTCTCTTTTATTTTTTATTGCATAGTTTTCTTTCTGAAACTTTGGATATTGTTGACTGGTGTTGTTTCGGGGTCATACGGAATGTCAATATTCTTAATTTTAGTCCTGCACACTTGGTTTCTATTGACAGTCAAAGTAATTTCTGAGGAACTGCAAAAAAAATCATATTTACTAAACATCACCCTCTCTCCTAAGGACATACTTGGCAGCCAAGTAACAAACAAACTGTTTCCCCCAGCTTACTTACTTAAAAATGTTTGAAGAATTATATTAGTTAGTTAACTGATTTACAGGACAACTTACGTAATACTTCGACAAATCACAATCAAAAGACCTATTTAGCTGATTATCTATTCAAAGTGTTGCCACTTTTGCAAGTATTCTTCTGTTTATCTCACTGATTCTGTGTGCATTTAGTTATTTCTTTACATATTTCTTCCTTCTGGATCCACTGATGCGCTGTGACTGTTGGTGATGTATGTGTTCAGGGAGAGACGACAGTTCTTCTGATTGCTGGGTACTGGTGGATGTGTCGTAAGGCTCCTCTCCCGCCCAGAGCTCGTCTGGCTGTCAACTGTCTCCTGGGAATGGCCTTTGTTCAGGTGAATGTCTGTTTGGTGGCTTGGGTTTTTTTTTTTTTTCATCCACAAACAATATAGACAGGATATTTTTCAACCGCATGTGCATACACTGACATGCTTACATGCATGCAAGTATGCGCATATGCTTGCATGCTCACACATTCTCACTCACATTTTCATTCCTTTAGCTTACTTATGCACGCATGCACGCACGCACGCACCACGCACGCACACAGCACGCACGCGCACAACACACACAACATGCACACACACACACACACACACACACACACACACACACACACACACACACACACACACACACACATGCACACCCTTGCTCTCCTGCTCCTTCACACCTATGCACTCATGCAAACACAGACATGTCAAAAAGTGAACAGTGCTGGGATTTGGTGGATGAGGGGGATTGGAAAATGAATTTGGTTTGGGAGGGGGGGGGGGTATTTGGGTTTCTTTTTTTTGTATATCTTTTATATATATATATATTTTTTTAGAAACTATTGTACCACATTCTTTGTTAGTGATCTAAAAAGGGGGCCTCATGTTTTCTGTTTAGCATTATTTATCTTTTGTGGAGTCAGTTCCAAAACAGACAAAATTTGTTCATGAAAATGACACGACAGGAGCAGTCATTTTTTTTCTGCGAAATGCTTCAGGTTATCTCACAGAGACAAATATACTGTAAAAGGCACTTTTACATTGAGTTGTATACAACAAGGTGACAGCCCCGATATGGCCTGTGTGGTTGGCGGGGCATAAAAACAATAGGATTGGATTGGAGTTGTATACATACAAAAAAGGCAGTGATTTTAAGTGGAGCGCTACCTGTGCAGGTGACCCTGGGTATCACCACCCTGCTGACGTACGTGCCCACCCCAGTGGCAGCCACCCATCAGTCGGGCTCTCTGGTGTTGCTGAGCATCGCCGTGTGGTTGGCGCATGAACTGCGACGTCTGCCCAAGTAACCTGCTGCTGCTGCTGCTGTAGGAGTGGTGGGGGATTTTGTGATGGGATGAATGGCCTGCTGTTTTCTAGAGACTGGTCTGAATGGAGTACTCTTTTCTCTCTCTCTCTGTCTCTCTGTCCGTGTCTCTGTCTCTCTCTGTGTCTCTCTCTGTCCATGTCTCTGTCTCTCTCTGTGTCTCTCTCTGTCTCTGTCTCTCTCTCTCTCTCTCTCTCCTTCCTCTCTCTCTCTCTCTCTGTCTCTGTCTCTGTCTCAGTCTCTGTCTCTCTATCTGTGTGTGTGTGTGTCTCTCTCTCTCTCTCTCTCTCTCTCTCCTCTCTCTCTCTCTCTCTCTCTCTCTCTCTCTCTCTCTCTCTCTCTCTCTCTCTCTCTTTGTTGTGTGCAAGATTCTCATGAAAAGTGTGTTTGAAATGGATCTGTCACGGTTCAGTGTCGGACATAGGGCTACTAATTGTAAATCAGGAAACAAAGACGGAGGATTTTACTGAAAGTTAGAACTGGCAAACCAGGATTTACTGTTTTTATGTGTGGCTTGTAACCTGCGTGAATTTCTCTGTGAGATAATAAAGTATTTGAATTTCCTGATGATCTGTGAAATTGGATCCATCTTGTTTTATAAAGTTTCGAAAATGTAAAATGACATGGAAGAGGAGTGTAAATGAAAGGGAAGAAGACTTCCAACTTCCCTCCCCTTCTTCATATTCTGTCTTCATGTTTTATCAGTTTATTGACTTCATTATTGATGTTACCATTCTGGTATGTGTTTTTTTGGATTTTTTAAAAAGTGAGTCTGATAGAATTTCTTTTTCGATCAAGTGATAAAGTGACAATGGCTCCATATTATGATGAACATAGATTTGCATTATGCTTAGTTTTTATTGATTTGTTTCAAATCTTTCTTATTGCCTTGCTGTGCTCTTTGTCATATAACAGTATACGGAAAAGTGCTGTTTGGTAGTGAAATATTTTTTCTTATATTTATTTAAAGATAGCAAGAAAGAATGGCTATGAGGAGATTAACATCTTTGAATATTCATTTTTGGCCTGTGGTATATCTGTATTGATAATTATGTATAAATCTGTTGTATGTAAACTTTGTCAATAAAACGGTCCTTTGTAATTGGTTTGTTTACATTGCGTGATGTTTATGTGGGAAAGGGGTGTTGGTGCATTTGTTTGTGTGTGAATATGAAAAATACAAGAAAAAAAGTGAAATATTCTCATTCTCTTTCATACTAAAAAAAACAGCAACAACCCCCCCCCCCCCCACCCCCCAAAAAAATCAGGAATGTGTGTCCTCTTCGTTTTCTATGATTTACACTGTTTGAAGATATACATTTGACAAGTTCTCCAGTCAAAGGTCTTACCTCTCAGATTTTTTACAGCACTTGCCTCTTTTTATCATTTTATGAGATATGTCGGGTGAATAGAAAAATAGACAATCAGGCAGACAGGAAAGCAGTTGAGCAAGTACAAAAAAGACATCTGTTTCACATGATTTATTTGATGAACACGTCACCACAAAGATGCAATATGGAAAGAGAGAGAAAGCTTGTTTGAAGTCGGAATGTGGCTACTTTAATTGTGGGCAAAAATGGTTGCACACACCAAATCTCACCTTCGGTAAACCTCAGAGCTCTAGCTGAGGATCAAGGAGGAAAAAATCCAAACATGAACGTATTCGCTTCATGCACATTCACAAACACATGTTCTGCTATCAATTTTTAATGTGGAAATTGGTCTGAACAAGTCTATACAAAAATGTCTTGGGCAAGAAGCTAATGAACCACTGATGCTGACAAAATGAAGTGTCAAGCAATTTGTTTTGCCATTTATGCCATTATTATAACTATTATATGAAAGAAACATTTGTTCAGAAGAAAAAAAATGTACTAAAGCACCTGCAATTTGAGTGTTGGCATGACAGAGGGGAGTAAACTCTTCTCATACTCTTCTGCATCATGATTTGTTTCCCTTACATTCCCTCTCACGCACTCTCTCTCTCTCTCTCTCTCTCTCTCTCTCTCTCTCTCTCTCTCTCTCTCTCTCTCTCTCTCTCTCTCTCTCTCTCTCTGTCTGACGTAAGTAAGTGAATTTTTACTCTGTTACTCTTGGAAAATAAAGATTATTTATTCATTCATTCTCTCAGCACACCCAGAATAAAAAAAAAAAAAGAGGAAAAAATCCAAAGTGCTGCCAGGGGGCTGACAGTGACTCTGTATGTGTGTGTGTGTGTGTGTGTGTGTGTGTGTATGGTGGGTATGTGTGGGTGCATGTGTTTAATTTTTTTTTAACATCTCACAATCTGTGATATTAGACAGATGTATGAGTATGCATGCGCACACACACACACACACACACACACACACACACACACACACACACACACACACACACACACACACACACACACACATCACACACACACTATGCCCTGTACATGCCAAACTAACACCGAGAGTGTCTCAACATTCGTCTCTGTTGGTGTGGGCGTGGGCGTAGAATACATCATTGTACCCACGAAAAAAAGAGATAAAAACCAAGAGGGAGGCAGAAGGATTAGGACTTTAGGATGACAAGGGGAAGACAGGCCTGTCTGCCCGCCTCATTGTCCTGATAAGAAAGACTGAGTGTGGCTGACTTCATTATGCAGACAGGGTCAACTTGGTGAAGATCTGTCTCCCTGCCTGCTAGCTGGCTGTCTATCTGTCTGCTAGCTGTGTATCTCGCCTGCTGACTTTATCTTGCTTAGTGGCTGTCTATCTTGCCTGCTGGCTGTCTATCTTGTCTGCTAGCTGTCTATCTTACTATCTTGCCTGCTGGCTGTCTATCTTGCTGTCTATCTTGCTGTCTATCTTGCCTGCTGGTTGTCTATCTTGCTGTCTATCTTGCCTGCTGGCTGTCTATCTTGCTGTCTTGCTGTCTATCTTGCCTGCTGGCTGTCTACCTTAGTTGAACAGTCCTTCGGATGAGACTTAAAACCGAGGCCCCATGTGCGAACGCACGCAGAACATCTTGCGCACACGTTAAATCCTGTTCCGCTTTTCGTAAGAGTAGGCCATTGTGTGCCGGCGGGAACAGATGACAATATTTACAAAACTGCATGCACACGGGGACCGGATGAAAAAAAGCACATGATTGCTTATTCTGTTATCCTCGATATAAAAGAATAAATAAATAAATAAATAAATATCTTGCTGTCTATCTTGCCTGCTGGCTGTCTACCTTAGTCTATCTTGCTGTCTATCTTGCCTGCTGGCTGTCTACCTTAGTCTATCTTGCTGTCTATCTTGCCTGCTGGCTGCCCATCTTGTTGACTGGCTGGATTTTAAATAAAAATCGGTGGCACTGCTCTTGTGGCGACAAACTTCTTCTGGGGAGAGCTGCCCAAACTTCCTGCAGAGAATTCTGTCCTGACGATAAGCAGTGTTCAATACATTACAATAGAACACAAAACAATACAATACAACACAATACAATAAATTCCAATATAATACAATGCAACACAATGGAATGCAATACACCACTAGACAGCACAATATCATATTTGTGTCACAGACCCTTCATTTTTCTTCAGCTAAACTGAAGGACTTGATTTCCATTCCAGAAAGCAATGCGTTGATCTCCATTCTAGAGACCAATGCGTTGATCGCCATTCTAGAGAATAACAAGTTGATCTTCATTCTAGAGAATAACAAGTTGATCTTCATTCTAGAGACCAATGCATTGATCTTCATTCTAGAGAATAACAAGTTGATCTCCATTCTAGAAAATAACAAGTTGATCTCCATTCTAGAGAATAACAAGGTGATCTCCATTCTAGAGACCAATGCATTGATCTTCATTCTAGAGAATAACAAGTTGATCTCCATTCTAGAAAATAACAAGTTGATCTCCATTCTAGAGAATAACAAGGTGATCTCCATTCTAGAAAATAACAAGTTGATCTCCATTCTAGAGAGAGAATAACAAGGTGATCTTCATTCTAGAGACCAATGCGTTGATCTCCATTCTAAGAATAACAAGGTGATCTCCATTCTAGAGACCAATGCGTTGATCTCCATTCTAAAGAATAACAAGTTGATCTCCATTCTAGAGACCAATGCGTTGATCTCCATTCTAGAGAATAACAAGGTGATCTCCATTCTAGAGACCAATGCGTTGATCTCCATTCTAGAGAATAACAAGGTGATCTCCATTCTAGAGACCAATGCGTTGATCTCCATTCTAGAGAATAACAAGGTGATCTCCATTCTAGAGACCAATGCGTTAATCTCCATTCTAAAGAATAACAAGGTGATCTCCATTCTAGAGACCAATGCGTTGATCTCCATTCTAGAGAATAACAAGGTGATCTCCATTCTAGAGACCAATGCGTTGATCTCCATTCTAAAGAATAACAAGGTGATCTCCATTCTAGAGACCAATGCGTTGATCTCCATTCTAGAGAATAACAAGGTGATCTCCATTCTAGAGACCAATGCGTTAATCTCCATTCTAAAGAATAACAAGGTGATCTCCATTCTAGAGACCAATGCGTTGATCTCCATTCTAGAGAATAACAAGTTGATCTTCATTCTAGAAAATAACAAGGTGATCTCCATTCTAGAGAATAACAAGTTGATCTCCATTTTAGAGAACAATGCGTTGATCTCCATTCTAAAGAATAACAAGTTGTTTTCATTCTAGAGAATGAGTTAATCTCCATTCTAGAGAATAATGAGTTCATCTTCATTCTAGAGAATTATTAGTTGATCTCCATTATAGAAAATAATGAATGGATCTCCATTCCGGAGTTCACAGAGATGAGAAAAAGGACGGTACCTGTTCAACCATTTCACACAGTGCTTTGCCTCTGCAGATACACAGCATAATGCATTTAACCCTGCATGTAAAGTCACAAGGCGGTGTGCAAGTAGATGTGTTTCATTCTACTGTTCCTTAACTTCCAACCCGATTCTTACAATTCCAACATCTACAGACTTTTTAGATTGTTGGGCAATGTGTACTTTTCTTCTCTCTATAACTGGTTATCAATTTTTTCATTGTAAATAGTATAAAATAGTATTTAATACCCACAACTACACCCTGTCACCTCTATTCCTCATCTATACTGGGCTGTACAGTCATGTTTTCTTTTGGGTTTTTTTTTTTGGTATGGCTTATAGCCCCCATGAACGTATCTGTTTTCGATGGTGTTTATTTTTGTTGTTGTGTGTTCTCCAGCCTTAACTCCATGAGAGTCATTGACTGTGGTTAAAAACAACATCATTAGATTGGATTAGACACTGAGGGTCACCCAGAATAGGCTCCGTGTGTCACTTATCACACCTGGAAATCACTATGAGACCTTTAGCACACACAGGATGAGAAACTTGCCTGTATGGCTAGTATAAAATACTTCACCACATAACCAGCCAGGCTACAAAATTCCAAGTATTTTCAGTTTTTTTTGTGAGATGATAGATAAAGTATTCCGTATCTGAACCAACAGTGCATAGAGTGCATGTATGTGCCTTCAAAAGACCATTAAAAACGGATAAAACCTAACCCAGGAAAGCCCCCCCCCCCATACCCCCCCCCTACCCCCCCTCCCCTTTCCTCCCCCAGCCATTGACTGCTGAAGTCAGACCCCCAGTGCAGTGAAGCTAGCTGTAAATGATACCACAGTCTGTTGATTCTTCGTGTTTTGTCACCGGAAGGTGTTTGCGCCCTCACCGCCTCATGAATATGCAACAGCACAAACCATCTCTTGTCTTGCCCCTGCAGTGTGATACCATAAACAATGAACAGACAAACAGTAAAAAACCTGATAAGCATCCGAGCATGCACGCAGATGCAGCTGGTTGCTAAAAAAAAAAGGGGGGGGGGGGGATAGGCTTCGATGTCACAGAGAGAGAAGAGAGAGAGAGAGAGAGAGAGAGAGAGAGAGAGAGAGAGAGAGAGAGAGAGAGAGAGAGAGAGAGAGAGAGAGAGAAGGGGGCAATAAACTTTTTTGAAAATGAAAAATGCAAAATGTGTAGACTGATGTTGTCACTCTCTGGTTGTTTTTTTTTGTCTTTGTCTCTGCTTGCCTTCCTGCCTGCCTGCCTGCCTCTCTCTCTCTCTCCTCTCTCTCTCTCTCTCTCTCTCTCTCTCTCTCTCTCTCTCTCTCTCTCTCTCTCTCTCCCCTTATAAAACGCACATGTGTTGATAGGCGTTCGGGATCACCTAGTGTTTTACTATCACAACTCTTGCTTTAAAGGTTAAAAAGAAAATGTACGTACTGAGTGGCTTTACTCATAAAAAAAGTGTTTGATGCACACAGTGCATAGGATGCAGGACTGTTCTTTTGCTGCTGGTATAAAGAGGAGCCTGAGCACACACACACACACACACACACAACACCACACCTTTCCTACCATCCAGGGGATAAAGAAAAAAAGAAATCAGCATCAATGCAAGAAAATGCTGTTTAGAGAGGGAGAAACCAGACTCCGCAGACAGTAAAAGCGCAGTAAAGGATACCACAGTCTGTTGACTCTGAAACAGGGTCATTACACGACTTCCTTTCCCTGTAGAAAATAAACAGGTGTAACATTTCTTTTCAACCTGAATGACTCTCACACCCCATAAACACATACAGGATTAATGCACAGATACATGAATGGATCAAGTATGTCTACCCCTTTCAGGAGCTTGGTCTTGCCACCTCTAGTCTTCTAACATCCCCTTCCCCTCACTTTTTAAAAACCCATTATCTCCTCCCATTCCCCTTTGTAAAAGAAAACAACAACAAAAAAGATTCAAGCAAACTAATAGTTATTTCCCCTCTTCCCCTAAAAATGTGGCGGAGACTTTGGAACGAAGATGGCGGCTTTTAAAGTAATGGAGTCAATTGTGCAGGATTTGTTGAGGAAAAAGCTGCTCTAATATCTGACACTGTGCTTACAAGGCTTGTCCTCAGCTGTTAAAGAGTCTATGTGGAGAGATGGGTGGCAAGTGAGTGTTGCCTGGTTTTATTCATGAGTTTTCTGTCTCTGTTTAGTTTTATCCACAAGTTGTTCCCTAAACTAATTCATGAAATCTTAGCTGAATCTTAATTTCAGGTTTTTCCCTCAGCTTATAAAGACTGGGTAGATCCACTTCCATCTTTGTAGATGGGGTGAAGATGAGAGAAAGGGGGTATAATTGCTGGACCATTTTTGCAAGTTTGTTTTGTCCCACTGGTCCCTACGAAAACCTTCTATTAATCATAAAGAAGGGTAAACTTAAATGGTACGGGCAGGTCACAAGATCAAATGGACTTGCAAAAACAATACTGCAAGGCACTGTCCAAGGACGAAGAAAAAGAGGCAGACCAAGGAAGAGATGGGAGGACAACATCAGCGAATGGACAGGCCTAGAACTCAAAAAATTTTGAGAAAGGCCGAACAGAAAGAGGAATGGAAGGAACTGATTTTCGAGTCTTCAGGAGTGCCCCCATGGTCACCAGACTGAGGGATAGATGATAGATAGTAGATAGATCTATAGATAGATAGATAGATAGATAGATAGATAGACAGACAGACAGACAGACAGACAGACAGACAGACAGACAGAGAGATAGATAGATAGATAGATAGATAGATAGATAGTATAGGATAGATAGATAGATAGAATAGATTTTTTTATTATTTTTTGTTATTTTGTTACCACTTTTAATGTCACGGCAGTTTTCCTCTGCGTGAAATTCGGGCTGTCCTCCCCGGGGAGAGCGCGTCGCCACAGATGCACGCCTACCATTTTTTCTTTTTTTTCCTGCATGCAAGTGTATTTGTTTCCCTATCAGAGTGGCTTTTTTTCTACAGATTTTGCCAGGGACAACCCCTGTTGCCGTGGGTTCTTTTACGTGCGCTAAATAGTGATATGTAACACACGGGACCTCGGTTATCGTCTCATCCGAAAGACTAGCGCCCAGAACCACCACAGTGTCTAAATGGATGGGGAAAAAGTTTTGGGTCCAAACGGGTGCACCCCGCACACTCCGACACCGGACATTTTTGCTGTCTAGGCAAGGCGCGTGACCACCTAGACACCGATCCACCTAATAGATAGATAGATCGTAATGTGGTTGTTGTAAAGTAGACAGGCTCAACAGAAGATTAATAAGAACTCCTCTCTGGGTCTGGAAACTTCCTGTGGAAATCTATCTTTCCCTCTCCTTCACCAGAAGGGCTGCCAGTACCACATTGCAAATTGCAGCACACACATTGTGTATCTGACAATTCCTATTGCCTTTGTAAACGTCCCAATGGTAAAACAACCTATTTTCCTAGGTAAGCTAAGGAGTACTGATTTTATGTATGCCATCTCCACTGAGATTTCATTTATGTAGCATCTTTTTTAATGCCATTATTTTGGGTAGTTTTCATGTGTATTGCTATAACACAATGTGCTAAGCAGTTTGAAGATAATTCCACTTACTTTTGCACAGAGTTCGCACAGCTGACTTCCTGAATCCAGTGTAAGTGGCAAGAACATCATAATTTAACAACAACAGGCATGTGGATTGTTTATGAAGAAACACAATCATAACGCATTTATCTCTGCAAGTACACTGGTATGTAAACACATTGTGTTTGAGATTGCTACAATCTTCAGACTCTTTCTTCCAAAAATAACTGCTATACTTCCCGTACTTCTTGCACACTGATATCATTGTCATCTTTCCAATCATTATCAAAATATTTTCCAACAAAACCAAAGACGTTCTTTTCAAATCTTATTAGTTCACACAATCATGTCCCAAACCAAGGCACTGGCAATAAGTACATGGAGTTCAGTTCTCAATCTTCAAAAGACATTAGAAAACCAATAAAACCTACAACAGGAAAGTGCCCACCCAGCTAGTGACTGTTCAAGTCAGACCCCCAGTGCGTGAAGCTAGCTGTAAATGATACCACCTTCTGTTGATTCTTCTGTTTTGTCACTGGACGGTGTTTGTGCCAACACCCCCTCATGAATATGCAACAGCACAAACCATCTCTTGTCTTGTCCCTTCAGTGTGATACCATAAACAACATGGGGCAGAATCAACAGTAAAATATGAGTCATATGCACCTGTGGCTGTGTGCATGCTGGTAGGTAAGTTAGGCACACGTGTTGGCTTGTATTGGCTAATGCACAAGGGCATTCCTTCATAAGACACATGCACGTGTATGCATGTGTGGGGACACCCACACAACTATACCCACACTTACCAGGATATATGAGACAATGAAAGGCCTATTATCAAAGAATTGTATTGTATTGTATTGTATTGTATTGTATTGTATTGTATTGTATTGTATTGTATTGTATTGTATACCACTTTACTTCACGGCAATTTATCTGCCTGAAATTCAGGCTGCTCTCCCTGGGACAGTACGTCCTCACACAGCAGCTCTTCCTGTTTGTTTGTTGTTTTGTTGTTAATGTCCTTCACATTTGGGTGAATAGACACACCCGCATTCAAACCATCACCTCCCCCCCCCCCCCCTCCTTCTCTCTCTCTCTCTCTCCTCTCAGATCTCGTCTCTCTCTCTCTCTCCTCTCCATTCTCTCCTCAGCTTTTCCTGTCTGCAACTGTATTGTTTCACATCAGAGTACTTTTTTCTACAGAATTTTGCCAGGGACAACTCCCTGGTTTCTGTGGGTTCTTTTACGTGTGCTAAATATGGGTAACACACGGGACCTGGGTTTTTCCTCTTGGGTTCATCGTTTTATCCAAAAGATTAAAACAGAAACAAAAAAACACAAACAAAAAACTGCAGCTTTCGAAAAGAGACACTTCAGTGAACTGTGTGGGGTGGAGGATGGGAGGGAGAACTGGGGTGTGTAGGAAGGAAAAAATGGGTGAGTGAAAACAGATGAAAACAAGGATGGGTGTCCACTTTTTGGAGTGGCTGTATTGTTACTGAGCAAAAGCAACGATTGATTTTATCCAGAAAAAATGTTATAGTGTTTTTCACTCTTGCCTTTTTCTAGAGCTAAAGTTTTTGGCAATGCTACCACAACAGAATTTTAGCCCTGTGTTCCTAGCTGCATGCTACAGATGTTTAAATACTTTCGGCTTGTTTTTTCGTTTATGTTTGTGTTTTTGTTGTTGCTTTTTTTTTCTCGTGGACAAATATTTACATCTGTATTTATGATGCACTTGAGTTGGCCAACAACGTATCCAGTCTTCTCATCATTGATTCCCCTTACCACATCTTGTTTAGAATATTTCGTCCAGTGTTTGAACAAAGCTTTCAGCGAGGTGCCCTGATTAATCAGGCAGTTCAGTAAAGACATCAAGTAATATTAGTTTCCTTAATCTTATGGAATGGTGTGGAAAAGATTCTCTACGTTCATGTATCTTATAAAACAAAAAACAAACAAATCTGGCCTGCAACATAGATCCATATTAGGACAGAACGTTTTCAAACGATATCTCAGAATACGAATATGAAAACAATAGGAATGGTATTTTGCTCAAGTGTGGAAATTTTTCGCACGTGGGAGTAGATTAATACAAGAAAAGGGGGAGAAGAAGGGAGCAGAGGGGCCAAAAACTTTGGAGGAATTGAATGCAGGTACATGAAGGAGTGCCCAAGAGAAGGGGTGTGGGGACTGAATGGAGGTGCATGAATGAGTGTGTGTGTGTGTGTGTGTGTGTGTGTGTGTGTGGTGTGGTGTGTGTGTGGTGTGTGTGCGTGCGTGCATGCGTGTGTGTGCGCGCGCGCTTGCATGCGTGTGTGTGCGCGCGCTTGGTGTGTGTGTGTGTGTGTGTGTGGACGGAAAGGCCACAAGGACTGCGAATGACTCAGCCCAGCAGCTGGGGGTCCAGTCATTGGCGTGGGTACATTACGATCTCTGCACCCCTCTTGCCAGTGTGTCCCGCATTGCCGATGTGCAGGAGATAGGCTACGTCATGGAGGGAGAATGTCAACAGGCCAGGAGAGAGCATCCTCGTTCGAGCTGTCACCCTGCACTGCACTGCTGCACAACCTTTCACAGGCATGCCGGGGATGGCTAGAGAAAAAGACTTGTGGCTGTGACGGGAAAATGAAGAGTGGTGGAGGGCGGGGTGGGGGGTGGGGGGGGGGGGGTAGGCTGCATGTGATGGATGTAGTGGTGAAGGTGGTGGCCAGAGTTTAGAATTCGAAATACGGCCGTGAGTACGGCAGTTTCAGGAAGGAAGGTGGCAGGATGGTTAAGACGTTTGCCTGCCAACAAGTAAACCGTGAGGCTCTGGGTTCGTTACCCAGCCTCGCCCTTTCTTCCCAGTTTGACGAAAAATCGAACTGAATGTCAAAGTCTTTCGGATGAGACTATAAACCGAGGCCCCGTGTGCGAACGCACGCAGAACATCTTGCGCACACGTTAAAACCCCGTTCCGCCTTTCGGAAGAGCAGGCCATCGTGTGCCGGTAGGAGCGGATGACAAAATTATATATAAAAAAAACCCAGCATGCACACAGGTGTCGTGTTTAGACACCATCCCTGAGGGGAAAAAAAATAATGGGTAGGCGCTGCACTTGTGGCGACGCGCTCTCCCTAGGGAGAGCAGCCCGAATTTCACGCAGAGAAATCTGCTGTGACATAAAGTGGTATAAAATAAAATAAATAAAATATGTACGTGTTGAAAAAGAAACGGTTAAGTCACGACCCTTGGCGGATCTAACTCAGCTTGGTGTCCGTCTCAAACTGCCGGGTAGGGCAGGGCAGGGCTGGAAAAAGTCACCCTGTCAACACACATGTCCATGGCGTTTTTATGGTAATCGAAACTATAACGCTACACGACACTAGTTCCTTAATAACTTGGAGTGTTCGTAGGGGGGCGCTGCACTGACGAAGTAGACCAGCTGGTTTTTGGGTCATTTGTGACGAACATGTGCCAGTACCTGGGTCCAGGCAAAGCTCTTTTGAATCCATACAGTGATGTTGGCCACCCATTTATTTATTTTTGTTTTTAGAATTATTATCGCCAGTTTATTCAAACTAGATTTTCTTGCGATTTGCGAATGAGATCCCATCTGGTGAAGGAAAGGAGAAGGTAAATGTCCACAGCAAGTTTTCAGACTCGGGGATGAGGTTTTATTTTTGTTGAGGCTATCCACTTTTCTAGACCACAACCAACTCCTTGTTGTTGTTGTTGTTGTTGTTGTTGTTGTTGTTGTTGTTGTTGTTGTTCTTCTTCTTCTTCTTCTTCTTCTTCTTCTTCTTCTTCTTCTTCTTCTTCTTCTTCTTCTTCTTCTTCTTCTTCTTAAAGGAACAACAAGGCAGACACAAAGACAGGGAAAAGACAGAATTTCCAGCACAATATTTCCAGAAGGTGGTTTCCACTATTTCTACTGGCAGGCCCCAGGTATCCACACTGGGAAACACAACCAAATGCTGCCCTACGTCCGTGATAATCGCTGATATTTCTCGCTGTATGCCGTACAATAATGTCTAAATGTAACAAATACTTTTAAAAGAGTATATCCTTGCAAAAACGAGTTAAGGACAGAAAAAGCGGAAAGGAAAAGAAAAAAAGTTTTCCAGGGTATCAGATCACTCTGGTGAGAAGAATGGAGAGGTAGGGTGCATAACTTTTGAGAGAGAGAGAGAGAGAGAGAGAGAGAGAGAGAGAGAGAGAGAGAGAGAGAGAGAGAGAGAGAGAGAGAGAGATCTTTATTTTGCAAGGGTAACAGAGTAAGCAATCACATGAGAGAGAGAGAGAGAGAGAGAGAGAGAGAGAGAGAGAGAGAGAGAGAGAGAGAGAGAGAGAGAGAGAGAGAGAGATCTTTATTTTCCAAGGGTAACAGAGTAAGCAATCACATGAGAGAGAGAGAGAGAGAGAGAGAGGAGAGAGAGAGAGAGAGAGAGGAGAGAGAGAGAGAGAGAGAGAGAGAGAGAGAGAGGGGATCTTTATTTTCCAAGGGTAACAGAGTAAACAATCACATAACAGAGAGAGAGATAGAGAGAGAGAGAGATATAATAATAATAATAATAATAATAATACATGGAATTTATATAGCGCTATATCTTGTAAAAACAAATCAAAGCGCACTCGACCCTCACAACAAACAAGCAATCACTGACAATGAATAATTCTAGCAAATTCGAAAGCACGCACACACACACACACACACACACACACACACACACACACACACACACACACACACACACACACACACACACACACATACGCACGCACGCACGCACACACACACTTATAGAGGCTATACATTTAGGCAGGGCGAAGGGAATTTCAAATGTTGAAGGCAGGGACAAATAGGAAATGAAAACAGAAGGCAAAAATCTTAGGTTTGAAACAAGTGTGTCTTGAGGTTGGATTTAAAAGTGTCATATGTAGGCTTTTGCCGAAGGGAGAGAGGGAGGTCATTCCAGATTGATGGACCACAAATAGAGAAAGAGCGTCGGCCAACGGTAGATAGGTTGAATCTAGGTATCTTTAAGGATAAGGTATCTGCAGCCGAGCGGAGGGAACGAGAAGGTGTGTACACGTGAAGACATTCACAGAGGTAAGAGGGTGCTGTTTTGTGGAGACATTTATAACAGAGAGTACTGATCTTATAGTTTACTCTCTGTGGCACAGGCAGCCAGTGGAGAGATTGCAAGAGAGGAGTAATGTGCTCAGATTTTTTCTGTCTGAGGACCAGTCGAGCTGCAGAGTTTTGTATACGTTGGAGGGAGTGGATAGATGATGCTGGCAGACCAGCCAAAAGAGAATTGCAATAGTCCAGACGTGAAAGAATAAGAGAAGTGACTAGTTTGGATGTTGCATCAGTGGACAGGTACTTTCGAATTGCACTAATACGCCGTAGTTGATAGTAGCATGACTGACAGGTCTGGGTGATGAATTTTTGCATGGAGAGTGTGTTGTCAATAACGACTCCTAGATACTTTACAGCACTGGATAGAGGGACTGACGTATTGCCGAGTTCTATTGAAGTTGTTGTGATAAAAGACAGTTTGTGTTTGGTCCCTACAAGCATGGATTCGGTTTTATCTGCGTTTAATTGTAATTTGTTCTGTATCATCCAGTTTTGGATATCTTGAAGGCAGTTGGACATATTTGTCAAGAGAGAAGGCAGATTTTCAGGTGTATCACTGCTTAGAATCTGAGAGTCGTCTGCATAAAAGTGATGGTTGATCTGATGACGGTTAATAACATGTGACAGGGGAGCAGTGTAGAGAGTAAAGAGAACAGGGCCTAGAACAGATCCTTGAGGGACTCCGCATTCTAGTTTGGTTGGTGTGGAATGAATCTTGTTTACTGCCACAGTTTGGAATCGGTTTGTCAGGTACGAACTAAACCAGGTGAGGGCAGTGCCCTTAATACCGAAAGTGTTTTGGAGACGGGAGAGAAGAATTGAATGGTCTATAGTGTCGAATGCTGCAGATAAGTCGAGAAGAGTGAGAAGGAGATATATATATATATATATATATATATAAATATATATATATATAAAGAGAGAGAGAGAGAGAGAGAGAGAGAGAGAGAGAGAGAGAGAGAGAGAGAGAGAGAGAGAGAGAGAGAGAGAGAGAGGATCTTTATTTTCCAAGGGTAACAGAGTAAGCAATCACATAAGAGAGAGATAGAGATAGAGATAGATAGAGAGATAGATAGATAGATAGATAGATAGATAGAGAGAGAGAGAGAGAGAGAGAGAGAGAGAGAGAGAGAGAGAGAGAGAGAGAGAGAGAGAGAGGAGAGAGAGAGAGAGAGAGAGATCTTTATTTTCCAAGGGTAACAGAGTAAGCAATCACATAACACAGAGAGAGAGAGAGAGAGAGAGAGAGAGAGAGAGAGAGAGAGAGAGAGAGAGAGAGAGAGAGAAGAGAGAGAGAGAGAGAGAGAGTAATCTTTATTTTGCAAGGGTAACAGAGTAAGCAATCACATATGAGAGAGAGAGAGAGAGAGAGAGAGAGAGAGAGAGAGAGAGAGAGAGAGAGAGAGAGAGAGAGAGAGAGAGAGAGAGAGAGACAGACAGACAGACAGACAGACAGACAGACAGACAGAGAGACAGACCGAGAGAGGGGCAGGCGTTGTAGTAATAATATATACAGCTCCGCCCTACTGTGGGTCATCCATCCATCATCATTAGTCATCAGGCGGTGGTGTGTCCAGGACTGTGCACCCCACAGCAAGAGTTCCTCATTCCTAGCTACAGACACTGTACAACTCCATCCCGCTAGCTTTATTTGTTGCTTTTTTCTTTTGTCTTTTTTGGGTTCTTTTTCTGACATTTTCCACTTGGGTTTTCTTGTTCTTCTGTTGTGTTTGCAAATTATATCTGTCTGTGTTGGGTTTTTTTGTTGTAGTTGTTTTGGTAGTTTTTTTTTATATATTTTATTTGGTTGTTGTTGGAAGTAATGTTCGTGGTTTTTTTTTATCCTGGTATTTTTCCTGTTTTTTTTTGTTTTGTTGTTGTTGTCCTTGACTTTTGTCTGGGCCTTTCTTGTCTTTGGTTTTTATTGTTCTGTTTTTAATTGGGTTTTCTGTTTTCGTTTCTTTTTGTCCTTTTGTCTTTTTTTTTTTTTTTAAGAATTGCTTAAATTAATGGTTCTCTTTACTTTATGTTCGTGTTTGGCTTGTCCTTTTCTTCCCCTCTTCTGTTCCTCTTGACTGTCGTTTTCGCTTTCGTCATCCTCTACGACAACAACGAGGACAAAACAAATAATGATTACAAGAAGAATAGCAACAACTGATGCTGCCGCTACTACTACTACTACTACTACTACTACTACTACTACTACTACTAACTACTACTACTACTACTACTACTACTACTACTACTCTGCTGCTGCTGCTGCTGCTGCTGCTGCTGCTGCTGCTGTTGCTGCTGCTGCTGTTGCTCGCTGTGCTGCTGCTGCTGCTGCTGCTGCTGTTGCTGCTGCTGCTGTTGCTGCTGCTGCTGCTGCTGTTGCTGCTGCTCGCTACTTACTACTACTGCTGCTGTTGTTGTTGCTGCTGCTGCTGCTGTTGCTGCTGCTCTGCTGCTGTTGCTGCTGCTACTACTACTGCTGCTGCTGCTGTTGCTGCTGCTTTGTTGCTTTTACAGCTAATACCACTGTCACTGTTTTTGTTGTGTTCTGTTTTTTTTTACATTTCTTTCTATCTTTTCTACTTCTTCTTCTCTGTTTAACATTCTTCATCTTCATCTTCTCCATAAAACCAGACATATTTCCCCCCTCAAAACAACAACAAAAACTCGTCCCATAAATTCCTTGTTACTTCTTTTTGGCACCCCTGTTTAACATAACTTTACTCGTTCCATCACACACACACACACACACACACACACACACACACACACCACACACGCACACACATACACATACAAACGCACGCACGCACGCACGCACGCACGCAACACACACACACACACACACACACACAAACGCACGCTCGCACGCACGTACACACACACACACACACACACACACACACACACACACACACACACACACACCACACACACACACACACACACACACACACACACACACACACACACATTGAAAAACAACAACAAACAAGAGATAATGATTTTTCTCAAATAATGTAAACATTATTTAACCTGACTTTCCATACGATAACATGATACCATTACCAGTATAACCGGGTCTGTATAAAACTGTTCATCTTTATTACACAACACCATAGTCTTTAAAAAAATTCAACTGATTTTTCTTAACGTTCTTGCGTTAAATCTTTCTGTCAGTCTCTCCGAAAACAAGTCATAAAACAGGACGCGGATCTTGACTATAAATATTCATGAAGAAGCATTTTTTAAAAATGAATTTCAAACAAACGAACACATTCCATCATAAAATGAAATTCATCTCCAACTGAGTTCAAAGTAGTGCGTTTTTCAGATACGTATACTTTTATTTTTAGATACGAACATCGTTTTAATGGTCCTAGTTCTTAACTTTATATTTTATTACATTATTTTATTAACTTTAAGGCCTACGTTACACGACGTGTCAAGCAGAATTTCAATCGAGTTACTTCTCGACATAATGTATGATGTAAAACGAGTCTTTTTGGATGAGACGGTAAACCAATATGCCTCGTGGTTTTTAGAAGGCACCCATCAGTCTCGTGGTTTTTAGTGAACAAAAAATAAAACCACCCTCTGCAGCAAGAGATTTAGTTGTCCCTGACTAAATTATGTTGAAAAAGCCATTCTCATTGGAAAACAAAATACACTTGCATGCAGTATTTTTGCTTGTAATGGGCGGCACTGCTCTTGTAGCGATGTACTGTCCCTGGAGAGAGCTGCCTGAATTTCACGCCGAAAAGTTTGCCAAGGCTGAAAGTAATACACATAATACAATACAGTACGGTACAATACAATACAGTTCAATGCAATACAATGCAATATAATACAATACAATACATTGCAACGTACCTCACTAGTACTGCCACGCAACACAATACAATACAATGCAACACAATACAATTTCAACACAATACAATGCAATAGAACAAAAACACAACACAACGGAACACAAGCAAAACAACACGATAACAACACCAGACAATTCACACAGCACAACACAATAACCCGCCGCTGGCTTATGGTTAGGCGTTGTACTCGTAATCTAAAGGTTGCGGGTTCGATCCCAGCTATTCCGCTATGGCGTTGTGCCTTGGAAAAGGCACTTTACGGCTATTTTCTCACCCCACCCAGGTGTAAAAGGGGTACCAACCTTGTGTTGGGGGTTAACCCTGCGATAGACTGGCGTCCTATCCAGGGGGAGTCTATGACTCTCAGTCGCTTAACGCCACAGAAACCGGGATAAGCACCGCCTGATGAGCCTTATGCTCGGGACAGACTTTAACTTTTTTTTTTAACAACACAATACAATACAATACAATGCAACACAATGCAATGCAATATAGTTCAACACAATGCAATACAATATAATGCAACACAATGCAATGCAATATAGTTCAACACAATGCAATACAATACAATGCAACACAATGCAATGCAATATAGTTCAACACAATGCAATACAATATAATGCAACACAATGCAATACAATATAGTTCAACACAATGCAATACAATATAATGCAACACAATGCAATGCAATATAGTTCAACACAATGCAATACAATACAATACGACGCAAGGCAATCTAATATAATAAAATTTAAAAAATAACAATGCAATGCAACGTGAGGCAATAAAATATCATAAAGGTAAAAAAAAATTACAACGGAAATAAGGGTTTTCCAACTCACCCGCCAATGCAATAAACAACAACCCCCCCCCCCCCCCCCCCCCCCCCCCCACAGAAAATCCCCCACCCCTTCAAGTCCCTAAAGAGTTTGTTTTTTTTAAATAAATATTTTACCAAAATAGCTATTTGTAGCTTATCTTCACCAGAATAGCATTGTGTGATTTTGTTCCTTTTCACATACCCCCCCCCCCCCCCCACACACACACTCCTTTTCGTCGCAGAGGGGCTGAGGTGGTGTGGGGGGGGAACTTTTCAAATAAATTATTTTAGATGTCTTCAGCTGCCATATGATTCGATCCTTTCAACAACCAAAAAAAATCATTAGCAAATTTTGATATGACAAAAGTTTAATACCACTTTTCAGGAATTTTGAGCGACGATAGATGGTATCTATTTTTAAAACCAGTTAAACATTGCCAAATGTGATATGTCTTGCTTGCATAATAACTGACACCAAAGAATTATATTTTCTAAAAACAAAAAAAGTATAGGAAGCAGTATGATGATGAAATATTCAGGGAAATCAAATATAAAGTAATGAGTATGGTGTGTGTCTGTTATTGTTGTTGTTGTTATTGTTGTTGCTGCTGCTGGTTTTGTTCTTCTTATTGTTGTTGTCCCTTGTATGCTGTGCATCATTGTAAAATAGTTTGGCAACATGAACAGTTGCTTTTGACGCATTGCAAACAACACAAAGTTATCACCACAAAAAGCAGCTTTTCTATTGTGACATCTGCTTAAGAAACATACATTCACTCTTATAGACATAGACGCAACCCCTGACATAGACACATAGACTCACAGACACTCACCCAAACATAGACACAAATACCAGGGATAGACAAAGACACAGACACACAAAGACACAGACATAGACACAGAGACAGAGACACACACATACACAGACAACTAGACACACACAGACACACAGACACAGACACACACGCACACATACACATGTACACACACGTACACACGCACACACGCCACCACACACACACACACACACACACACACACACAGTACACACACACAGACACAGACAGACAGACAGACAGACAGACACACACACATATGACAGAACACACTACAACAGAAAACACACACAAACACCCCACAACACACACACACACAAACAACACACACACACACACACACACACACACACATGACACAAATATTTTTTTTTTTTTCATTTCAGCTCTTTGTTCTTCACCTACTCGTTCAAAACCAGAACAAAATGAATCATACATTAAACCCAATCTTTTTTCAGCAATTTTGTGTTTTCAATTTACACACTACTTCAAGATTATGAGGACAAATCTTTTGATCTACTTCTTCCGCCTTCTCTCTCTCTCTCTCTCTCTCTCTCTCTCCTCTCTCTTCTCTCCTCTCTCTTCTCTCTCTCTCTCTCTCTCTCTCTCTCTCTCTCTCTCTCTCTCTCTCTCATCTCTCTCTTCTCTCTGTGTTGTTGTTTGTTTTTTGTTTGTTTGTTGTTGTTTTTTTTCACACCAAAATTTTAAGCAGTTCGGCAACCCCCCTTCATGTATGGGCCAATGGCCTTTTTGTGAATAAAATTTTCCAGTTCGAGTTCTCTCTCTCTCTCTCTCTCTCTCTCTCTCTCTCCTCTCTCTCTCTCTCTCTCTCTCTCTCTCTCTCTCTCTCTCTCTCTCTCTCTCTCTCTCTCTCTCTCCTAGCTTAAAATTTTGAACATGAAAAAAAGTAGGACTACTTTTCAAATCTTATACGATTGCTTTTTGATTTAGATGCTAAAGGAAAGAGAAAAAAACTGGGCCACACGAATGCGCATCTGCTTATTCAAATACTTTTGGATATGTGTATAGTTAAAGCAAGGTGTTTGAAACCTTAAAAAGTTTATTGCTGCTTTTAGACAAAGACTGATTGATTGTCATTGAGGACAATGCAACGATCATGTACAGTCTAGTGATAAAAATAGAACTCTGCCGTCAAGCCTTATTTAAAGCTTTAAATGGATCTAGTATAACAAGATGCATTTTAAAAGAATAATGGCTAAACTAAGACCAGTTGCGTCAGATGTGAGTGTTTATGAAGTAAAATACAAGAATATATTGTGAAACTGATACAGCATGTCTTTACTATAATAACACCCCCCCCCCCCCCCCCCGAAGATAAAGTACATTTTGTTTTATGTGGTCCTGCCTTTAACGATATTAGGCTAAAATATAATTATTCCAGCAAAATTTACTAGCCAACCTTTTGCAATTACACTCTGTTTACTTCTAGAATGTAAAAATAACTAGATCTATAGGTCAATTAGCATTTTCATGAACATTATGTATGTCATAAGTTTTTTGTTTTTTGTTTTGTTTTTCCCCAGTAGTGATTATGATTTCCATTAATTACGAATATGTATTGCTTTATTTGTCCACAGCTGAACTTAACACACGCATTTTTAAAAATCATTTATTTTTTATTTGATCAGCCCCCCCCCCCCCCCCCCCCCATTTCCTTTCATGAATGGACCAACCGCTTCTTTTCAGAGTTCAGAGGCTCTCTCTCTCTCTCTCTCTCTCTCTCTCTCTCTCTCTCTCTCTCCTCTCTCTCTCTACTCTCTCTCTCTCTCTCTCTCTCTCTCTCTCCTCTCTTCTCTCTCTCTCTCTCTAATATGACATGTTCTCTTCCTTCGCACACAAGAACTCCAGTTGTATACAGGGCCTGAAGACGTTATTAGCAGCTAAATACCCAAAGCAACGGATAAAACCAAAGGCCATGTGAGCCCTGAACAAAAAACAAAGGCAGAAAAAAAAATCAGCAATGCTTCCTAAAAAGCACAAGTGATGCAGCGTATTTCAAAGGTGAACGCTTCCTGAAAGCCAGCCATGTATAGAGAGACAGAATAAATATCGCATAATATATTATAGCGTTAGAGTGGATAGTTGGGACCACCCCGTCAAGGCTGGAGACCTGCAAGGCAAGCTGACAAATGAATATGAGAACAAGCGAGTGCGCGCGCGCGCGCGCGCACACCACACACACACACACACACACACACACACACCACTCTCTCTCTCTCTCTCACACACACACATTTGAATGCATATGCACACACACACACACACACACACACACACACACACACACACACACACACACACACACACACACACACACACACACACAACACACACACACACACACATACAACACCTCTCTCTCTCTCTCACACACACACACACACACACACACACAGACACATACACACACACACACACAACACAACAACACACACACAACACACACAACACACACAACACACACCACATAACAAACACGCGCGGCGCGCGCGCGCGCCCGTAATGCTTGTTGTTTCTATCGTAGCACTTTACAAATATTTTTTAATAGAAAAAAAATTATAACAAAAGATTGCCCATCAATTCCATTTCTCGCAGTTTACCGAAACTGCGTGATTGATGAGATGCGCATGCGTCGTGATAGCCACATTGTGTATGCTTCCGGTAGCCATATGTATGACAGCTCCGCACTCTGTGAAAATTTGTTGAAAGACGTCATCATGGCATAATCTGCACATGTAAAGCAACAGGGAGCACAGTAAGCAAGAAAATAGAGAAGTAAAAAACGCACTCGTTTTCACAGTTAAGCCCCCCCCCCCATCTCTCCCCCTCCCCCAAGCTTCTGTGCAGGTCAAAAGACCCAAACGTACCACAAAAAGTAGATGGCAGTTTTGTGAATAGAGTCTTGTCCTCCTCCTCATCTGTCATAGCAGGACAGAGGGTCTCCATTAGCCTTGAGGTATTCATGTATGTAGTACGTGTGTAGGTTCATGTATGTATAGGCCTAGTCTCTCTCTCTCTCTCTCTCTCTCTCTCTCTCTCTCTCTCTCTCTCTCTTCTCTCTCTCCTCTCTCTCTCTCTCTCACTCCCTCCCTCTTATCTCTCTGTTGCGTGAAACGTAAATGTGCCCTGCATGCACACATGGTCGATTATCGCATGTGATGCACATGTTGATAAGTAGACCAGCCTTCAACCTGCTAACTGGCACAATTGTGAGTCGTACAAAAGACACACACACACCACACATAACACACACCACACACAACACCACACACTGGACACATGCACACAACACATAATATATATATATTATTATTATATATTATACATCTCTCTGCTCTATAGATTACGTTTGTTTCCAAATATGCTGGAAAATAACAACAACGAAACAAACAAAAAACAGGATAACAAATCAGAAAAAAAACATGTTAAAAGCTGATGGAAAACTGCAAAAAAAAAAGATGGAAAGAAGAAACCATGAACGTGCTGCTTTGCAGGCAGCGAGGCGTGGCTGGGATGGGTGGCTGCCTGGAAGGATGGAAGGATGGATGAATAGTAAAGTGGGGGGAGGTCAAAGAGGAGGAAAAGAGGGTGTGCACAGAAATCTTGATAAGTGGGGGTAGACAGGTACTAAGAGGTGAATGAACCCCCCCTCCCCCTTCACCCACCACCTCCACCCCACCTTCCTCTTCCTTCCTCCAGCCACCTGCTATCAAGACTGCACACATACGTGACCACTTGCTGAATACTCTCACGGTACGTGTGCTCTGCAGGAATAGAATGCTCTTTTTCCACACTCTCTTTGTTGTCGAGGGGTAGGTAGGTAGGGCCAGGTTTGATTGTGCATAAAGGTAAAGGTATGTGTGCGTTTGCACATGATATACTTGAAAACCAAAGTCATCGTGATCTGACGGCCCAGATCGATCGACCACCAAGACACCCATTTTATAGGGAATTCCCTCCCACCCACCCCTCGGCCTGGCGCTTAACACAATAATCTACCAACTCCACCCACTCCCTGAAGCGCCTGGGATGAGACTATAAACCGAAGTACCGTGTGTGAACGCGCATGCTAGAACATTCTTGCGGCAGTAAAAAAATCGCATCTTTCTTAAGAATAGGCCATTTCTTGCGCTGGGAACAGATGACAATATCTCTCTCTCTTTTTTTTTTTTTTTTTTAGTGCATGGACATAGGTTCCGTGTTTAGGCACCATCCCCTATGTCGGAATGCGTACCTTAAAGGTGGGTGTAACGCAAAATCTCACCATGCTGGGCTTTGGAGCTCTTGCAGTGGAACGGACAAAAAACACCCAACAACAAACAGCTACCGGACAAACATGATTCATCCTTTATACTAAATTATGGTGTTTGTACTATAAAATAACAATCCCACTATCCCTTATACTGCTGTACATGGAACAGGCAGAATTCATCCTCTCTATTATGCATCTCGAGAACTTTCTGTTGAAGAACTTTTCAAACTCTGGCCATCGTTTAATTTGTGTGTGAATACTTGCATTTCTATAGAAAAAGTTCAACAGAATCTTCTTTTTTTGATAACTAATCTGTTGTCATTCATTTCGTGTTTATTAAACAATGTTTGTAGTGCTTATTTACGTTCAAATTGAATCAAAGCTATTAAAATATTTCCATAATCTTTCACTGTCGTTGGCTATTTTCTTTTCTATTTTTCTCTTTAAATTAAAGGTTTTCAGCCTACAGCATGGTTGTAGGCCAGAGGTATTTGATTTGATTGATTGATTCTTTTATATCGAGGGTAATGGAATAAGCACTTGTGCTTTTTTTAGTCCAGTCCCCATGTGTATGCAGTTTTGTAAATGTCATATGTTCCCACCAGCACACGATGCTACTCTTACGAAAAGCGGAACAGGATTCAACGTGTGCGCAAGATGTTCTGCGTGCGTTCCGCACACGGGGCCTCGGTTTATAGTCTCATCCGAAGGACTTTTGGGGAGAGTGGAGTCAGCACTGATGTTAACTTCAGGAGAAAAATCTGACAAATGAAAGAAGAGGCCAAGACCAGGAACCCGCCATTCTTAGCCAACACCACACCGAAACTTTTTGTCTCGTTTTACGACCAGAACTCTGAGGTTTACCAAATGGTGAAGTTCCGCGTATGCGGCAGTTAATTTTTTAAAATATTTTATTCTGCCCACCATTAAGGTGGCTAGCTATACTCCCAGTGGGAATGGTGCTGGTGTCTAAACGTGACACCTGCGTGCATACTTGTTTAAGTACGTAAACACCAAAAAGCTTTCACACACCCTTTTACAGAAAAAAATGTTTCCAAAAAGTAATGTAAAATAAGTAACATGGAAAGGCAGCATTTAGATAATGCGACTTGACATAACTATGCAAAGACCTGCAGCACAGAAATTTTAGGATGGAATAAGACTGTCAAGGCCTGGTGGTACCCTAAGAGCCTGGAGTCCGGCAACAGAGACTGAGATTCATGGTATATTCTCCTGTGTAACGGCCACACGTAGCATCATTCTTTATAGTGACAAACATTCGTGTAGTCTGTGTGTAAAGTACACAGCATCATCGGTCTTCTCTAAAGTCTCACCCTGGTAGTATGAAATGGAGCACCATCCTACCCGTGTGTCGTGTAAACGTGTGTCTATCTTGTGTTGAGCATTACAAGAGCTATGCTTTGCTGATACGTTCGTGAGAAAAGTGTTGGGAATAATCCTCGCCAGGTTTAAAGCGGTTTTTGTTTGTTTTGATCTGCTTGTGTAGAAAAGGACATTATCTGTCTTAAGAGTCTTTTTTGTGTTCAAGAGATGTATAGCACACATCCATAAAGCTTTGCTATTAACAGCTCCTTTTCTTTCTTTTTTCTTCTTCAGCCTAGAATGGATACTAATACGAACGTTTGTGGCGTTATCTAGTATTGTATGAGTCTCTTGCCCACCCGTTGATTGTTTTTATATAATATGTGTGTTTACATGGTCAGATATTGTAAGATTAAGCTTGGCCTAAAATGCTCGTGTATACTATATCATTCAGTCATTCTTGTATTCATTCATTTATGTGTTCTTCTTTTTCCTCTCTTTCCCTTCTCCTCTTCCTCCTCCTCCTCCACTTTCTCCTCCTCTCGTCAGGTTGCCGTGAGGTCTTCAACCAGATCGTGTTCTGCAGAGCTGCTGAGTCACTGAGATGGTACTGGGGACAACCTATTCTGAATCAGCGTACACAACATTAACATGCCATACCCCCTGTTAACCCCACTATTGAAGACAGTGAATGACTCAGGGTAAAAAATGAGACGGACAACCTTAAGGTGACTCATCAGGTTGCCCCTGCGATGACAGTCTCCACAGCTCTCTACAGAGGTTGTGACCGGAAGTAACTATCAACCTGGCCTGGAAGCAACCCCCCAAAAAAAAAAAAAACACCCAACAAAAAACAAAAAACAAACAAAAACAGAAGCAAAAACCCCAACAACAACAACAACAACAACAACAACAACAACACACACACACACACACACACACACACACACACACACACACACACACACACACACACACACACACACACACACAAAACCAAAAAAAAAAACCAACCATAATCCTGAAGTAGAGTCACTACGAGACCTGGGCAACATTGAGTTTCTGAACTGGAGACAAGTATTCATTTTCGTTGTGTGAAGATCAACAGCAAAACAATTAACAAGTTTATGATGATGCTTTGGATGTCTAAACTAGATTATGTTGTATAACTGCGCTCTTGACTTCTTTTCATAAAATGTCCTGGCATCAACCAGGCTAGAGACATTCAAGCATTTGCAGTGTTGGTCAAGTTTTCGTGTTTGTTTGTTTGTTTTGGTTTTGTTATTCTTTTTAGCCATAAATCTGAAAATTGCATTTGTAGAATTCAAAATCAAATTCAAAACACTTTATTATCTCATAGACAGAGAAATTCAAGTAGGTACAAACATGTTAAAATGAATGATGTTCGGCTGTTGACTTCCAGCTATTTCTTTGAGCCAATAACACACTAAAGTATTTAGGGTAGGGAGAGACCAGTAAGTGCTTAACACAGAGAGAGAAAAGAGAGAGAGAGAGAGAGAGAGAGAGAGAGAGAGAGAGAGAGAGAGAGAGAGAGAGAGGAGAGAGAGAGAGAGAGAGAGAGAAGACATGAAATGAGAACAGATGACAGAGATAAGAATGAATGATGAATAATGAGAATATTTCAAGGGTGACAGTAAGATTAGAAAAAGGGGGGAGGGAGAGAGAGAGAGAGGGAGAGAGAGAGAGAGAGAGAGAGAGAGAGAGAGAGAGAGAGAGACGAGAGACAGAGAAGAGACAGAGACAAAATGATGAATGAATGAAGAATGAATGAAGTTATTTTCAAGGGTGACAGATAAGCATTAGAGAGAGAGAGAGAGAAAGGAGAGAGAGAGAGAGAGAGATGAGAGAGAGAGGAGAGAGAGAGAGAGAGAGAGAGAGATCCGCTGATTGCTCCATTCACCTCAAACTGATTGTGTAAATCCACAATAGACCATACATAATATATATACACAAGAACAAAACGCCTGTTGTAATCAGCATAAGTCCTTCAGGTGTGGAAGCGACCCCTTCAACTCCCGCCTCATGTCAACGCACTCTGTGATAAGATCAATGGGCAGAAGATTTATCATAGAATAATATATATATATATATATATATTATATATATATATATTATATATATATATATATATATATATCCCTCTGCCCCCTTCCTCTCTCTCTCTCTCTCTCTCTCTCTCCCTCTTTCTCTTCCTCCTTCCCTCTCTTGCTCTCTCCCTCCCTCTCTCGCTCTCCCCCTCCCCCTCCCTCCTTTTCCCCCTCTCTCGCTCTCTCTCCTTCTCTCTCTCTCCCTCCCCCCTCTCTCCTTCCCCCTCTCTCCCTCCCTCCCTCCCTCTCCCTATCTCCCCCTCTCTACATTTTTTATGAACATTACTTTAAGATCAATTGGAGATGACTATGGCGCACCCATGCAGACTTTGTTGTTGTTGTTGTTGTTTCTATCCTTAGTGTTTTCACTATTTTGGGACAAAGGCTATAGTTATGAACTCTCTCTCTCTCTCACTTGTAGTATAGTTTGATAAATGATACTTTTTATTTGCGCAAAACTGCTGCATCGAGAGAGATGTTGTCGCATCAATTAGGGTATTCTGTTCAAAATCCGTATAGTAGGTTGATTGATATTTTATATTTTGTGTATCATTTAAACTGTATCTGTATCATCTTCAATGGGGCATTGACCTCACTGAATAAAATCTCTCTCTCTCTCTCTCTCTCTCTCTCTCTCTCTCTCTCTCTCTCTCTTCTCTCTCTCTCTCTCTCTTATTTAATTACGCGTTTTGTGCCTAGTCCCCTGCCCACTTTCCTCTTGTGAATAGGATTGAAAAAGTTTACCACAATACACTATCGTCATCTCTCTCTCATATAAAAGCACCCCCCCCTCCTCTCTCTCTCTCTCTCTCTCTCTCTCTCTCTCTCTCTCTCTCTCTCTCTCTCTCTCTCTCTCTCAATTCCAGCTGAGAGCTGAGTAGGGCATAGGTTCAAAACTAATAAGTGGGATGATGTCCTTCTTAGCTGTCTGTTATAACAGGACGATACATATACCAGTTTTTAACGCGGTTTTTCAAACACGCTGCTGTGTCTGTGTGTGTCGTTTTCCATGGCAAAAGTTTGTATTGGTTCACACTTACATAGTCGTTTTCTCTTAATGATTAGATCATAATATCACGTCAAACTATTTTCTTCATTAAAACTCTTTTGGGGGATTGGAATGTCTAAGTAGCGCGCGAGTTTTTACAAGAACTCTTGATTGAAGAAAAAAGGGGGAAGAAGAAGATACAAGATTTGAGCAGCGTTTCTTTTGATGTTATTATGAATTTCGGCTTGTGAAGGGGAAGATCTAGTGTGTAGGTCTTTGAAGAAAGAGACTGTGTGACTGTGGGATCTACTGCGTGTAGGTTTGAAACTGGTTAAAGGCCTAAGAACTGAAGGGAGTTGAGAGGGTTTGTTTGGTTGGTTTTTTTTTCTTTTCTAAAGGAGTGAAGTTCTGTGTAGATTAGTAACTCTCTCTCTCTCTCTCTCTCTCCTCTCTCTCTCTCTTCTCTCTCTCTCTTCTCTGTCTCTGTCTCGTGCGCGCGTGCGCGCGCGCGCGCGCGCGCATGTGTGTGTGTGTAGGTGTAGTGTGTAGGTGTAGGTGTATGTGTGAGTGTCTGTGTGCAGGCATGTGTGTGTGCGTGTGTGCATGCATGTATGTGCATGTGCGCCCGCGCACACGTACACGCGTGTGTGTATATGAACACAATCGTCTCATCATATTTGACACCCAGTTCATGAAAACAATATCAACCAAAAAAAATCTCCAGACCCTCACACCCGCTTATTATTAGTCTTCAAAAGCAATGTAGCCAAACCCAGCATCCACTTTCATCTACTATACAGCTAGCCGTGTGTGGCTCAAAGGGGACAGACAGGGGGTGGTATCAAAGCATTCTTTGGAGTTGTCGGGAGGAAAACACAACGTGTAGTACCTATGCTCTACCCCCCCCCCCCCTCTCAAACCCCTCCTTCTCCCTCCCTCCCTCCTGGTGATAAAAGTCCGACAAGACATTGTCATGTTGACTACATCATGGAGACTGGGAATTGATGTGGAGTGGGGGTGGGGGTGAGGGGGTGGGGTGGGTAGGGGGAGCGCACAGGAGAAGTTTTAAGGGAACAGCAGATCTTGTCAGAAGATGACTTTGTTCTCTTTTGTGGACGTTTTCTGTGTTCCAGATATGTTGTGTGTTGTGTTGTGTTGTGTTGTGTTGTAGACCATTTTCTAGTCACGCGGATCATGCTTTGTCTAGAGTGTGTTGCTACAAGTGATCCTTCATCCCTGATATATATTGGTACAAACACACAAACACAGACACAGACAGACACAGACAGAGACACACAGACAGAGACACACAACAGAGACACACAGACACACACACATGTAAATATAAGACATATAACAACAACACTAACAAACATATATATATATATATATATATATAATAATACATTATGTAATATATATATATATATATATATATATATATATATATATATATATATATATACATATCTGTTGTGTGTGTATGATTTCTGTAATAAATGTCTTTTTTTATTTTTTTTATTTATACAATACCCTTGTTTTCGTGTTCGATTTCTGAAAAATGTTTTTTTCAGGGATTAGTTTTACTTTACATATATTTTCATGTGTATTTTATTAATATAAATGTATATATGAAGAATTTATTTATGTTACATATATATATACGCCGTACTCCGACTTCACAATATTTTGTCCTCCATGTTTTGAGAATGATGGTTGCTTTCTAGCGTTTTGCCTTGAATGGAGTCAAATCCTCACATATTTTTTCTAAACATACCTGCATTGTAATGTTGGCCTTCACACCTTACTTCGATGTGTAACCAACATAGCCTTTGGCCATGGCCATGGCCAGTGTTGTGGTTCTTCTTCTTCTTGTTCTTTCATCATCATCATCATACATCATCATCATCATCATCATCATCATCATCATCATCATCATCTTCTTCTTCTTCTTCTTCTTCTTCTTCTTCTTTCTTCTTCTTCTTCTTCTTCTTCTTCTCTCTCTCGTCGTCGTCGTCGTCGTCGTCGTCGGAACGTCAAGCAGCAAGTAATTGTGTCTATCCTATAAAGAAAAATACATCGCGCTGCCATGAAGCCTGACACGTCAGCCCTATCGCATCAACTTTTTGTGGGAGAGAATTGTTATTTTTTGTCTTGCTGGGAAAAATGCAGGAGAATGACCAGAAGGTCGAAAAAAGACAAGAAGAATCGAGCGACAGGAAGAAAAAGGAACAAGGCAAACAAAGAGAGGGATAGAAAAGAGGGAATTCCTAGCACACAATCTTTAGAAGGTGAGGATTGGTATTTACACTGACAGGCTCCCCAACATCCCCTACGGCGGAGTGATGTGGTCTGATGTTGTCTTTAATGTTTCCCCCTCCCCCCCCCCCCCCAGCCCCCCTCATCTTCCCTTAGTCTGAAATTCCAATGCATCTCTACATCAACTGCAACATCACACTCGGCGCTTGACTTTAATGGTGTTGAAAAGAAAATGGTATGAACTACTGCTATGGAAATGATGGTATGTATGCCTTGTTTACTACAGTCCTTCCCGCCAACTCTCCTTCTCCCCCCCCACTCCAAATTCCTCCCCCCCCCCCTTCTCGTCCTTTCTCCGCCCTCTCTCTTTCTTCTTTTCTCTCCACATTCTCTCTCCCCCTCCCCCCCTCCTCCTCCTGTCCCCATCATCCATCCCCTTTGCTTTTTTTGCTTACCTTTGAACGGCTTTGTTCTAAGGAATAATTTAACCTTCTGACCTTGTCCCTCTATTGCTGAGTTTTGAAAACATACGTACGTCTGTATTATGGATAGGAGTGCGGTAGAATACGTACGTAAGAACTGTGTGTTGTGTGTGTGTGTGTGTGTGTGTGTGTGTGTGTGTGTGTGTGTGTGTGTGTGTGTGTTGTGTTGTGTTGTGTTGTGTTGTGTTGTGTTGTGTTGTGTTGTGTTGTGTGTGTTGTGTTGTGTGTGTTGTGTGTGTTGTTTGTGTGTGTGTGTGTGTGTGTGTTGTGTGTGTGTGTGTGTGTGTTGTGTGTGTGCACGTGTGTCTCTTTCATTTTGCCACACTCTTACACTATTCGTCCACACACACACACACACACAACACACACACACACACACACACACAACACACACACACCACACACCACACACACACACACACACAGAAAGGAGAGAGAGAGAGAGAGATGAGGAAGAGAGAGAGAGAGAGAGAAGCTTAGGTATATATATATATATATATATATATATATCTATATATACACACAGTTTGTATGGGGTATTAACACATCGGTATGCTATCAACAACATCAATGTACAATGTGCTAACCACTCCACCATTGTGACTGCTAAATCCTGTAGGAAGAGGTTTTTCACAACGCACACCACACACAAAAATCAGTAGAGAAAAAAAAACTTGTCTTGGATCGTTCAATTTGCTGCACAATTTATTCAGGAAAAGATTCACTGTAATTAAGTCATGGTCAGTAAATCGAAAAAAAACCATGGAATTCTGAACCGCTCTAATTTTCCTCTGGGAAAGTGTTAAGTCGGTGGTCAGAGCACTCACCCTCTCTGAGCTAAGGTTAAGTAGCGTTGAGCGTGGTTACCTCTCGGATGGGTGGCCATTCATGTGCCTTGGCTTCTGTACAGTCCCCCCTAATTCACCCAGTTTGTATTAATGGGTACCTGCACTCTTTAGGGACAATACATGGAAAGGTAAAGCAGCCAGGGAGAGGAGACGGGTGCCGCTCTTTAAGATGCTGGACCCTGGAGATGCTGAGTCCTCTTGACAACTCGCTCCCAAATAACCACATAGGTTATGGGACAACTTACCTTTTACCTGATATTCCTATTTATAATCAGCTGGAGCATAACATATCACATTACAGGTGATGTATGCATTTTTATCAAGATGGCTTGATGAACAAAAAGCAAATCAACGCTTATTCAGTGTAAAAAGGTAAGGTAAAGGTTTCCCATAGCCTGTGTGGCGTAGGGGAGCGAGGCATCAGAGACCTCAGGTTTTCTAGGGGCCAGCATATTGAGGGCGGCGCCCATCTCCTCTCCCTCGCTGCTTTACCTTCCCTGACCCTAACAATGAACTACTTCGCTACGGCTGCAAACTAAAATCTCTGCTTTTTTTTCTTCTTTCTTTCTTTTTTTTTTTCCAAGCGAAACTTTAGGAACGTGAAGAAAAAAGCTGGTGGAGTCTTTACGTCACAGGAGTGTCGTCATCAATCCTTGTCCTGTTAGGTGAGGAGACTGCGTGTTGCTTGTCAGGCAGGAGATTAGCATTTAGGGGAGGGAGAGAGGGGAGAGAGGAGAGAGAGAGAAAGAGAAGGGGGGGGGGAGGGAGGGAGAGAGAGAGGAGGGGGCTCTGGGGCTCCAAGCTATCTTTTTTTACCCCCCACTCCCCCCTCCCCGCCCTTTTTGTGTATTACTACACTACACAAACCAGCTACCTGAGTCACACTGGTGGTATGGTAAATAACGCCATAAACTTAAGTCACCGTGATGTCCTGAGGTTGATGATAAAACAAAGAATGCCGGTCGGCGGAGCTAGGCATCATAATTATACAGACGTAGCCTGCTGGCTTGTCACGAAGACGT
>CM060319.1:13284759-13307259 GCA_030674155.1 Stramonita haemastoma
CCATCCATCCATCCATCCATCCATCCATATATATATATATATATATATATGTATATATATATATATATATATATATATATATATATATATATATATATATATGACACTCCACCACATAAGGAGTCGCATTGGACCTGAGGTCAATTTTTAGTTATTGACACATTATTAATCTGCAATGAAAAGGCTACTCATTACAAAAAACAGATTGAAAATCGGATAAATCTGTGGAAAGTTATGACAAATTGAAATGATAGACTGCAGGATGTAACAAAATGAGAAACGGGCAAGTTTATTTTTGTAACAGGTTGTCAGAATGAGGGCTTGGGTATTTTCAAAACACATTTAAAAGCAAAAGGAATAAAAATTACGCCTTGATATTTCCTTACAAAGTAAAATAACCGATATAGTTTAATAATCTATCAAAATCTCAAAATTGACAACTTGACCCCTACCTGCCTTTAATCGCTCCTAGCTCAAAATTGAGTAATGTGCTAAGCAACTCATTTCGTGGTGGAGCGTCACAATTATATCAATCAAACCAAACATACCCAGTTTTTATCCAGGCTTTTCTTCAGTGCATGGGTCATGTATTCATTCATGTGCACAGGCACACAGCTGTTTTACCAGGTTCATTTTGACTGGGGGTGTAACATGCTTGGAACCTTCTGTACCCTGTGACCCCCACACTGAATAAGGAATCAGGCCAGTACAGTTATCTATCTATATCAAGGGCAATGCCCATTCATTAAATGGGTGTGACTCCTATGAAAAGAGATTGTAGAGAGCAGTCACACAGACACAGACACACACAGACACACACAGAGACACATACAGACACACAGACACAGACACACACACACACACACACTCTCTCTCTCTCTCTCTCTCACACACACACACTCACACACACACACACACACACACACACACACACACACACACACACACACACAGACACAGACACAGACAGACACACACACACACACACACACACACACACACACACACACACACACACACACACAGATAAAAAGTAAAAAGACATAGAGGCCCACCAAAAAACAACAAAACAACCACAACACTATAAAAAAGCCAAGATGACAATCTGAAAACCCCAAGTCCTCCAACAGACAAATCCATGATGGTGTATATGGATTTGCACTCAGCGTGGCTTATCTTCATGGCCGTGTTGGGTGCCACCCTTGTCACCATAAATACGGTGACGCCTGCACGAGAACCCTGGTGGAAAGGCTTCATAAATACACTCACACCTCCCTGCTAAGGCTGTGGCTGAGGTTCCGTTTTCACTACCTGAGCAATAGGATGGATCTTGGTCACCATGTATATATACATACATACATCTCTAGCATTGGTGGACAACAGCTTTTATCATTGTTGCCATCCTCACCACAGCTACTGGGGATTTTTAGGTAGATTGGTGTGTGTGTAGTGGTGTGTGTGTAGTGTGTGTGGTGTGTGTGTGTTGTGTGTGTGTGTGTGTGTGTGTGTGTGTGTGTAGTGTGTGTGTGTGTAGTGTGTGTGTGTGTGTATGTGTGGTGTGTGTGTGTGTGTGTGTGGTTGTGTGGTTGTGTGAGTTAAAGCAGAAAAAGAGTAAGAGTTGTAGAGAAATAAGAGGTATACACACACACATCAACAAAAAATATATATATATATATATATATATTATATATATATAAGAAGAGAGAGAGAGAGAGAGAGAGAGAGAGAGAGAGAGAGAGAGAAGAGAGAGAGAGAGAGAGAGAGAGAGAGAGAGAGAGAGAGAGAGAGAGAATTTATTTTATTTGGGATAATGCAATCACTCATGTGCTTTTCACATCAATTGACCCATGTGTATGCAGTTTTGTGAATTATGTCATCCATCCCCACCGGCACACAATGGCCTACTCTTCTAAAAGCAGAACAGGTTTAACATGTGGCAAAGATGTTCTGTCCTAACAGTGACCTGGTTTATGGTTATCCATAGGACTCTTGGGGAAGTGAGTTGGCATGATGTTAATTACAGAGGGAAATCCTCTTGAACGAAGATTCGAAACCCGGGTCAGCAGATTACAAGCCATCAAACTCTGACCACAAGGCTATCCCGTCTAAGGCATAGTCATGGTTTTATCAACCAAACATACCTACCTATACCATTTACATATAAATCTTCTAAAATAATTGAAAACCTTCATAATTAAGAGCTTAGCTGGGAAGAAGAGGGTATGGAGAGAGAGAGGAGAGAGAGAGAGGAGAGAGAGAGAGAGAGAGAGAGAGAGAGAGAAGAGAGAGAGAGAGAGAGAGAGAGAGGTGGGAAAGTGTAAAGTTCAGCATTCAGAAGACGGGCACAATGATCAAAAGAAGTAGTTATCTTCTGACCCAACAGACAAGGGCACTAATGGAATCTGATGGCAACGGAAACATGCAGAGAGATTTTACAAACTCCAGGCATCTATTACATATGCACTGCTAGTGCTTAATCTTTGTTATGCTAAACACAAGCAAAAACAACTAATGTGTTAAAGATCCATATTCATGACAGAGTTTTGATAGTTGTGAAAGGTGAGGACCATACTCGAAATGACTGGAGGACTTCACAGAATATATGGTTAATTCACTAGTTAACTGTTCAATAAATGTGTCAGAACTCTGGTGTTTAGTAAATAGATTTTTACCACATGGAGCCTTCACAATAACTAAAACTAGAACCAAATGGCAAAGACGGCAGTGTTGACATCTTTCTCTTACATATTAAGTGCCAAATAGCCACACAATAATACTTATTGATCTGATTTTATGGTGACCTCAGTTCAGTATCAATAGATTTTTATGTATGTGTTGAGCTGGTTCAAAAAACTTCCAGTCAGAGAATCATGGGAAAGATTGTTTGAGAGACATTCTCAAAGTCACTTCCTAGGTGAGTGTTTCATTTGGTCTGGCACAATGTGAGCTACTATTGTCATAATCACAGGGCGTAGTATGTAGTTCCTATGTTTATTGGACCAGAACAGGCACCCTGACCACCACAGAAGTGACCCACAGCAGTGAAAGGCCCTACTGGATAGTGTCCTCATGGACAGGCCAAGACCCTGAGAATGCAGCACATCTAACCCAGGTATGGTTTGGGCAGAGAGATCAAAAAAAATACAATGTGAGAATAGCAGGACATGAACATCACAGAAGAGAAGTTTGCAAAACCCAAAAGTGAACAAACTTTATAAGGCATCTATATCATTCACAAATATGTAGAACAAGGGGCACAAAAAAACAATCAAAGAAGCAGCAAAATGCATAGACAAAAACACACACGAGGCAGCAACCCACCCCCCTCCTGAAAAAAAGACAAAAAAACCCATCAACAACAAAACAACCTAAAAGGGAAGGGGAAACAGCTACATCATAGATAGCTATCGCTCATAAAAATGCAGAACAAGTGCACACAAAACCACCACAAGGAAAACACAGGAGAACAACAAAAAAATACAGACGCCCAAATAGGGAGGGGAGCTTGGATAACACTTTTAAACCCCCACTCCTCCAACAGACAAATCCATGATGGTGTATATGGATTTGCACTCAGCGTGGCTTATCTTCATGGCCGTGTTGGGTGCCACCCTTGTCACCATAAATACGGTGACGCCTGCCCGAGAACCCCGGTGGAAAAAGGCTTCATAAATACACTCACACCTCCCTGCTATGAATATGGATAGTGTTCAACTCTCTGCCTGTACTGGCTAGAGAAGCAGAATTGGTTTGTCGCTGTAACCTAGTGAAGGACATACCTTAATGGTTGTTGCTGTGTATCAGTGTGTGTGTGATGTAGTTGTGTGTGTGTCTGTGTGTGTGTGCAGTGCCTGTGATACATATACATAATACATCATCATACTACTCATTACTACATACATATCATACATACTACACATACATCTCAACTACAATGGCATATGTTATTGATATATGTGTGTGTATATATGATATATTGTATATTAACCCTATATATATTTGTGTGTGTGCTGAGTGTGTGATGTGTGAGTGTGTGAGTGGTGAGTGTGTGAGAGTGTGTGTGTGTTGTGTGTGTGTGTTGTGAGTGTACATGCTGTGTGTGTGTGTGTGTGTGTGTGGCGTGTGTGGTGTGGTGGTGTGTATTTGTGTATGTGTACCTGCCTGCCTTGTGCCCATGCATGAAAAGCACCCCCATACACCAATGTGTGTCAAAGCATAGTTAAGTGTCTTGATGCGAACACTTTTTTTTTTAATTTGTGATATCCTCTGCTCCAAACTGTGCCTTTATGCGTTGGGTTTCCCAAATAATTGCATGATTTTATCAAACGAAACATATACCTACCTGCACCATATAAATCTTCTAAAAAATTGAAAACCTTCATTAATTCGAGCTTAGCGCGGAATTTTTGCAGGTATTATTTTTCTCTGCACACATTATAGCGATCGTTTATCACAAAGTTTATAATCCCTAAATGGTAGAACATTTAAAATAGAGATGAAAACGGTAAGGGAAGTTCGTTCTTTAAACTCACAATGGAGAAGTTAGATCATTCATGCCTAGCCATGTGAATGGAAAGAAAAAGATCTCCACGTTATTCACACCTTGTTGTTGTTGTGTATCATTTTCTGATAACCTTTCCAAGGTATTATCGTCTTGTCATTGTTGTTGGTGTGGCTGTTGTTGTCTTACTTATCAGTTTTTGAGATTTCAGTTCTGCTCATTCTGATTGACAACACAAAGCCAGCCAGCCATGCCTCATTCTATGGAACCAAGAGCAAGGCCCCTGATTGAACATGACGAAATTTTTACTCATATTTATTTATTTATTCTTTTATATCGAGGATAATGGAATAAGCACTCATGTGCTTTTTTTTTTTAACCCAGTCCCGTGTGTATGCAGTTTTTGTAAATCGTGTCGTCTGTTCCCACCGGCACACGATGGCCTACTCTTACGAAAGCGGAACAGGATTTAACATGTGCGCAAGATGTTCTGCGTGCGTTCGTACACGGGGCGTCGGTTCATAGTCTCATCCGAAGCACTTTTGGGGTGAGTGGAGTCAGTACTGATGTTAACTCCAGATGAAAAATCCCCTCGACCGGGAATCAACGTGGGTCGTCAAATTGCGAGCGCAATGTTCTGACCACTAGGCTATCCGTCCCCCACATTGAACCAGGCAGTGTGGTATAGGTAAAAGGTAAAGGTGTCCCATAACCTATGTGGTCATAGGGGAGCGAGGCATCACAGACCTCAGTTTCTCTAGGGCCAGCATAAAAAAATTATTGAGGGCGGCGCCCATCTCCTCTCCTTCGCTTCTTTACCTTCCCTGACCCTAAAGAAGGGCAGGTACCATTTACAGCTGGGTGAACTGGGGGAACTGTACTGACGCCAAGGCGTGCAAACGGTTACCCATCCAATTGGTAACCATGCTCGACGCTGTTAACATTGGCTGGGGAAAAGCGAGCACTTTGACCACTGAGCTATTCCTTCCCTTGTAAAGGTGTGATATTTCAACTTTAATTAAGACTATGTGGCAAGACTGTATCTTCCTTTTCATAGCATATCTCTGGGTCAATAGCATCTGAGTAACATAAACTCGGCAGTATTAATTTTGTCAAAATAGTTTCTGTCCACCTATTGTCAAATTTCTATTCACAAAGTGTATAACTGTCGATTAGTGGTCAGAGCACTTGCTTTCCCTAATTAAGCAAAGGTTTAAGCAGCATTGAGCGTAGTAACCAAGAGGATGGATGACCATTTGCGCACCTTGGCTTCAGTACAGTCCCCCAGTTCACTCAGCTGTAAATTGTACCTGCCCTATTTTGACATCTTGTGTGTGTGTGTGTGTGTGTGTGTGTGTGTGTGTGTGTGTGTGTGTGTGTGTGTGTGTGTGTGTGTGTGTGTGTGTGTGTGTGTGTGTGTGTTTGTTATTGTTAAAAAAATCCCTCTCGCATAATTTTTATCTCTCAAATTTCTTTAGGTTACTTTCCCACGCCAAGGGTTTGTTCTTTTGCTTCCTTTTTACTCATGTGTTTTCTTTTTAAAAAAATCTTTATTAATAACACTGCACTGTGATGTCAGATTGTATTAGTTTAACAATACAGTGATAACCACACAAACGCTGGAAAGAAGAAGGGGATGTGCAATGTAATGCACTCCCTTGGTCCCTCCCCTTCTTTAAATTGATTCCCATTCTGTCGCTCATAGATAAAAGGTAAAAGTTAAGGTGTCCCATAACCTATGTGGTCGTAAGGGAGCGAGGCATCAGACGTCAGCTTCTCTAGGGGGCCAGCATGTTGAGGGCGGCGCCCATCTTCTCTCCCTCGCTGCTTTACCTTCCCTGACCCTAAAGAGGGCAGGTGCCCATTTACAGCTGGGTGAACTAGGGGACTGTACTGAAGCCAAGGCGCGCAAATGGTCACCCATCCAACTGGTATCCACGCTCGATGCTGCCTAACCTTAGCTTGGGAAAAGCGGGTGCTCTGACCACTGAGCTATCCAGTCCGGGTCGCTCATAGATATGAAATAGCTTTCCAGTACATCTTCAAACTACCAATACCTTTCAGCACTATAAGAAACAAGAACGTACTTTTTCCGATGCTAAGGGATTTTTTTTATAGGGGGGTGGGGGGGTACTTCTTGTTGTTGTTGTTGATTTTGTTTATTTTTAAACAAGGAAAGCTATTCGCGCGCACGCGCGCACGCGCGCACGCGTGTGGTGTGTTTAAAAAGGTATTATCAAAGTAAAAGTACATTTTTTAAAAACAAAATAAACATTTATCAAAAAGATTATAATAGTGTATGTGTGTGCGTGTCCGTGTGGTTACGTGCGTGAGCACATCCGTGTGTGTTTAAAGAATGCAGTTGTATTGTGTATCAAAATTTCTGTATACTTATGTTTTTCTGTACGGTTGTTATACATAGCATTGCTTTTACCCCCAGTGTTTTCATGATGATTTTAATGTACTTAGTTTACAACGACACAGTGTCACACTATGTAGGGACTATTAGTATTATCATTATATATAAAAGATCATTCATTCATTCATTCATTCATTCATTCATTCATTCATTCATTCATTCTCTCTTGTGTCTGTCTGTTTGTCTGTCTGTCTCTCCCCCCTTTCTCTCTATGTCTGTCTTTGTCTGTCTGTGTTTGTCTCTGCCTCTCTCACCCTCTTCTTACTCTCATGCTCTCTCTCCCATTCTACTCTCTCTCTCTCCCTCCACCCCCTCCCCTTCTCTCTTCTTGGGAAAACAAAAACCAGGATAGGTCATCCCCAACAAAGGACAAAGTGTGAAGAAGAAGAAAAAGAAGCAGAAGAAGAAAACTAAAGAAGCATGTGTCCATTCATCACACAGAACTTATAAGACCAGCGCAGGAGGTTAGGTGATAAACCTTGCAACAACCCTGTCCCCTTTTCCCTCCCGGCTTTCCCCCGTATTATACTATCGGCGGTGCTATCACTCCGGAATGTACCCCCATGGCAGGTAGGCCCCCCAGCAGACTGTCGTCAGTCAGTCAGTCACACAGCAAGTATTGCCCATCTTCTTCACGCTGCAAGAGGTCACAGCGACTCTCTCACTGATGATGGATGGTGCACCAACGGTGGCAAAAGTTTGGGTTTTTACCAAAAATGTCATGGTCATTGTTAAAAACGTGACATTGATCCGTATATCCGCAAAATATGTATTCTTCTACTACTTTTTTTTTTTGGGGGGGGGGGGGGGAGCTGAGGGGTATGGTTTTGCTTTTTTTTATTTTTTTATAATGTTTTTAACTTAAATTTGTTTTTATTGCAGTGTGCATAATAATGATTTGGGTTTTTTATTGTCTTGTCAAATGTGCACTTGATAAAAATGTGCTCTAAAATTTGAGAGAGAGAGAGAAGAGAGAGAGAGAGAGAGAGAGAGAGAGAGAAGAGAGAGAGAGAGAGAGAGAGAGAGAGAGAGAGAGAGAGAGAGAGAGAGAGAGAGAGAGACAGACAGACAGACAGACAGACAGACAGACAGACAGACAGACAGAGAGACAGACAGACAGACAGACAGACAGACAGAAGAGACACAGAGAGAGAGACGCACACACACACACACAACACACTTACACACACAAACACATACTACACACACACACACACACACACACACACACACACACACACACACACACACACACAACACACACACACACACACACACACACACACACACACACAGAGTTAAAGGGTGGGGTAGGGGTGGGGTTAAAGTGAAGGCAAGGTAGAGAGTTAGGGCAAGGCTAATTAATAAAGATGATTTTTAATTAACGAGAGTAATAAAAGAAACGAGCGCCTCTATTTCTTTTCTTTTCTTTCTTTCTTCTTTCTTTCTTCTTCTTCTTCTTCTTCTTCTTCTTCTTCTTCTTCTTCTTCTTCTTCTTCTTCTTCTTCTTCTTTTCTTCTTCTTTTCTTCTTCTTCTTCTTCTTCTTCTTCTTCTTCTTCTTCTTCTTCTTCTTCTTCTTCTTCTTCTTCTTCTTCTTCTTCTTCTTCTTCTTCTATTTTGTCGTCTAGCTCTTGCCCCTGCAGTGAGAGAGTATCACAAAGAGAGAGGAAGCGAGGTTCTGAACGACTGTAAATGCAGGTATAAAATAACAAGACACACCCACTGCACACACGCCCGACAAACCTGCCCTAGCTATGCTCATTCATGAGCACTAGAGCTGACAACTGTATGAAAGTGAATAATGCATCCCTAAGTCATATGTCAAGGTAAAAGACATTTTATACACGCATTTTTTGTGCACTCACAGACGCACGCACGAGCGCCGCGCACGCACACACACACACACACACACACACACACGCGCGCGCGCGCGCGCGCGCGCATGCACACTTATGCGCGCACACACACAGACACACACACACACAGACACATGCACACGCACGCATGCACGCATGCACTCGCACAGACACACAGATACAGACACACACATACACACACACGCACACACGCACACACGCACACACGCACACACGCACCACGCACGCACACCGCACAAAGACACAGACACAGACATACTTCTTAATCCATTATCCTCGAAATAAAATTTAAGAATAAGAAAATAAAAATAAAGATAAAATGCATGCACACGCAATACAAAAATATACACAAACTAGTACACGCACACGCACGCACGCACCACACACACCACACACACCACACACACACACACACACACACACACACACACACACACACACACACACCACACACACATACACACGTGTTAGCGCATAATTTTGTTATGCAAACATGAGGATAAAAACAGAGAACAGCCAGAACAAGTTGGAGAGAGAGAGAGAGAGAGGAGAGAGAGAGAGAGAGAGGAGAGAGAGAGAGAGAGAGAGAGAGAGAGAGAGAGAGAGGAGAGAGAGAGAGAGCAGTCTTCAGAGAGAAGAGAGAGAGAGAGAGGAGAGAGAGAGAGAGAGAGAGGAGAGAGAGAGAGAGAGAGAGAGTAATAGCATGCGTCGTTTAATTCCAACTTGTTTTAAAAAATGCACCAACCAAACTAATCGAGAATAACAATAAACAGATTAAAAAAAAAACCGACAGAATTACATACTAGCCTTTATTTCTTATTCTAAAACTCAACAACAATCTTTTGACTTCATATCTCCCCATACACACACACACACACACACACACACACACACACACACACACACACACACACACACACACACACACACACACCACACACACACTTACACGTCCTCTCCATCTGAAGTTTCTGACAGTTCAACCTACAAAAACTTCCGTAGGTGAGGAGGGACACTCCTCCTGCTATCATCATCTTCATCACCTTTTGAAGGGCATGACTGTGTGTGTGCCTGGGAGAGCTGAGGGGTACCCTACCCGGGGGTCTGTCCTTGTATTATCGGCATCAGTGTGGGTCCTTCGGGTTGGCCTTTCGGCATCTTGAGTAGGGCTCCCTTGCTGTGGGTCTGTGCACCTTGTCTTTCCTTTAAAAGACGTTGAACACTTATGTTCCCCCCATACCGAGCGCTTGTTTTCTTCTTTTTGCTTTTGGGGATTTGTGTGGGTGTGGGTGTGGGTGTGGGTGGGGTGGGGGTGGGGTGGGTGTGGTGTGTGTGTGTGTGTGTGTGTGTTGTGTGTGTGTGTGTGTGTGTGTGTGTGTGTGTGTGTGTGTGTGTGTGTGTGTGTGTGTTTTCTTTTGTGGTGAAATGGTAGTAGCTTAGTGTACGATTTTTGTTTTTTGTGTTGTTGTTTTGTTGTGCGTGGGTGTCTTTTTTTGTTGTTTGTTGTTTGGTTGGTTGGTGTGGTTGGTTGGTTGGATGTGCTTTGTGTGTGTGCTTTCGAATTTGCTGAGAATTATTTATTGTCATTGGTTGTTTGTTGTGAGGGTCGAGTGCAAGCGCTTTGATTTGTTTTTACAAGATATAGCGCTATATAAATTCCAGGTATTATTATTATATTATTATTTATTTATGTCAGATTGTTTCTTTGGGTTATTTGTGTGTTAGCTTTTTTGCTTTTTTTGTTTTTTTGTCTATCTATCTGTCTATCCCGTAGCGTGGCAATCGTGGGGGCACCCCTGAAGACTTTGACAACCAGTTCCCTCCGTTCCTCTCTCTGTTCTGCCTTTCTCAAAATTTTGTTGAGTTCTAGGCCTGTTCATTCGCTGATGTTGTCCTACCATCTTTTCCTTGGTCTGCCTCTTTTTTTTCCTCCTTGGACAGTATCTTGCAGTATTGTCTTCGCAAATCCTTTTGATCTTGTGACATGCCCTTACCAAAATTTGCAAAAGGCGGTAACAAAAAATAGCAAAACGAAAAACAAGTACGGAGACATGAAAACATTGGTCGCTATCCTCCTCCTCCTCCTCCTTGTCATCATCATCATCATCACCTTGTCATCATCATCCTTGTCATCATCATCCTTTCTCATCATCCTTGTCATCATCATTCTCTTTCTCAAAAATAATACTTTGTGTGTGTGTGTGTGTGCGTGCGTGCGTGCGTGCTTTGTGTGTGTGTGTGTGTGTGTGTGTGTGTGTGTGTGTGTGTGTGTGTGTGTGTGTGTGTGTGTGTGTGTGTGTTGTGTGTGTGTGTGTGTGTGTGTGTGTGTACTGTATAATTATGTGAGAGAAGATGTCCCAGTGTGTTGAGTGTAGGGTATGTCAGTGGGTGTGCGCCTACGTCAGTTGAACTAATTCCGCAGCCCCCCCCTCTCTCTCTCTCTCTCTCTCTCTCTTCTCTCTGTCTCTGTCTCTGCTCTCTCTCTCTTCTCTCTTCTCTCTCCTCTCTCTCTCCTCTCTCTCTCTCAGATGAGGCAAATCCAAAAACAAACCAGATTTTTAAAAAAATCCCCGCATACAAAAAGCCATAGCAGCGGTATTACTTCTCATCGTTTTGACATTGATTCAGGTATACAGCTGCAGTGAATATTTTTTCCCCAAGTCTCAATATGTCAGTTGATAGTATATCAACGTCAAATGAACTGTAGATGGAAGGATGGATGGATGGATGGATAGGTAAATGCGTGTGTATGCAAATGTGTCAGTACGTGCCACATAAATTATGTGTGTACTTAATTAAGCGTGCGTGCACAGGTGTATACATCTGCCTACCTGTGTGTGTTTGATCCACATGCATGTACGTAAATGCACCTGCTTGTGTTTGCGTATGTGTATGTGTGTGTATGTGCATACGCCAAGCGTGCGTGTGCGTGCGTACACGCGCGCGCCTACTTGCCTGCATTCTTGCCTGCTTACCTGCCTCATTACGTGTGCGCGTTTTGTGTTTGCAAACAACAGACGCACGCGTTTACGCGCGAGTTTGTTGATGACGTAAGTTCCGCCCACGCAAAACGAAAGTAGGCTGAGAAGACGGTCAGTGATGACGTGCCTGGTGTCTTGTTGCTGCGGCTGCTGCTCCGTCAGTGTGGCATGGCGACAATCTGCTGGCCGGCTGCTGTCGACACTCACTGTTTTGTCTGTCTTCCTTGCTGTCTGTCTGTCTGTCAGCTTTCCCCTTGGTGTCACTCAAGGTTTTTCCAACTGTTGTCATTGCATATGTGTTGACGTGATGGTTATGATGATGATGTGTGGGTGTGTTGAAAGAGAGAGTGAAAAGTGGGGAGGGGGGAAGAGGGAGGGAGGGAGGTAGGGAGAGAGAGAGGGGGGAGGGGAGAGAGGGAGAGGGAGGAGCAGAGAGAGAGATAGAGAGGAGGGAGAGAGAGAGAGAGAGAGAGAGAGAGAGGGGGTGGGGGGAGGGAGGAGAGAGAGAGAGTGGTGGATCGGTTGTCTAGAGGTAAGCAGAGAGAGAGAGAGAGAAGAGAGGAGAAGAGGAGGGAGAGAGAGAGGGAGAGAGAGGGAGGAGCGGAGAGAGAGAGAGAGAGAGAGAGAGAGAGAGAGAGAGAGAGAGAGAGAGAGAGAGAGAGAGAGAGAGAGAGAGAGGAGGAGAGAGAGAGACAGACAGACAGAAGACAGACAGACAGAGAGCAGAGACAGAGTGACAGAAGACAGAGAAGAGAGACGAGGAAGAGACGAGAGAGACAGAGACGACGAGAGACAGACAGAGAAGAGAGAGAGAGAGAGAGTTGGTGGTGGTGGTGGATCGTGGTCTAGAATAGTAACTACCTGCTAGAAAGCGAAAAAGTCCGGGTTCGGAAGTGTGCGGATGGTTCGAACCCTGTTTGGACCCGAAAATTTTCCCAATCCATTAGACCATGTGTGGTGGTCTGGGTGCTAGTCTTTCGGATGAGACGATAAATCGAGATCCCGCGTGTTACACATAATCATTTAGCCACGTAAAACAACCCACGGTCAGCAAGGGAATTATCCCTTGCAAAACTGTAAAAAAAAAAAAAAAAAAAAAAAAGCCAGTCTGGTAGGGAAACAAAATACAGTTGGAGCCCAAAAAAAAAAGGATGGTGCTGCTCTCAAACTGGAATAAGTTATTTGGGGTAGTTAGATAAACAAGAACCAATAGAGAAGTGAGCAAAAGGACTGGCATCAACAATATCATAGAAGAAGTGAAACAAAGGCGATGGAGGTGGCTGGGCCATGTCCTCAGGATGAACAAGACCCGACATCCACATGCTGCACTCAGATGGGCACCACCTGGTAAAAGGAAGAGGAGCAGGCCGTTAGGTACATGGAGGAGAACTATAGAAGAAGAAATGAAAATAATGGGCAAAACATGGAATGAAATCAGCTGGTTTGCCCAAGACAGAGATGGCTGGAGGAGACTTGTTGGCGCCTTTTGCTCCACCCGGAGCGAGGAGGATTAAGTAAGTAAGTAAGATAAACAAGAGGCTTTTTAAACTCCAGGATTTCAACCAACGGAAAAACCAACCAACGAAACAAACCAACAACAAAAAGGAAAACAAACAAACAAACAAACCCAAACAGCAAACATAAAGAAATTGATAAATCTTACACAAGACCATGAAAGCTAATGATGAGTAACAGGAATTACTGACTTTGCATCAAATATTAGTTTGAAAAGTACATAATATAACAACTTTCTTTCCAACACATGCATGCATGAACACACACACACACACACACACACACACACACACACACACACACACACCACACACACACACACACACACACACACACACACACACGCGCACGCACACACCGTCTAATATGACATCTGGTGAAAAGACGTTAAAGGAATTTGAACACACACACCCAACACACAACACCACACACACACACACACACACACACACACCACACACACACACCACACACACCACACACACACACACCGTCTAATATCACAACTTGTGAAAAGACGTTAAAATGAATTTGAACACACACACACAACACACACACACACACACAACACACACACACACACACACACACACACACACACACACACACACACACACACACACACGCCGCGCCGCCGCGCAACCCCCCCCCCCCCCCCACACACCCACCGCACCACCATCAACACAACACACACACACACCATACATTACGCAAAAACAACACCAAACAAATCCCAAAAACAACAGCAACGATAACGTATATATATATATATATATATTATATATTATATATATATATATATATTATTACACACACATCAGAAGAAGCAGCCTCCTTGTAAAGTGAAACATGGGTGACATTGTAAAAGAAATGTTGCCTCCTTGTCCTCCCAAGTGCTTTCATACATCACGCGCAGGGCTGATAAACAGCCTACATAGCCAGCAGACACCACAATTAGCAGCTGACTGCAAAAAGATGCCCTGTGCACAAGAGAACAAAAGCAGTCACAGAGAGAGAGAGAGAGAGAGAGAGAGAGAGAGAGAGAGAGAGAGAGAGAGGAGGGAGAGAGAGAGAGAGAGAGAGAAGAGACGAGAGAGTGAGAGAGAGAGGAGAGACGAGAGAGAGAGAGAGAGAACTTTGAATACTTTGAACTTTGAATACTTTGAAACTTTTATTAGGGAAAAAATAAGCACACATAATGGCTTTTTTACATCCAGCCCTCAATCAAAGAAAATGATAACAATGAAAACAATTAACAGCAATTTAAGTAAACACAACACCCCACCCCACCAGAAAAATAAATAAACAATCGTTGTAACATCATAGAATTTATGTCAAAAATGGAGAGTTAAAAAAAGATTAAGACACATAATGGCTTTTTACATCCAGCCCTCAATCAAAGAAAATTGATAAGCAATGAAAACCAAATTAGACAGCAAATTTAAGTAAACACAACACCCCCCCCCCCCAGAAAATAATAAACATCGTTTGATAACATCATAGAAATTTATGTCAAAAATGGAGATTAAAAAAAGAGAGAGGGGAGAGAGAGAGAGAGAGAGAGAGAGAGGGGGGAGAGACAGACAGACAGAGACAGAGACAGAGAGACAGACAGACGGACAGACGGACAGACAGACAAACAGACAGACATAGAGACAGACAGAAAGACAGAGAGACAAACAGAGAGACAAACAGAGACATACAGACAAGGAGACAGAGAGAGATATACTTACTTACTCACTTACTTTCTTACTCGCTTTCTTACTTTCTCACTTACTTACTTACTTTCTTACTCACTTTCTTACTTACTTTCTCACTTACTTACTTACTTACTTACTTACTTACTTACTTACTTACTTACTCATTCTTTTATTTCGAGGATAATGCAATAAGCACTCATATGATTTTTTACTTCAAGTCCCCATGTGTATGCAGTTTTGTAAACCTTGTCATCTGTTCCCACCAGAACACGATGGCCTACTCTTACGAAAAGCGGAGCAGGATTTAACTTGTGCGCAAGATGTTCTGCGTGCGTTCGCACACGGTACCTCGGTTTATAGTCTCATTCGAAAGACTTTTGGGGAGAGTGGAGTCAGCACTGATGTTAACTCCAGAAGAAAAATCCCCTCGAAAGGGAATCGAACCCGGGTCATCAAGTTGCGAGCGCAATGTTCTGACCACTGGGCTATCCCGTCCCCCCTTATTTTGGTTTGATAGACAGAGAGACAGGGACAGAGAGATAGAGAGAGAGATTGACAGAAAGAGAGCGACAGACAGAGAGAGAGAGAGAGAGAGGAGAGAGAGAGAGAGAGAGAGAGAGAGACAGAGAGACAGACAGACAGACAGACAGACAGACAGACAGACAGACAGACAGAGATTGACAGAAAGAGAGAGCGACAGACAGAGAGACAGAGAAAGAGAAAGAGAGAGACAGAGACAAAGAGACAAAACGACAGAAAGAAATAGACAGACAAATAGAAACAATAGACAGACAGTACAGACAAACAAGTCAGACAGAGAGACAGACAGACAGAGACAAAGAGAGATGGCCTGAGGGAGGAAGGGATGATATACGGCCTACAGAAGACGGCTGTGACCCCGGCTCCACACCTGCACACCTGGCTGCTAGCAGCACGCATAACGCTGCATACAGCTCTGGGTCACACACAGCCTTAGGCACAAGTTTCATCGTCTTGTTGTTGTTGTTGTTGTCTTTATGTTGCTGTTTTCGTTGTTTTGTAGTGTTGTTATAGATGTTGTTGTTGATGTTGTTGTTTTGAATGATATTGTTGTTGCTGTTGTTGATGGTGGTGACTCTTGTCATTGTTGTTGTCCTCTTTGTTAATATTGGTAGTGTTGGTGGTGGGATATTGTGTATTTTTTGTTGTTTTTTTGTGTTTTCTGTTGTTGTTGTTCCGGGAAAAATATTTTGCAGAATTCTCCTGCAAAGAATGAGACAAGCTATCGAGAGAGTTCTCAGAGAGGAACAAGCTGGATTTAGAAGTGGAAGAGGATGTACAGACCAAATTTTCATCTTACGCACCATTGTGGAGCAGTCGCTTGAATGGAACTCTTCACTCTATATCAACTACATCGACTTTGAAAAGGCATTCGACAGCATCCATCACCCCTCACTCTGGAAGATTCTCAGAGCTTACGGATTCCCACCAAAAGTCATCAACATTCTCAAAGATATGTACGCTGACAACCAGTGCTGTGTGCGCCACAATGGACAACAAAGCGAATGGTTCCACGTGAAGACTGGTGTCAGGCAGGGCTGCGTGATTTCACCAACGCTCTTCCTTGTCGTCATCGATTGGGTGTTGAGGAAAGCTACAGAAGACCGACCAAGAGGACTGGTATGGGGACTGACATCCCGGCTTGAGGACTGTGACTTTGCAGACGACATTGCTCTCCTCTCACACACTCAGACGGACATCCAGGAAAAAACAACAAAAGTTGATAAAACAGCAAGAAGCGTGGGACTCAAGATCCACCCAGACAAGACAAAGATCATGAAAGTAAAGACAAAGAGTGCACGGAAGACAAATGTGTGTGGCGCAGACTTGGAAGAAGTACAACACTTCAAATACCTTGGCAGCTACATCTCGTCCAACAGTGATATTGAGAAGGAGGTCTCAACTAGAATTGGTCTTGCAGCACAGGCCTTCAACAGACTGCAAAACATCTGGAAGTCAACAGTCTTGCAGACCAACACAAAACTAAAAGTGTACAAATCAAACGTCCGCTCAGTCCTCCTCTACGCCTCAGAGACCTGGAGAACCAACAAAAAGATTGAAAGCCGACTCAGAGGCTTCGAAAGCAGGTGTCTTCGCCGCATCCTCAAGATCCACTGGGAACAACATGTTACCAATAGAGAAGTGAGCAAAAGGACTGGCATCAACAATATCATAGAAGAAGTGAAACAAAGGCGATGGAGGTGGCTGGGCCATGTCCTCAGGATGAACAAGACCCGACATCCACATGCTGCACTCAGATGGGCACCACCTGGAAAAAGGAAGAGGGGCAGGCCGTTAGGTACATGGAGGAGAACTATAGAAGAAGAAATGAAAATAATGGGCAAAAACATGGAATGAAATCAGCTGGCTTGCCCAAGACAGAGATGGCTGGAGGAGACTTGTTGGCGCCTTTTGCTCCACCCGGAGCGAGGAGGATTAAGTTAAGTTGTTGTTGTTGGTATTGTGTCTGTTATGTGTAAGGAGAATTTTTCTTATTTCTTTGATATATAACACAAGCATTTTCCTTTTCGGTTTTTATTTTAAGCAGTATTACTGCTACATTTTATGTACACTAACAGGATAGCTCAGTGGTCAGACCACTCGCTTTCCCAAAGCTGAGGTTAAGCAGCATCGAGTGTCGTTACCAAAGGAATGGGTGACCGTATGCACGCAGATGCATACAGACCTCATCAATGTGATGCATACAGACCACATAAATGTGACGCATACAGACCACATAAATATGATGCATACAGACCACATAAATATGATGCATACAGACCACATAAATGTGTAATCATGTGAACCTGGTGTGTGGTTTTCTTCATAATTCCTTCGAATCAAAACCAGCCAACACGCTGGTACCACTAAGTTTGGTTGGTCTGATTTTAGAGAAGGAAACAAAAAGAAAAGAAAACAGAAAAGAAAGAATAATCTTTCTGCAGCTGCTGCTTCCTGTCAAGACAGATTCAAACCAAACGACCATCATATATTTTGTTTCCAACGACCCAAAACAGCAGACAGAAGAAACGATGGGAAGACAACATCAGAGGGTGGACAGGCCTTGGGTGGAGCGATCTGCTACGGAGGGCAGAGGGCTGTAAGGAGTGGAGTAGGCTGGTTGCAAAATCTTCAGTGGTGCCCCCACGGTCCGCGGGACTACAGGACAGGTGAAGGTGCAGGTGAAAAGCAGCGATAATGATTGTCATGATGTAACAAGAAAGAAGATGGCCGTTTTGCTGTGTGGAGAGGATGTGTCAGACTGGCCTACTTTCTAAATCCAGAACCATGTCCAACAGAGGGAAAAGGAGATGATGATGTTGTCTAAAAGTGGACCGCGTTAATTCACACCATGACAGTTTCATTAGGTGTAATAAACGAGTATGACATAGGAGAGAGAGAGAGAGAGAGAGAGAGAGAGAGAGAGAGAGAGAGAGAGAGAGAGAGAGAGAGAGAGAGAGAGAGAGAGAGAGAGAACTTGCTGGGCTTTTTGCAGAATATTTTAAACGTGTTTGTTGTGCAAGGGGGGGGGGTGGGAGGAAGTTGGAGAGGTTTTTAATGCTTTGTTTTTTGGTTTGGGTTTTGGGTTTCTTTGTTTTGTTGTTCGTTCTTGGTAACTTGTGTTCTTCCTGTGGTGAGATTTGTTATGCACCGTTTTTTTTCACCACAAAGGGTGTCGCATACGACTTGGGTGTATCGGTATTTGTATTTCCACCACGAAGACGCTTAAGCTTCAGATTAATTCTGGATACTTGTTTATCGTAAGACTGAATTCAGGGTTCAAGCTACGTAAAAAAATAACGACAGTAAAGATGCAACATGAATTACAGGATCTTTAAGTGCATATTTGATCTTATGCTACGTGTATATTTTGAAAAGAATTACAGCACTGGCAGGTCTGCACTTGAAGTTGACATAGGGATATAAAAATCCCCATCCTTTAATTCACCAGGACGCGCGGAGATTTGAACTCAGGGACCCATGAGATTAAGCAAGCGGTCATAACCACTTGGCTATAGTCTGTCGGTCAAGCATTTGAAGCAGCTGTTCAGTGGCCGAGATAGTGCAGTCAATGCAATATTTTCTAAGGACAACAGCGCCTTGCTTGGATTACCCAAACTGGAACTCTCTCTCTGTCTCTTTCTCTCTCGCTCTGTCTGTCTTCTCTTTGTGTCTCTGTCTCTCTCTCAAATTGGAAGTCTCTCTCTGTCTCTCTCTCTCGCTCTGTCTCTCTCTCTCTGTCTCTGCCTCTGTCTCTCTCTCTCTGTGTCCCCCCTCTCTCCCCCCTGTCTTCCCTCCCTCTTCTCCTCTCTCCCCCTCCTTCTCTCCCTCCCCCCTTCTTTATCTCTCTCTCTCTATTATCTTTCCACCCCCCACCCCCTCTCACATCTTATCTACTCTTTCTCATCTCCCTCATCTTGTATAGTATGTACTCTTCATGACTACTATATAATATCCCCCCCTACCCTCTCACACATGTATAATCATGTATGTATGTACATATATGTATGATATGTATTATGTATGAAGTAGCATGTACGTATGTAGTAAACTATAGTACGCACTGCTAGGTATGTATGTATGTATGTGTGTTATATGGTTATGTGTTGTATGTTGTTGTATGTTGTATGTATGTATGTATATGTCTGTATGTTGTATGTATGTTGTTTGTATGTTTGTTGTACTATGTATTGTTGTCTATCTGTCTGTTCTGTCTGTCTGTTATGTCTGTATGTTGTTTATCTGTTTTGTATGTATATATATGCATGCATGCGTGCATGTATTTATGTACAAAAATGGCCAAGGGACAGGAGACAGGAGACAGGAGACTAGCTATATACTATGCAGGAAGGAGAAGGAGAGAAGGCCCCAAGCCAAGCTGACAGGTGTGTGTTTGGCAGCGGGACGCGCACTGCCCCCCCCCCCCCCCCCCCCCTCCTCTTCAGCAGTGCAGTGTGGCGTGCATATGTCAACAGGTTGCTGTGTGCCTGCATCCGTCAACATGGCTGCATTGTGTTTTGGGGGGTCTGTCATCTTTGTCCTCTTGCCACTATCATCACTTTGTCAGCAGAGCTCACTTTTTTTTTCTCTCTTCTGTCCGGTCGTCAGTCAGTAGATAAGTGTTGAATGGTTGTAGGGGAGGAGAGGGAGATGGGGGTGGGGGGGGTGGAGAGGGAGGGGAGAGTGTGGAGGGGGAGAGGGGTGACGTATGAGATTGGTGGTGGTAGGGAGGGTGTGTGTACGCGTGCGCCCGCGCGTATGTATGTATGTATGTATGTATGTATGTATGTATGTATGTATGTATGTATGTATGTATGTATTATTATGTATGTATTATTATTATTATCTTCTTTTGTCTGATCTTCTGTCTGTCTTCTGTCTATCTTCTATCTATCTATCTATCTATCTATCCTCCCCTTTAGCGCTCACACACACACACCACACACACACACAACACACACACACACACACACACACACACACACACACACACACACACACACACAGTTGCTTCTACAGTCGTTGTCGTAGTGTGTGTGTGTGTGTCAGCGCTAAAGGGGGAGGAGAAATAGATACAGATATAAAAGATAGATAGATAGAGATGAAGTAGAAGAGACATAGAAGATAGAGATACAGAGAGATAGAAAGAACAGAGACAGAGACAGACGGAGAGCATAGAGATGAGAAGATACAAGAGAGACAGCATGACAGAGATCATAGAGAGACAGAGACAGACCTAGAGAGCTTGCGCGAGAGAGTCAGAGATACAGACAAACAGACAGTTACAGACACACAACAGCCTCCTTGCATACATGCAAACTTGCAAGCATGCAAACGAGCGTTCTTGTAAGCCTACGTGCGTTTGTACACACGCAAACATCTCTGCCCACTTCAGTGTATGTACGTACGTGCGTATATACACACTTAAGTTCAGATACATTTTGTTTTGTTTTTGGAGTGTACTTGAATCCTCGAGTGATGAGAAGTTACTTCATACATTGTCTGTATTATTTTTAAAATTTTTATTTAATTATTATTTATTTATTCTTTTATTTTGAGGATAATGGAATAAGCACTAATGTGCTTTTTTGCATCCAGTGCCCGTTTGAATAAAGTTTTGTAAATTTTTTCACCCGTTCCCACTGGCACACAATGGACAACTCTTACGAAAAGCGAAACAGGATTTAAACGTGTGCGCAAGATGTTCTACATGCGTCCGCACACAGGACCACGCTTTATAGTCTTATCCGAAGGACTCATGGGGGAGTAGAGTCGGCACTGATGTTAACTCCAAAAGAAAAAAAAATCTTGAACGAGATTCGAACCAGGATCAGCAGATCATGAGTGCATCACTCTGCCCACAAGCTACCTCGTCCCGTCTATTACGAAATGCAAGCATGAAACAAGAGGTCAGTGGTAAAAGTAAAAAACCCAAACAAACAATAAACACAAGGATAACAAGGACAACAGAAAATAGAAGGTTGGTGGTGCAGACAATCACTGCGGGAATTCCACATCACTCAAACCTGTGGTCTTAGACAAACAGAGAAGAGCGAGTTGACAATCTTTGTCCATCATCACATTTTGGTTTTCTTTTTCTTGTTAAAAGTGTAATCATTTTTTAAAAAATAATAAAAGTGTGTGTGTGTGTGTGTTGTGTGTGTATGTGTGTGTGTGTGTGTGTGTGGGGATGTGTGGGGTGGTGGATGGTGTGTGGTGTGTGGGGTGTTTGATAGATTCTTTATATTTAGGCTGATGGAATAAGCACATGTGCGTTTTAATCTAGTCCCGTGGTGTCGCAGTTTTGTCATTCTTGTCATTGTTTGTCACCGGCAACAAGGATACTCTTTCAAAAAGCGGTACAGTTTTAACATCGCGCAAGATTTCGCGTGCTTCATGCACTGGCCTCGGTTTATAGCCTCATCCGAAAGACTTTTTTGAGAACAGTCTAAACGATGTTTAACCTCAAAAAAACACAAACTTTTATACTGCTTTAAGTCATGGGAGATCTCTATGCGTGAAATTCGAGCTGCCCTCTCTGGGAAGAGCGCGTTGCCACAAGAGCAATACACCCATTATTTTTTTTTCATTTTCCAGGTATGTTTTTGTCGATACTAGGAGAGTTGTGAGCACATTTATCAATCAAAAGGGCTTGCCAGGACAGTCCTGCAAAACACAGCGCAAGTAGGGAGAATGAGCGAGGCAGACAGAGAAGGAGATGGGGGAAAACATTTATTTATTATTTATTTATTTATTCTTTTATATCGAGGATAATGGAATAAGCACTCATGTACATTTTTTACATTCAGTCCCTGTGTCTATGCAGTTTTGTTAATTTTGTCATCTGTTCCCACCGGCACACAATGGTCTACTATTTTAAAAAGCAGAACAGTTTTTAACGTTGTTCTAGATGTTCTACGTGCATTCGCGCACGAGGTCTCAGTTTATAGTCTCATCCGAAGGACT
>CM060319.1:13324759-13329759 GCA_030674155.1 Stramonita haemastoma
AATGTGCATACGTATTGCAACAAGACCTGTCCTGCTTCTTACTTCGTCATTATCCTAGCGTCAAAGTCATTGACATTGTAAGCATTCTGAAGTGAAGTAGAATTTATAGTCTTGCCATAACGAACCTGTCTGAAAGAGAGGGGATTGTAGGTTGGAAAATTGTCCAAAGAGGATTTTTAATAATAATAAGAAATGTGGAATTCGTGTAGTGTTGAATCTTGTAAAGCAACAAAGCAAAGCGCTTGCGTTCACTAGATTGAAGAGTATTGAACTGAGTGTTAGATTTCTGATGAGACGATAAAGCGAGGTTTTGTGTGTGTGCAACTTGTATGTTATGCACGTTAATTAATGAAGCCATGGCAACTTGAGAGGGATTTATCCGGGGCAAAAATTCGGGTGGGGGGGGGGGGGGGGGAGAGAGATAAAGAACGAAAACAGATAAAGAAATATTAACGTCTTTCTATGGGTGATGCATTGTGGGTAAGCGTGGGGTTTTTTTTTTTTTGGGGGGGGGTTTGCTTTTTGTTTTGGTGTGTGTGTGGTGTGGTGTGTGTGTGTGTGTGTGTGTGTGTGTGTTGTGTGTGTGTGTGTGTGTGTGTGTGTGTGTGTGTGTGTAGTGTGTGTGTTTTAAGGAGAAAGCAGCCAAAATTTTATGCCCCCAAAAGTGTGCTTTTATAAATGATGATGAGTCAGTACACATTTCCAACTGACAGACATTCTGAAAAGTATTTCAACACAGTGTTATCGTAGTGGGGGTGGAGGGTGGATGGTGGGGTTGTAGTTCGTCTTGCATTGGCATAATTGAAATTCTTTGAAAATTTTTCATTATGTTATTCCCCACAGCATTCATCACTCTTACAACATTGACCAGAGCCTTCCTGTTTGAAAAGAAAGAGGAGGAGGAATAACAATTACAGCAACGGCAGCGGCAACAACAACAACAACAACAAAATAATAATAATAATAATAATAATAATAATAATAATAATAATAATAATAATAATAATAATAATAATAATAATAATAATAATAATAATAATAATAATAATAATATGATGATGATGATGATGATGATGATGATGATGATGATGATGATGATGATGAGATGATGATGATGATACTGATAATGAGGATGAAGATGATGACGACGACGACGATGATCATGATAATGTATGATGATGATGATGATGATGATGATGATGATGATGATGATGATGATGATGATGATAGTAATGATAATGCTGCTGCTGATGATGATGGTGACGACGACGGCGACGATGATGACGATGACCGCGACGACGACGACGATGACGAATAATAATAATAATAATAATAATAATAATAATAATAATAATAATAATAATAATAATAATAATAATAATAATAATAATAATAAACAACAATAATAAAACAACAAAAAAAAAAATAAAAATAATAATAATAATAATAATAATAATAATAATAATAATAAGGACAATGATAACAACAATAACAATAACAACAATAACAACAATAGCAACAACAATAACAGTAATAACAACAATAATAACAATAATAACAAAATAGATTAACAGTTGTAATGATAACAAAAACAATAACAATAATGATGTTATCATTCAGAACAAAAAACCGCAGCCTGTCCGGTCCCACATAATTATCGCCCCCAATCTTTGGAATGTTCACATACCTATAATTATCAGGCCATAATATTCACATTCAGCACAGTATCTGATTTTTTTTTCTTAAATTTTTTGGGGGGAAGAACATTCCAGGAAGAACTTTTTCCGGTCCCTATCGCCAAAAAGCGTGACCTGCAGGTCACGATCAAAGGCTAGTGTTTCTAAAAAAAACTTGGACCTACGAAGTCGCCGACACACCTTGATTTCAGATAGCTGTCTCCATGTCACAATATTCCTTTCCGAACATCCTGAAGAGAGAGAGGGTTGTGACGTCTGTGTGACCGCATAGTTTTGTCCTGTCGGCGATTATTATCTACGAGTCTTTTTTTTTGTGATCAGTGCCGTCTCGTGATAAGCGAATGAAAATTAACACGTTGTATATTGCTTTGTGGGTTTTTTCTGGTATCTTTTTGTCTTGTTGATGTGTGATGTCTGCTGCGTTTCTTTCTCTTTCTTTCTCTTTGTCTCTCCTTCTTCTCTCTCTCAGTCACCTTCATTCCATTCCCCTCCCCCTCCGTTTGTCCCTTTCTGTCCGTCTGTCTGTCTGTCTGTGTTTCTGTGTGATTTACTCTGTGTGTGGTGTGTGTGTGTGTGTGTGTGTGTGTGTGTGTGTGTGTGTGTGGTGGTGTGGTGTGTGTGTGTGTGTTGTGTGTGTGTGTGTGTGTGTGTGTGTGTGTGTGTGTGTGTGTTTCTGTAGTCTTTCTTTCGACTTTTCGTTTTAGCATTTGCAAAAAAAATTCATTGTATCTGTCAATATTAAATGAAATTGATGGAGTTGGAATGATGTGAGCTGGTAAAGATTAGAATGCCATGAGCTAGCTGTTGATTTCTTTCTAAGTTTTACAATTATGAAACGATCATTTCCTTTCATTCATTCATTGTTGTTAATCAAACACGTGTATGGTACTGGAAAGTGAAATCACTAACGATAGTGGATAATTGTAAAACAACAACAAAACACAAAACGGTAAGAAAACAGGGCAGGGCAGAAGTAAACCACGAGAGATAAAAGTAATCATAAAAACAAATAACAGAATGAAAACATACAAAAACCCGTACAGAACGAACAAACACACAGAACGAACAAACAAAACAAACAAACAAAAACAAAAACAAAACAATGCAAACAAACAACTAACGAAAGAAAACCAACCAAACAAAAACAAAACACTAAAAAAACACAACAAACCAACAAACTAAACAAAACATATCAACAAACCAACCAAACAAAACCAAACAAAACAAACAAAACCAAACTAAACCAACAACCAAACACCCAAACAAACCAAACCAACAACCAAAAGCAACCAAACCAAACAAACCAAACCAAACCAAACCAAACCAAACAACAACCAAGCAAACAAACAAACAAGCACAACAAACAACCAACCAAACCACACAAACCACCAAACCAACAGCCAAACCAACCAACCACCAACCCAACCACCAACCACCACACCAAACCAACCAACCCCACAACACCAAAAAACCAACCAACCAACAACCCCCCCCCCACCACACCCAACCCTGACAGTAACCGACTACAGCAGCCCTAACCCCTCCCCCCCCTCCCCCTCACCCCCTCAACCCCTCCCCTCTCTCTTTTTAGTCAACAGGTGTCACGGTTTGTGTTGGCAGTGATGTGACTAACTACTTGAGCCTTTAAGTTTACAGTTGGGACAATATCAGGGTTAAAAGAATGGAAGCGAAAAAAAGAAGGGAAAACAAAGAGAAGAAAGAAAGGAAAAAAAAAAAAAAAAACTGATAAAATAGGAAGAAAAGGAGAAGAAAAAAAACTGTGAAAAAAAATCTGAAGACTAGGAAAAAAAGAAAAAAAAGAAAGAAGAAAGAAAAAACGAAAAAAAGAAAGAAACGAAGAGAGAAAAAAGAAAGAAAAAAGAAAGAAAGAAAGAAAGAAAGAAAGAAAGAGAGAAAGAACAAAAAGGGAAAGAAAAAGTGAAAGAAAATAAAGAAAATGATGGAGTGGTAAAAACCAAAACAAAAAAAAAAGTAAACTCACACAGAACAGACAGAAAGAAAGAAACATAAAAACGAACAAGAAAGACAAAGAAAAGATGGAAGAAAAAAATTAAACGGAAAGGCCGGTAAACAAACAAACAAAACTTTGTCTTTTCTCTTTCAAAAGAGGATAATGACCAACAAGAAAGAACATAGAAAAACAAAAAAATATCTAGCTATTGAAAAGCACAGCGATAACAGCATGAGTATTGAAAGAAATCGTCTTGGCCCAGCGGTTTACGCTATGGACTAGCAGTTTCAAACATCATGGGTTCAATCCTCTTAAGAGCCATGCAGATGATATTTGGCCAGCCTATCCAGAATTAATGGTCTATCGGAGCAGGCATTACTACCCAAGTGACTGAGTAGCCGCGCGCGCACGCACGCACGCACGCACGACACACACACACACACACACACACACACACACACACACACACACACACACACACACACACACACACACACACACACACACCACACACACCACCACACACGCACGCACGCACGCAAACATCTTGCGCACACGCTAAATCCTGTTCCGCTTTTCGTAAGAGTAGGCCATCGTGTGCCGGTGGGAACAGATGACATTTACAAAACTGCATACTCACGGGGACTGGATGTTAAAAAAAGGACATGAGTGCTTATCCCATTATCCTCGATATAAAGAATTAAATAAAAATAAATAAAAAATAAAACGCACGCACACACGCACACGCACACGCTCACACACACACACACACACACACACACACACACACACACACACACACACACACACACACACACACACACACACACACACACACACACACACACACACACACACACACAAGATCTTTAATACATAAACAGAGATTCCTTCATTCCCACGAACACGTGGTAGCGAACGTGAATGCTGGGTTATGATTCCACATACATATAGAGCAATCACACTGATCTTTTAAGTTCACAGTTAGGACTGCGGATGCTCCACGCAAATGTAGTCCCTCGCTCTCTGAAGAGATCTCTGAAGCCTCTGGTTTGTACCTTGGGATTTTTGTTCTTTTCCACGTTTGCTGAAGGAAAAGTACTAGCGCACTGCCCCCCCTACCAATGTGGGGTCCTTCCTTTGTTCCCGAAACGACAACATGATGTTTTGGTCATTTTTCTTTCTCTGGTATGTCTTCCTAATAGTTTTGTTGCTATGATAGCTAGAAGAAATGGGGATGAATATAGGGATGTGTTGTACAAACTATACGAAGGAAAGAATGGTCAAAGTGATTGAGTGAAGGAATGTGAAGGAGTTTGGTATATCGCAAG
>CM060319.1:13334759-13348533 GCA_030674155.1 Stramonita haemastoma
CCAGGTCCAGTCAGGTCCTGACCCACTTAACTTCACTGGCCGAATGAGACAAACACTCCAGTAGCAGAACTTGACCACAACCTGTGTTGTTTTTGTTCGCTTTTTAGGGGGGGGGGAATGCTCCCGTTTTTTTATGACTGCGTTCTTTTCTTTAATAACATGTGTGTGTGTGTGTAAAGTGTGTGTGTGTGTGTGTGTGTGTGGTGTGTGTGTGTGTGTGTGTGTGTGTGTGTGTGTGTGTGTGTGTGAGTGTGTGTGTGTGTGTGAGTGTGTGTGTGTGTGTGTGAAGTGTGTGTGTGTGTGTGTGTGTGTGTGTAGTGTGTGTGTGTGTGTGTGTGTGTAGTGTGTGTGTGTGTGTGTGTGTGTGTGTGTGTGTGTGTGTGTGTGTGTGTGTGTGTGTGTGATGATTCTGTCAATATAATACAAGTGTAGACTACTCTCACGACGCTGATTGTTATGTTAAGGTGGTCGTGAACTTAGTAATAGAAGATGATTGGCTATGTACGAGAATACCATGCGATGATTTACTTGGTCACTCCAAAAACGATAATAAGATGATGCTATCGTGTTGTAAATAATCAATGATAGATTTACTATGTTCTCCCAAAACGATAATACAGATGATCTGCTATCTATAGAAGAATCATGAATGATTCACGATGTTAACACCAAAAATTGGTAATAAAGATGATTGCTATCGTAATGACAACAATCATACGATAGATTTACTATGTTCAGTCCAAAAAACGTAATACAAGATGATCTGCTTTGTAATCAAAATCAATAAAGCGATAAATTAACGATGTTACTCCAAACATTGTTAATATAAGATGATCTGCTATCATACTGAGAACAACCATGCAATACATTTACGATGTTAACTCCAAAAACCGACTTTGATGACATAAATCAGGCTTTGCCTTGGCAAAATCAGGACATTCAGACAAAAATATTTGGAACATTTTCATACAGGGTAAGACGGTTGCAGTAGGAAAATGTATGATTTTGGTAAGTGCCACAAAAAGAACAACAGCTGATTGGCTTTCAGGTCCTACAGGTTTAGACAGTAGCCTGATCTGGACAGTAAATTAATGAGCTTACTGAATAACTGACATGATTTCAACCCTTGGAAACATTGTTTTAGATGTTAACACTGTTGTGTTATAGAAACTGAAGACAATCGGAACAATATCAAAACGATAAAACAACATAATTTCTATTCTCATACAATTATAGTAAAGGTAAAGGTGTCCCCTAACCTAGGTGGTCTAGGGGAGCAGGTGTGAGACCTCAGCTTCTCTAGGGGCCAGCATATTGAGAGCAGCACCCATCTCCTCTCCCTCGCTGCTTCACCTTTCCTGATCCTAAAGAGTACAGGTACCCACTTACAGCTGGGTGAACTGGGGGACTGTGCTGAAGCCAAGGCGCCAAACGGCCCCCCATCCACTTGGTAACCACGCTTGAAGCTGCTTAACATCAGCTTGGGGAAAGCGAGTGCTGTGACCACTGGGCAATCCCTTCCCATCAAATTGAGTACAGACACACTAACAACAAAATCAGGAAACTCACACAGAGCTGTACAAACAGACTGCATAAACAGTTAAGAAATTAGGACAGTATCACAAGCAAACACGGATGATATGATTAGCACACTCTGACAAAATAAGGACACAAGTCGATATGGTCAGGACACACTTATTGATAACAAAATGGACAAACAGGCGGCATAATTAAGCAACGCTCATACAGTGGCATAAGTTCATACAAGCAACGTAGTTAGGGCATCCTTAAGAATCAAAAGAGCAAAAGATAAAGGTAAAGGTGTCCCATAACGAACGCTGTCGTTGAGGAGTAAAGCGTCAGAGACCTTAGCTTCTCTCGAGGTCATCATCTTGAGGTTGTCTAGCTGATGGGTGACAGTTGGTCACCCTTTGGCTTCAGTACTGTTCCCCAACTTCATCCAGCGATGTAAATGGGTACATGCTCTCTTTCGAGACAGGGGCCATAAAACAGCCAGAGAGAGAGAGAGAGAGAGAGAGAGAGAGAGAGAGAGAGAGAGAGAGAGAGAGAGAGAGAGAGAGAGAGAGAGAGAGAGAGAGAGAGAGAAGACAGACAGACAGACAGACAGACAGACAGACAGACAGAAGACAGACGCAGACAGACAGCGCAGCAGATAGACAGACGGGACAGAGGTCACCCTCAAGATGCTGGCCCTCAGAGAAGCTGAGGCCTCTGACACCTTGCTCCTCAACGACCGCACAGATTATGGGACATGTTTACTTCATGGTGCCAGACAGCATGAGCACCCAGGACTGGCCACTGTTACAATGACCTCCTGGCCCAATCGTCCATGATCATTTCCCCAACCCCATCTCTCCAACAAACTGACCACAAGGGGTAAAAGTGAAACAGAAAATGAAACTGCCGTGGTCACCACGAGACCAGGACGTCAGAAGCCATTGAATCATGGACAGTTTTACCATTTTCATGTATGACGATGTTTAATGGTATGTGGTATGACGACATTATATGGTATAACGGTATGTAGCATGACGATTTTAATGGTATGGGGCACTGCATTGATTTTTTAGGCTGTTTCTCCTAGGCAAGTTGGCGGTGTCCAACCCTCTCCAGATACAGAGTGCATGCTGGGTATGTTTGTATTTCCGTAACCCACAAAATGCTGGCAAGAGTGACATGATCATTAAAGTGCATATTTGATTCACTCCATGCTTATTTATTAGTACACGAAGGGAATGAAAGACATTGTGCTTGCCTGAGAGGTCGTCAAAAACCCGAACCCGAAGTCATCAGACGTCACTGCCGAGCATTCGAACCCACGACTGTATGGAACCCATGGAAGGTAAGGCAAGGCAAGGCAAATTCTTTTATTTCGAGGATAATGAATAAGCACTCGTGTGCTTTTTATATTTTTTTTTTTTTTACATCCAATCCCCTGAATGGAAGTCAAGCACTCTTCTACACTCAGTCAAAGCAGTGCAGGACCACAGCCGACGCAACAGCTGTTATTTGCTGAAGTGTGTCAGCATTACCTCCTGGGTGCCAGGCCTACTGCCATGATCACCTCACTGCACAGGCTTCCCAGCCAACATCACTGAGGACAGCCAGGGACTAGAAGGGAGCACAGTACACTCACATTCCCCAAAATACCCTCCGGGCACAAACACAACCCCCTAGACTTTTTTATGAAACATGTTTGATATTGTTCACGGGTACACATACTGGAGGACGGGTATGGGGCACTATAGCAGGTCTACAAGTACGTTGACCTAGCAGCTTGTCAGGGTGTCTCCACTTGACCCACTGGGGTCTAGGCCCGGAAGGATTACATCGACCCAGAAAGCGAGAGATTCACTGTTCGGATCCTACTAACCCATGTAGGTTTGCTTTTCTTCTGTTTCTCTAAAAACAATAATAAGTTCCTTTCTGATTTTTTAAACTAGTTTTATGATACAAATAATCTCATAAGTATGGTGATGACGACAACGACGATAAAGATTGTAATTGTTGTTGGTTTTGCTCTTGTATTTGTCATCCCGTCGTCATCGACATTGTTGTTGCGATCATTCTTGGTGTTGTTCATAGTCTTGTTGACCATATGGCATGTTGGAGAGCTAGATTTGAAAAAGGTAACGGTAAATGTGTCCCATAACCTATGTGGTCGTAGGAGAGCGAGGCATAGAGACCTCAACTTCTCTAGGGGCCAGCATATTGAGGGCGGCGCCCATCTCCTCTCCCTCATTGCTTTACCTTCCCTGACCTTAAAGAGGGCAGGTACTCATTTACAGCTGGATGGAGTAGGGGACTGTACTGAAGCCAAGGCGCGCAAACGGTCACCCATCCATTTGGTAACTACGCTTGATGCTGCTTAGCCTTAGCTTGGGGAAAGCGGATGCTCTGACCTCTGAGGTATCCGTCCATTGATGATGGCCATCGTAAGTTGACGAAAAAATAGATCCATTATTCTTGCATAATTGTGTTCACTCCGGATCTCCCTCATAGATAGCCATGACAGGAATTACTTCAGTAGATAAACTTTCCAAATCCGACAAATCTCACCGGATATCTCTCATACATGAAGTGTTTTTCTACTCTTAGAAAGGACAAAAAGATGCCCAAGGTATTCTTTAGAAAATGCTGCACGCAAAAGTGTTAAAAAATACAGGAACTTTCACAGTACGAAAGAAAGTACCTAGGCCCTACCTTAATGTCAAAGTAGTTTATATACGCTATTGTTTTTCTTAATACACATGGAGCAAGCTTTTATTGGCAAAAATGTATAGAAATAAACAATTTCTTTAAAATGCTTTTTGTTTTTCCCTTCAGTAATAGCAAACTTTTTTCCCGTTTTGGTGGAGTGCATACTTAAGAATTCGTTCCCTTGACAATATCCGCAAAAAATATATCAGTAAACATAAAAATGGGCTTCCGAGCGCATGCGCACACACACACACACACACACACACACACACACACACACACACACACACACACACACACACACACACACACACACACACACAAACAAACAAACAAACACACACACACATACATACACAACTCTCCTGTCTCTCTCTCTGTGTCTCTTATCTCACTGTCCTCTCTCTCTCTCTCTCTCTCTCTTCCTCTCTCTCTCTCTCTCTCTCTCCTCTCTCTCACACACACACACACACACAAACATACATACACACAAACACACACACTCTCTTTCTCTCACTCTCTATCTTATTGTCATTCTCTCTCTCTCACGCACACACACACACGCGCGCGCGCACGCACACACACACATACACACACACACCACACCACACCACAAACACACACGCACACACACACACACACACACACACACACCACACAACACACGCACACAACACACAACACACACACACAACACACACCACACCACAACCCCCCCCCCCCCCCACACACACACACACAAAGAAGGTCAGGTCAGTCCTATTATACAGGTTCTCATAAGTGTTAGCTTTGTACTATTGTGCGGAGACGGTCAGCCCCGAATGATCTTGTTGTTGAACAGGAGCTGACCAGCCCACATAAGTCAAGGACATCAGCTGTAGCTGTAGCAGTGGTCACTCCAAGGGCTCGGACCTCTGTTGACCAAAGCCTACCCACTTTCTGGACAATGGCTGCAGATAAAACGCTGGTCACGGGGTTTGGGACACACATGTAGCCAGGGTGTACAGGCAGACAGACACATAGACAGACATGTATACATACATACACACATTCATGCGGCACGCGCGTGCTTGCATTCACGTGTCCACACAAAGCATACAGGCGCCCGTGCAAGCGTACGTGTATGCCTGCATGCACACACCAACACACACACACAAATACATACACACGCTTGCACACGTGACAGAGAGAGAGAGAGAGAGAGAGAAGAGAGAGAGAGAGAGAGAGAGAGAAGACAGACAGACAGACAGACAGACAGAGACAACAGAGACAGCAGAAGAGACAGAGACAGATAGAGAAAAAAGAAAAAACAGACAGACAGAGACAGAAAAAAGAGAGAGATGGGGATAGAGACAGAGAGACAAAGACGGAGAAAACAACAAACACTTCCTCATAGTATTTTTCTGCCCTAAAAAATACACCCGGTTTTTCACCCTCTATGAATATCTTTATTCAAGGCAGATCTAGTCAAACCAGCGGCGAAAAAAAAAATCCAAACAATGTGACCGACTAACTATAATAAATAATAGGCCTACCTAACAAAATATGACATCCTTTTATCTTCCGATTTTATGACGAAATCCTGATAGTATTCTTGGTTTCTTTTTTTTTCCACGAAAGAACATTTTTGATTTATCAACTTGGAACACTTGTGGTGGACACGTTGACAGTGGGATAACTGAAGAAGCGTTACCTTTATCAAAGCACGGACGTTTATGATTGTTTAAAATGTGGGGCAACGTACCTTTGAGATAATTACATCCGGTAATTTCTTCCTGGTTATAAATAGCACGCAATAGAGACCCCGACATGTTACGTGACTTGAAACATCTGTGTGCAAATCAGTTTGGTCTGAACTTTTAATGACTTTAAGTATTAATTTGTGGGCTGTTTCAGTTTCGAAAGCTTGTATTTTTCTCTGTGTGTGTGTGTGTGTGGTGGGTGTGGTGTGTGTGTGGTGTGTGTGGTGTGTGTGTGTGTGTGTGTGTGTGTGTGTGTTGGAGAGAGAGAGAGAGAGAGAGAGAGAGAGAGAGAGAGAGAGAGAGAGAGAGAGAGAGAGAGAGAGAGAGAGAGAGAGAGAGATGTGGTGGGAAGGGGGATACGTATGTGTGTATGTATGTGCATGTGTGAATGTATGTGTATGTATGTATGTCGTGTGTATGTGTGATGTATGAGTTGTATGTATGTATGTATGTATGTATGTATGTATGTATGTATGTATGTATGTATGTATGTATGTATGTATGTATGTATGTATGTATGTATGTATGTATGTATGTATGATGATGATGCTGTGTGTGTGTGTATGTGATGTATGTATGTATGTATGTATGTATGTTGTATGTATGTATGTATGTATGTATGTATGTATGTATGTATGTATGTATGTTGTTGTATGTATGTATGATGTGATGTGATGTGTATGTATGTATGTATGTATGTATGTATGTATGTATGTATGTATGTATGTATGTATGTATGTATGTATGTATGTATGTATGTATGTATGTATGTATGTTGTGTTGTGTGTGTGTGTGTGTGTGGCAGTGTCAGCCTGTGTGCTTGGTTGATTCTTTACTGACTTTATTAACATCAAAGAATATTTTTACCTCATCAATTCACGCCACCAAACGACGTCCAAAGCTTGGGAACTGTTTATCTAACAAACAAGCCTAGTATTTGATGTAATGGCAATGCATGATTGTGTATGTCTTGCCTGAGTTTACACTAGCAGATGAATGAGTGACCTTCTGGCGCAATGCTCGAAACAATCTCATTTATTACCTTCACCTCAAAGCTAGAAAGTTGTCCAGGCCAAAAGAAAGGAATGCACTTTCGTGTCACCACAACACGACGTTAAGATAGAGCTAACGGAAGTTTATGGCCACCTGCAAACAAAGATGAATCGCCGCTGTTTATCAAGTTAACCTTTCTCCATAATGACATCTGGCTCTTGTCTTTTATTATCAAGAAACATTTTCAAAGTCAGAGAAGAAGAAAAATACGAAGAATACGAAGAAGATGAAGACAAAGAAGAAGAAGAAGAAGAAGAAGAAGAAGAAGAAGAAGAAGAAGAAGAAGAAGAAGAAGAAGAAGAGAGAAGAGAGAAGAGAGAGAGAGAGAGAGAGAGAGAGAGAGAGAGAGAGAGAGAGAGAGAGAGAGAGAGAGAGAGAGAGAGAGAGAGAGAGAGAGAGGAGAGAGAGAGAGAGAGAGAGCTTTCTTACCTTCTTTTTGTTTTGTTATTTTTTCATTTTATCATTGAATTTTCTCTTAGTGTCAAAACACAGATGCCAACACACAAACAAAGCGCTCACTTACGCACACACGCTGACGTATCCATACTTACACACAAATGTATACGCATATGCGTGGACGTGCATAACCCAAAGCATAGTTCTACATACATCTATAACAGAAATATGAGAGATTTTCTTAGCAAACAGTCACCATCAAACACTTCATTCGCAAGAGCATAGTCTAGTCTGTTGCTGGGGTTTCCCTTTTTTGTTTGTTTGTTTGGAGAGGGAGTGGGAAGGCGTTATGTGTTTTTGTTTTGTTTTGATTATTTTTTTTAATGTGCCCTTCTCTAGCGTTGTTATTAGTCGGTCCCGAGAGTACCATTTTGCTGGTCACACAGAATACACACTCTGTCTTATTCATCACGCTTGAGAATCACTGTCAAACTACACACACATACAGGATTAGAAACTGTAAATACATGACTAGTTTCAAGTATTTCTCAACATAGGCAACCATCTTTGAATGGAGAGAACAGATAGTTATGGCCAAGAGCTTTGCATGGATGAAGATAATCTCAACATAGTATCTTCAAATGCAAAAAGTAATTATTCTAAAAGTAGGCCCGGCACTTTGCAGTCATCTATGACTAACGAACAACGCTTGTGGCCTGGGAAATTCTTCCTTATCTACAATTATCGCTCAGTGAATTCGCGTTTTATCTAGTATTTATGCAGAGTTTACATTTCTTTATTTTACCAAAAAAGAATTTGATATAATATTATGTGTATCATATCAGAATATGCTTGAAGTTTGAGATGGTAGGAAGACAAGAAAAGTTAGTTCGAAGAAGCCGGAAGTACAATATTTGGGCCACAAACAAAAACAAATAAAAAATCAGCTTATCAGCAAGCTACGAAAAAATATCATAGAACAAAGGAAAATCAACTGTTCCTAACCGTAAGAAAAAGACATATTGATAAATGAAATTGGCAAACTAAGAAGAAATCCAACATGGCTCATGTGCAGAAGTACGGGAAACCAGGCATTTTCAAAGATCTCGATATGAATGTCCTGGTTACTATGAAGATTTTGTCATGACCGAATGGTGGTAAACTTACCTATTGTATTTGTATATTATTCTTTTTTTCGATATAACAGAATAAGCACTCCTGCACTTTTTTTTATACCCAGTCCCCATGTGTTAGCAACTTTATAAAATTTTGTCAACCGTTCCCACCGGCACACAATGGCCAATTCGTCCAAAAAAGCGGAGCACCTAGCTATCCAGAGAGGGATAGGTGCCCTGTAACAGGTTCAAACCTGTCCATAGACTAACAGACACACTGTCTAAAACACACCCAAAAATCAATGCAATGTCTGGAACGACATCTGACGGAATTACGGAAGAAGTCAGTCAAGTCCCCCAAAATGTGAAAAATGATGATAACAATAATAATAATAAGTCTGGAGGAATAGGGGAAGGGCAGTATTAGCATGGAGAAAAGAGGGGTAGGGTAGAGTGGGGTGGTGGTGGGGTGGGGGGATATAGGTGTGTGGGTGCAGGTACCCCCGGGTACTATGTGAAGAAGAAGAAACTTGGCTGTTTCCGGATCCACTTCAGTCTGTGGGCACTTGTTCTTGTGACAGCACAACGATCCTTGTGTCAACTAGCCCCTACTGGCACAGAAATTGAGAAAGAGAGGGGGGAGGGAGGGAGGGGGAGAGGAGAGGGAGGGAGAGGAGGGAGAGAGGAGAGAGGAGGGGAGGGGGGGAGGAGAGGGAGAGAGAGAGGAGAGAGGGGGAGGGGGAGAGGGGAGGGAGGAGGAGAGGAGGGAGAGAGAGAGAGAGAGAGAGAGGAGAGAGAGAGAGAGAGAGAGAAGACAGAAAAGAGAGAGAAAGAGAGACAGACAGACAGACAGACAGACAGACAGACAGACAGACAGACAGACAGCAGCAGACAGACAGTCAGACAGAGACAGAGACAGAGAGAGAGACAGAGAGAGATTTTGAAACTTTTCATTGAGGGAAAAGAATGACAACACATGATAGCTTTTTTTTTTTTTACATCCAGACCCCTCCTCCCCCCTCCGTGAAAGAAAATTTATGATAAAACAAAAGACAAACAAAACAGAGTGAGAGAGAGAGAGAAGAGAAGAGAGAAAGAAGAGAGAGAGAGAGAGAGAGAGAGAGAGAGAAGACGAGAACGAGAGAGAGACAAACAAACAGACAGACAGACAGACAGACTGACGGACAGACGACAGAACAGACAGACGACAGACAGAAAGACAGACAGAGAAAATCAAGAAAGAAACAGAGACAGAGAGAGACAGACGGAGGTGCAAGGTAAGAAAATAGAGGACAGAGGGAAAGGCGAGAAGAGCGAAAAAGAAGGAGAGGGGGGACAGACAGACAAGTAGACAGAAAAAAGACAGACAGGCAGACTAACAGATAGATAGAAACAGACAGGCAAACGGACAGAGAGATGCAAGACAGGCAAACAGAGGGAAAGTTAGGGGGACGGGATAGCCTAGTGGTCAGAACATTGCGGTCGCAATTTGACAACCCGGGTTCGATTCCCGTTCGAGGGATTTCCCCCCTGGAGTTAACATCAGTGCTGACTCCACTCTCCCCAAAAGTCATTCGGATAAGTCTATAAACCGAGATCCTGTGTGCGAACGCACGCAGAATATCTTGCGCACACGTTAAATCCTGTTCCGCTTTTCGTAAGAGTAGGCCGTTGTGTGCTGGGGGGAACAGATGACAAAATTTACAAAACTGCATACACACGGGGACTGGATGTAAAAAAAGCACATGAGTGCTTATTCCATTATCCTCGATATAAAAGAATAAATAAATAAATAAATAGATAGATAGATAGATAGATAGATAGATAGATAGATAGATAGATAGATAGATAGATAGATAGATAGATAGATAGATAGATAGATAGATGAAATGAATAAATAAATACAAATTACAGACACATACAGGCTAAGAGACACACAGGCAGCGACATAAAAACAGATAGACTGAGGAAGACATTATTTTAGATACAGACACAAGGACGGACAAAGAGATCGAGATTGAGAGAATAGAGAGAGGAAAGGGGTGGGGTGGGGTGGGGTGGGGTGGGAGGGGGATAGGAGGAGAAGAGGAAGGGTGAGGGGGGGGGGTCCACTTCACACGGATCTCCAAGGGGTTTTCCGTGTACCTGACAGATCGCACGTGGAGGGGCTCAAAGTGGAATAGTCACCGTCTTCCACAAGATGAGGGCAGCTTGTGTTTTTCTTTGGGAAGCTGGAGAGAGGTGAAGGAGGGGCATGGGGGGGGGGGGGTGGTAGTTGGGGGGGGAGGGGGGCGGGAAGGTGAGAGCAAAGGAAGGAATTTGATAATTCCTTGAGTCATCATAAACACACACACATTCACACACGCAGGCACATATATATCCACATGCACGCACGCACGCATGCACGCACGCACGCAAGCTAGACACACACACAACACCACACACACACACACACACCACACACACACACACACACACACACACGCACGCACGCACGCATGCACGCACACACGCACGCACGTACACACACACACATACGCGCACCACAAAGAGTCTGGGGGTAATTTTTCCTTTTTTATCCATTTTTTAAATATATTTCATTCAAATCATCTGAGCCTAGAGCAGTAGGGGAGTAGGTCAGAGCAGAGAAATGCCTATAATGTGGGCCCCCCTGGCAGCTAGAGGCTGTGTAGGGGATCAGGGGTTCAACTCTGACCCAGTTTCCCAGCTGGTGGTCTCTTCACATTCAGATTCCATTCCACAGACGCCTCACCCATCCCACCAGGCTTGCAATCGTTCTTCTTCTTTCTTTTTAGTGCTAGTTTTCTCGTATTTATCTGTCTTTCTTTGTCTGGGCAAGTCAAATACTGAGTTATCTCTATTTCATTTTGTTTCTGCTGGGTTTTTTTTCTTTTTGGAATGCCGTACATGTCTTGGAATTTCTTCTGAGGAGGTTGGATAAAGCGATGTGTGTGTGGCTGGTACCCTTGAAGGACAAAACTGGTGGTTTAAAAAAGGAATGCCAGTGATAAGCATTCTTCCGGTGAAACTTGCTTGATAACAAGGCGTTTAAGGACGCATAAGCATTACAGAAATTCTCCTAAAATCTGTGGGGGAGCAATAGTAGGGGGGATTCTAAACATACCCCTCTTGAATGATTGATTTTGGGGGGGCAAAGAACAGTTTTTGTGAATGACAGGAGACAAACACTGCAGATCATGCCAGAGCGTCGATGATCAGATTCTCCCCATAATACAGTCTTGGAACTGCATGCAGGTTTGAGTTTGAGACGTCTGGTTCATTCAAGAGTACAAATTTTAACAATCTCCATTTAAAAGTAGGGAAATTTTAACAATTTCCATTCAAAAGCAGTGAAGTTTTTAACAATCTTTTATTCAAGAGTAGAAGTTTACAATATTCATTCAAAAGTAGAAGTTTTACAATTTCCATTCAAGGTAGAAGGTTTTACACTCTCCATTCAAGAGTAAAGTTTACAATATTCATTCAAAAGTAAAGTTTTACAATTTCCATTCAAGAGTAGAAGTTTTACACTCTCCATTCAAGAGTAAAGTTTTACACTCTCCATTCAAGAGTAGAAGGTTTTTATTCTCTCCATTCAAGAGTAGAATTTTTACAATTTCCATTCAAGAGTAGAAGTTTTACAATCTTCATTCAAGAGAACAGTTTTACAATCTCAATTTAAAAGTAGGAAAATTTGACAATTCCATTCAAAAGTAGGAAGTTTTACGATCTCCATTCAAAAGAGGAAGTTTAACGATCTCCATCAAAAGTAGGAAGTTTTAACGATCTCCATTCAAAAAGTAGGATTTTCATAATCACCCAGTCAGCTTAGATACAGAAACTGTGGCAGCTTACTCCTGCTATGGATGCATGTATGTTGATGGTCATGTATGCACGATAAAGATCCTGTAGTTCATACCAGCCCCCCGTGGCTACTGAAAACACACATATAATTTTATACAGCATGCACCTGAAACCTCAGCAGAGCACTTGATGAGGCAATTCCTGAACCCTCTGTTCAATGGAGCTCTTGACAGATACGGGAGAACAATGTGTTGTTATAACATTCTTGCGAACAGTGACATCGCTGAGGAAAAACAGGGACTCTTAAGAAAATTTTAAAACAAAGGGTAAAAACAACGAACAGAACTTTTTTGCCGTACCATGAGGCAGAAGGTTATCTCTGTAGCCTTTGGGGGTTATTACCTCCATCACCACGCTGGATGAAGATTTCTTCACAAGGGGGTCGGAAGTGTATGCAACGCATCTTACCCTGAGTTTTTCCCGTCACTGACTGGCAGCTTAAACACAGGGCTCATGGAAAAGTATGATCGGGCCAATTCCCTCAAAGCAATTCTTCTCTTGGACGGGGTATCAGCCTATTTCGTTTGTTCAAGTCTGTTTTTTTCCCCAAAAACCTGATGTCGTTTTTGGGGACAACAAAAAGGGCTCCTTGTCCCCTGTGGTAAACTGGGATTTGAGGGGAAAACAGGTATTTGTTTTTTTTTTTAGGGGCAGTTATCCAGTCACTTTTTTCCCCCGCTGTAGATACAAATAATGCTATCCCCCCCTAAAAAAAAGACAAAAAACACAGTGTGAAAAAAAAAAAAAAACGGGTTGGACGCCATGTTTTCTTCTAAACCATCAACAATCTTTGGGTGTCTGTTAGAAAAAATACTGTATTAAAATTTTATTACTTACAACAATTTCTTTGCTTTTTTTTTCCCGACAAAAGAATCATCAGAACGAAAGACAGAAAGACAGACAGACAGACAGAAAAAGACAACAGACAGACAGACAGACAGACACACACACACAAAACACACACACACACACACCCCAACAACACAAAACACACACAACACACCCCACACCCCCACACCACACACACACACACCACGCAAACCCTTGTACATGGTTTCGGGCACAAAGAGAGCACACCTAAAAATGATTTATATGAACTTTGGTAAATCTTTTTGAAACTTTAACCAAAAGTCTAAACCCTCTCCTCTTTTTTTTCTCTCTCTCTCCCCCACCCCGTCCTCCAAATTTTCATACCTTTATGTCTTCTTCTTTTCCCTTTTTTTTTTTCTTCTTCTTCTTCTTCTTCTTTTTTATTCTTTTTTCTTCTTCTTCTTTTCTTCTTTTTCTTCTTTTTCTTCTTCTTCTGCTTTTGCATTCTTCTTCTAAGATTCTTTTTCCTTTGCATTTTTCTTCTTTGCATGT
>CM060319.1:13361133-13366133 GCA_030674155.1 Stramonita haemastoma
ACAAAGTTACAACTGTCCGTGGGTTGAAGACGAAAAGAAAAAAAATTGAAGGGAAGAAAAAGACAAAAAAAGTTTGGACTTGGAACAGATGTGTACCACTACAAGTCACTGCTTGGTTTTTCTTGTGGAACTTTGAATAGATCTGTTCAATAGAATGTTGCTTGTTGTGTTGTTGTTGTTGTTGTTTTACACACATATCCTCAGCCCCACCCCTACATACCCATCAACCATCAGGTCTCTAAAGCAATAGAGCATGATATGGGAGAGGATCGGGGTGGCGTGTTTTCTTTTCATAGGAGAAAAATAATTATAAATAATAATATACGGCATTTAAAATAATTATGGCAGATGAAAAAGGGACACTTTTCAAGAAATCATAGAGATGATTGTTGGAGGTTTTGATTTTTTTTTTTTTTTTTTTTTTTTTTTTTTTTTAGTACATGTTGTGGTGTGTGTGTGTGTGTGTGTGTGTGTGTGTGGTGTGTGTGAAGAGAGAGAGAGAGAGAGAGAGAGAGAGAGAGAGAGAGAGAGAGAGAGAGAGAGAGAGAGAGAGAGAGAGAGAGTGTGTGTGTGTGTGTGTGTGTATGTGTGTGTGCGTGTTGTGTGTGTGTGTTTTGTTTGCACACCTTTGCACGGGTTGACATCATTATATGCCTAAACGGATGACAAAATTTACAAAAGTACATACACATGGGGACTGGATGTAAAAAAAAGCACATGAATGCTTGTTTCATTATCCTAAAAAAAAATTGAATAATTAAATAAATGAGTAACTGAAACACTCAACGTTTTCTTGTTTTCAATATGTGCATAACATAGAATAAAGGTAAAAGGTAAAGAGGTGTTCCATAACCTAGCCGGTCGTAGGGGGAGCGAGACACCAGAGACCTCAGCTTCTCTAGGGGCTAGCATATTGAGGGCGGCACCCGTCTCCTCTCCCTCGCTGCTTTACCTTCCCTGACCCTAAAGAGGGCAGGTACCCATTTACAGCTGGGTGAACTGTACTAAAGCCAAGGCGCGCAAATGATCACCCATCCAACTGGTAACCACGCTCCACGCTGTTTAACTTGACTTGGGGAAAGCGAGCGCTCTGACTACTTAGCTATCCCTCCCCCTATAAGATAGAATACTGAACCTAAAATTTGACTTTCTTCACGTCAGTGCTTTGATATACGAACTCATAACTCTCCTTGAGTTTTAAAATAAAGACAGAAAAAAGAAATGAATAAGAAGAAAAATAAAGAAAAAAACACTCAACTGTTTGCACCAGGACAGATGGTTATCACATGAAGTCAGTGTTCGGTCCCATTTTTGAACTCAAACAGATCCTTTGTCAGACAGAGCATTGGCTTGTACATTCAATCTGTACATCTATCCCCTCAACCCCCCTCCCTCCTGCCCCCCCCCCCCCCCAACCCCCTTACACACTCATCAATTATCCCGACAATGAAGCAATACTTTGTGAAGTAAAGTATGAAAGAAAAACTACGTTCCATATTTTCGATTTCAAAGGAGAGATATGGGATATAAAAAAAATAGCTGGGATTTAAAAAAGAAAGACTATTTTGAGCACATGTGTGTGTGCGTGTGTGTGTGTGTGTGTGTGTGTGTGTGTGTGTGTGTGTGTGTGTGTGTGTGTGTGTGTGTGTGTGTGTGTGTGTGTGTGTGTGTGTGTGTGTGTGTGTGTGATGTTTTGTGTGTGTGTGTGTGTGATGTGTGTGTGTGTATGTGTGTGTGTGTGTGTTTGTGTGTGTGTGTTTGTGTGTGTGTGTGGTGTGTGTGTGTGTGTGTGTGTGTGTGTGTGTGTGTGTGTGTGTGTGTGTGTGTGTGTTGTGTGTGTGTGTGTAGTGTGTGTGTGTGTGTGTGTGTGTGTGTGTGTGTGTGTGTGTGTGTTGTGTGGTACGTGCACGTATACTCTCCTAGGATCCTAAGGTTGATTGATATAAGAGAAGAAACACTCAAGAGCTGCTTTATTTTCAAATGTGCATAAATTACGACACCAAATCCAAGATCTGGCTTTTTACGCATCTATGCTTTGAGATACAAAGTTACAACTGTCCTTGAGTTTAAGAAAGAAGAAAGAAAGAAAGAAAGAACGCACGAACGAACGAACGAAAAATAGAACGAAAAAAGAAAGAAAGATTGAAAGAAAGAAAAAAAAAGAAAGCAAGGAAAAGAAGCAAGAAAAAAGAAATAAAGAAAGAAGAAAGAAAAGAAAGACTGAAAAGAAAGAAAGAAAAAAAACAAGAAAGAAAGAAAAAAAAAAGAAAGAAAATAAGAACGAAATGGAATAGTTTGAACTGTGATATAAATGTATATCACAAGCAGTCAATGTTCAGCTTCTTTGTGGTACTACTCTGTTCAAAGGAACGTTATTTTGCACATTTTCTCTGTAGATCCACGCCCTCAACCCCACCCCTCCTACCCCTGCATACTTATCAATCCTCAGGACTAGGAAGCATAAGCTTAGGGGGTAAAGCATGAAAGGAGATACCGTTCTTTTTCTTCTTTTCTTTCCTAAGGAGAAAATAATATGGCAGATGAGAAGGGAACGGTTTTACGGAAATATAGGGGTTGTTGGTTGTTGGAGGTAGGGTTGTATTGTTATTGTTATTAGGTTTGGGACTTTTTTTGTTGTTAGCACGCACACATGCTTGTGTGTGTGCCAGCGCGTGCGTGTGTGTGGGTGGAGGTGTTTTCAGGTTCGTGTTTGGGTAATATGCGTGCCTATGTCTTTCTAGAACCGCTTTACGTGCGTGCCCAAGCGCCCAAAGCTTACTATGTTGCTCAATGTGCATAAATTGCTACTGTTGAAAGTTTGACCTTTATGTGGTTTGAAATATTGAATTACATACGTCATTGGGTTAAAGAAAGAAGGAAAGAAGGAAAGAGAGAGAGAGAGAGAGAGAGAGAGAGAGAGAGAGAGAGAGAGAGAGAGAGAGAGAGAGAGAGAGAGAGAGCTTAATTGTTTTAAAGCATCAATAGCACAGCCTACAAAACAGTAGGGGGAATTAAAAAGAAAAACGGGGGGGGGGGGGGGGGGGGGGGGGAAGTCATACAAACAAAAAGTTGAACAAAAGGTAACAACATGGCAGACATATTAAAGGGGTTGAAAACGTTTACACAGCAAACAAGTAATCAATGTTAGCTGGGTCAGCAAGGTAAGAGAGGAACAACAGATCTTATCAGATGAACTGACTTACTCTCTTGCCGCTTTGGGCATGACGATCAAAGACATGAACTCAAGTAGGCTACGTTTATGTCTAATCTGCATAAAACATGCTAGATCTAGTTTATTCTTCTCTCGTTCGTTTTTACGCCGTCAGATGTGTCTGGGAAAAATAAAGCGTCCTTTCCAGCTTTTCTGGTGGGCCGTACAGCTTGGTCTGTAGGGTTATCTCTGTCGGCCCACACCTTCTTCCTCAGGTCGCTGAATAGCAAAACCCTGAAGGATGTGAAACATGCCAGTGATGGTAATCTACATACTACTACTTAACTATCGTAACAAAAAAATGTTAAATAAAAGTTTGAAAGATCGTATGTGAAGAAAGGTGTGGGTATGGAGGTGTTGATGGACCATTGTTGAAGGCCTGTGCTAAGCCATGTGTCACTGGTGTAGTGTAGTGCTGTGTTCTCTCTGTCTTTGAAAACAAGCAGTGTACCCAGCCTCTGGAAGAAGTCATTTATTCGTCCTGTGTTCAAAGCTAACCACCAGTAAGCCTCTGAATCATTACAGACATGTCGCTGTCACCCTAACAGTGATGGACTGCTTTGAACGCTTTATTCTAAAACGTATTTATTTCTGTGCACTTCCTCTTACTCAGACTCTCCCAATTTGCATATAAAGCAGACAGGGGCACAAATGATGCTACTATTTCCTTGTGTCACAATGCCTGCTCCCGTTTTGGGGAAAACCTGTTTCCTTTGTTCGTATACTCTTTATTGACTTGTCCTCAGCCTTCAGTACCATCCTGCCCCATCTCTTTGCACTCAAACTACTTTCACTGAACAATACCCTGGGATTATTCTTTCAGTTATGCATGAATTTTCTGGTAAATCAACTCAGTGTGTCCGATTTTTTAAAAAAGCAACGTGTGTTGTGTGTGTGTGTGTGTGTGTGGTGTGTGTGTGTGTGTGTGTGTGTGTGTGTGTGTGTGTGTGTGTGTGTGTGTGTGTGTGTGTGTGTGTGTGTGTGTGTGTGTGCGAGTGCATGTGGATGTGCGTGTGTACGGGTGTGTGAATGCATATGTACTTACTGTTTATGTATGTGTAAGTCTGCAAGTGTGCATGTTCCCAAACAAGGTATTTCTGTCTGAATATGTACCTGACCATAATTATACATATATGCATACCCCGTCTGTATACATTACATATATGCCTTCTCTCTCTCTAACTCTCTTTCATACACACACAAACACACACACACACACACACACACACACACACACACACACACACACACACACACACACACACACACCATACAAAAGGAAAAATTGGAAAGGGCAAGTCAAATAGATTAAGAGGAAAAAACTGGCAGTGGTGTCTATTGTGTCATAATGCCCTTAGCTCAGAGTGAAAGAACAGGAAATGCCTTTCCCCTCTCTCCACCTAGTGCCCAATACTACACTACTACGTGTTTTTTTTCTTCTTTTAAGTTTGACATTCTGTGCATGCGCAAGCAAGGTTATTACATTGAGTTACGTTGTCATGAAAAGGACTCTGTGTGTGTATGTGTGTGTGTGTGTGTGTGTGTGTGTGTGTGTGTGTGTGTGTGTGTGTGTGTGTGTGTGTGTGTGTGTGTGTGTTTGTGTGAGTGTGTGTTTGTGTGTTTGTGTGTTTGTTTGTGTGTATGTGTGTGTGAGTAAATGCGGGTGTGCATGTGTGTGTATGTGTAAGTGTGCATAATGATGTGTACATGTGTGTTTGTGTGTGAATGTGTGAGTGTGCATTTGTGTGTATGCGTGTGTGCATGCATGTGTATAGGTATGTGTGTAAAT
>CM060319.1:13371133-13376133 GCA_030674155.1 Stramonita haemastoma
CCTACCTACCTACCTACCTACCTACCTACCTACCTTCCTTCCTACCTACCTACCTACCTACCTACCTACCTACCTACCTACCTACCTACCTACTGACATACATACATACATACATACATACATACATACATACATACATACATACATACATACATACATACATACATACATACATACATACATACATACATACATACACACTGAATCTGTTTTTCTGACTCTGTATCTCTCTGCCCCCCCCCCCCCCCCCCCCTCTCTCTCCCTCTCTCTCTCTCTCTCTCTCTCTCTCTCTCTCTCTTCTCTCTCTCTCTCTCTCTCTCTCTCTCTTCTCTCTCTCTCTCTCTCTCTCTCTCTCTCTCTCTCTCTCTCTCTCTCTCTCTTCTCTCTCTCTCTCAAATGATATTTATAAACCTACATGGGCCACAAACACTGTGCTGCATTATTTAAACAGATTATGATAAGGGCACACCTGGCCTGATCTAACATTAGCTCTGTGTGTGTGTGTGTGTGTGTGTGTGTGTGTGTGTGTGTGTGTGTGTGTGTGTGTGTGTGTGTGTGTGTGTGTGTGTGTGTGTGTGTGTGTGTGTTCCGCCAAGATTCAGCGCTATATAAATCACATATATTATTATTCAACAATGTAATGAAACAGTTGATACTTATTTTGTTGGTACTATGAACGTCACCCACAGAAAGGTAGACTTAGTAAGAACAGATACAAGAGAATCTCCTTTTCTCTGTCACTGTCTCTACCTCTGCTTCTGTCTCTGCCTGCTTATCTGTGATCTCTCTCCTCTGTGTGTGTGTGTGTCTCTCTGTCTTGGTCTCTGTCTCTCTTTCTATGTCTCTCTCCTTCCCCCTACCCCCCCCCCCCTCTCTCTGTCTGTGCGTCTGTCTGTCTGTCTGTCTGTCTGTCTGTCTGTCTGTCTGTCTGTCTCTCTCTCTCTCTCTCTCTCTCTCTCTCTCTCTCTCTCTCTCTCTCTCTCTCTCTCTCTCTCTCTCTCTCTCTCTCTACTTCACTTCCTTTTTTTTTCTCGTCCTTTTCCACCTCCCCCCTCTTCCCTACCCCACGCACTCCCCCCTCCTACCCCCAACCCACCCACTCTCAGTCCTCTCTCAAAATCGGTACATAGGTGTGGGTATACAAACAGACCGATAGAACAGAGAAAGGGGAGATAGACAAACAGACAGACGGTCAGACAGACCATCGGCGCTGATTTATATTATGGGATGCCTTTCCGCCTCCCGTGGGTTATCATGGTTATCCCTGTGCAAACATCCTGATGCTTGTATTGCTTCTCTCTCGCGTCGCTCTTCTTAGCTTCCTGTCTGTCTTTCTGTCTGTCTTCGCCCACATTCCTTGAATGCGTGGGCTACCTGTGCGTACATACGTCTTGATTTACGATGTGTGTGAATTAGAAAATTTTAAAGCGTAGCGCTATAAAATTAGAATTTCTGCACTAAGTGCAACAGCTCACACATATGGGTATTTGCAATACTCTTTCTCTTACCGAGCCTTGTATGATACTACAAGGAAAAAGAAATCTTCAGGAGGGGAAGACCCCACGCGGGCAGGGGCTCGCGAGAGGCTGGCCAAAACCTAGGCTGGTCCGTCCTATAAAAGGGGGGTTCCCGCGGATATTTGGCGCTTTTGAAATTCGAGCAAACTGAAAACATGCGACACTTAAGTGTGAGCTGTTGCACTTAGTGCAGAAATTCTAATTTTATAGCGCTACGCTTTAAAATTTTCTAATTTCTGCACATAGTAAGTGCAACAGCTCACACATATGGGTGACTGTTTAACAGTCGCATGGTTTAGTCTATTAGGACATCATTAATCAGATGAGAAGACAGAAGAAATAACAGACATAGTCATGCCATTAACTACCTCTGTACAGACAATGTACTGACATGCAGTACTAACCTGATGCCATCAGTACCTGATACCTCTGGTAGAAAACGGTCCGATCAGTCAGCCGCTGAGAGAACCGCATCCTGAATGGTTCTCTCTTCAATGCTGCGCAGTGTTTCCTCTGGTAACACACGCAGGTAGTGGCGAAGGGGAGTGTCTTTCCGAGTCCAATCTGCCGAAGCCATAAACCGCTGCAGTGAAACACCATGTAGCATAGCACAAGTAGTCACTGTTGCACGGGTAGAGCCCGCTGACCCCTCTACCCCTGCTAGCTTCAACACAGATTCAATCCACCTGCGCACTGTAGTCAGCTGTACTGGGCGATACGGTCTGTAAGGAGATATCAACAGCTGCATTTCCCCTTGTCTTAGACCTTCCGTTCTGGTCATGTAATCACGCACATAACTGTGTGGTGTCTGAAACAACAGCTGTAGAAGCATTGGAAGCCATGGAGCATCGTTCCAACACGGGGCTATCAGCAACATCTTGGAATGTAGTCCCCTGAACTTGTTCACTACTGTTGGTACCAAAGTTGGAGGGGGGAAAGCATACAGGAATTGGAAGTGCCAGGGTTGGCTCAGGGCGTCTATTGCATAAGCCTGACTGTCCTGTCTGTCCAGACACATGTATCTCTCCAGCTGTGACGTTGAGCGGGAGGCGAAGAGATCTATCTGTGGTGTCCCGAACTGAGCAACGATATTCTTCGCCACACGTGGATTCAGTTGCCATTGAGTGGCCTTGGTGCGTGACAGGGAGTCTGCTATAGTATTCCCGCTGCCCTTCACGTAGATTGGGATAAGGGAGATGTGACGGCGCTGACACCACAGCAGTATCTGACAGGCTAGACGAGACAGCTTCATCGACTTTGTTCCCCCTTCTTTCGTCAGATAAGCCACAGTGGTCTTGTTGTCTATCTGTACACACACCACCTTCCCTTCCAGTCCGTCCTGAAATGCCCTCAGTGCATTCCTGACCGCCTGCATTTCCAAGAAATTGATATGGTTGTACTTCTGTCTGGCCGACCACTGACCCTTGGCCGTCTGGGCCTGTAGGCTTGCTCCCCATCCCTTCCCCGATGCGTCTGTTGCCATTATAAGATCGGGTGTCGGGCGCTTGAGCTGGCGTGGAGTTCAGTCTAGCGTTTGCCAGAACTGGAGATTCTGCCTGGCTTCGTGATGTAATGCTGTCCGCTTCCACATGTCTTGTGGTCGTTGGTAAATTGACCGCAGCGCCTGCTGTAGCTCTCTGACATGTAGCCTGGCTAACAGTACGGCATAGGACGCGAATGTCACCTTCCCTAGAAATGTCATTAGCTTCCTGGCTGTCACGAGAGGGGAATGTAGAATATTGCATGCAAGCTCCCTGATTGATACTCGTTTGTCTTCCGGAAGACTGACAGTCATGCTGAGAGAGTCCCACAGAAGGCCAAGATACAGGAATCTCTGTGCTGGCACTATGCTGGATTAGTCCCAGTTTAGGCTGAAGCCCAGGTCTTCTAGCACTGTCACCACTGTCCTGGCATTGTTTTCTGCCTGCTGTTCTGGAAAGGATTAAAATGTCGTCCAGGTAAAAGACAACCCTGATTGCTTTTGACCTGAGGCAGTGCATGATGGGTTTGGTTACCCTGGTGAACACTCTGGGGGAGGAGGCAAGGCCGAAGGGCAGGGCTGTGTAGCGATACGTCTGTCCTCACCAGGTGAACTGCAGGAAACGTGCTGCTGTATGGTTTCCTAACTGCCCTGCCGTTCTCTTCCCCTGCTGCTGTGTCCGTCTGACACAGTCATGCCGTCCTGTTGACCTGTGGCTTCTTGTGGAAAGGTAGCCTCCCCTTGGTTTTGTTCTGCTTCCTCCACTGATGTTGGGCAGAACCTGTGGGGTTGAACCCTCGAAAAAGCTGTGGAGAGGAAGAAGAAGAGGGGAAAGACTGCTGCCCTGGTCTGTGTTGCTGGGGAGTCCTGCCTGCAAAAGAGCTCTCCACCTCCCTTCTGCTCTTCATGGCCTTGATGACAGAGGCCAGGTCCCCACTGAAGAGCTGTGTCTCTGATGGAGACAAGCTTTCGAGGGCTGCCCTGCCCTGAGTGTCTGCCACCGTGCTCAGGCATAGCTGCCGTCGTTCCTTGCACAGGGCTGAGGACTCAGCAGCAAGGATCCGCAGAGCATGACCCAGGGCATTGGCCATGTCCTCGCTCAGTAGCTGGAGCACCTCCCACCGCTCCCTGCACGTCCGTCTGAAGTGGATGGGAGCAGGGGGGACAACCTCTCCAGGCACGTGCTCGCAGTGGTCATAGCCAGACACACCGCATGTGCAGCCGCTCCAATACGTGTCTGCTGGGCGCTGAGAAAATCATCCCTTCTGCAGGCATGGTCAGCAAGAGGAAAAATAGCTGGCCGTGACTGTGCAGCAAAAGCCTCCGCCTCCTCATGGGCAGTATACATGGTGGTGACCCTGTTTGCCTTCACTGGCTGCCACGTGCGACCAGGGTTGTCGAGGTCACGTGCATGCAGCCAGAGGGAACGTGCCTGCTGTGAGGGAACCTTACCCCGGCGCCGCTTATTCAGTGCCACGCGAGCGCCAGACAGGTGGAAACCCTGTAACTCGGGAATGGCCTGAAAGGGGTCAGGAGTGCAGTCTTCCATGTCTGACCCGTCCGATGGCCCGCTGACGTCCTCGAAATTAGATCCACTTCCAGACTGGGAGGGGGTGGGGGAATGGAAAGGAAAGGTGGAAGGGGGGCGATGGAAATTATGTACCACAGAGCCCCATGGCTGAGGAGCCAGGAACTGGGGCTGGGGGGTGGAGTGGAGGGAAACAGGGGGGGTGAGGGCAGAATTATCCCACCCCAGGGTTGAGGGAGAGGTGAAGGTATGGGGTTGGGATGACCGCATAGCAGGCATCGGGAGGGAGGAGGGAAAGGGAGATCCCAAGTGTTTACTTGCTGGCTGAGTGGGGTGGAGACAGGACCCTGATGCTATCTGGTCCACTGGCCAGCGCTGGCTGCCCTGGGTGTAAGCAGGCAGAGAAAAACCGCCCCCGGTGCCACTAGCTGGGGTCGTCCAGTGCTGCTGGGGGGTATCACTTACCTCCAGGCGT
>CM060319.1:13386133-13388633 GCA_030674155.1 Stramonita haemastoma
TATTCTCACACAATTGGGTCCTTTGGTATATCCAGAAAAGTATACCCAGCACATCTTTGATTCCTAAGATTTTGTTGTCATCTGCAATGGTTTCTGTTCTCACTTTGTCTACCCCATGAGCGCCTAAGACAGCAAACAAACAGCTGGGCAGGAGAGGAGAGGAGAAGAGAGGGAAGGAGAAGAGGGGAGAGAGGAAAAGATGGGAGGGAAGGAGAGGAGAAGTGAGGAGGGGAGAGAAGAGGGGTGGAGGAAAAAGGGGGAAGAGAGAAGAGAAGGGAGGAGAGATGGAGAAGAAGAATAAGAAGAAGAAGAACAAGAAGAACAAGAACAAGAAGAACAAGAACAAGAAGAACAACAAGAAGAAGAACAAGAATAAGAACAAGAACAAGAATAAGAACAAGAACAAGAACAAGAACTAGAAGAAGAAGAAGAACAAGAACAAGAACTAGAAGAAAAAGAAGACGAAGGAGAAAAAGAACAAGAACAACAAGAACACCACCACCACCACCCCCACCACCACTACCAACAACAAGAACAACAAAAGAAGTGGAACCTGTCGCCTCAGCGAAAAGCTAGGCTAACAGTGTTGATCCTCTCCAATTCGCTCCTCTTGTCAATCGCTATCAGTGGCCTGCATGGCCGAGACTCCCCGCCGAGTTCCGATCTGCCCTCCCGCAGAGGTGTCATCAGATAACGCCGACGATAACAACTGCCATGACACCAGGCGGCAGGCAGATGACTTGCTAACCGCTGATAACCTTTCATAATGACGGACACCTCAGGAACGAAGGAGGGAAGGAAAGAGGAGGGAAGGAAGGGAGGAAGGAAGGCAGCCATTGACAGTTTGACGTTGCCTGATAGTTTGACAGGGGTTGATATCACAGTTCTGTTTTGTTTTGCGGGGTTCTTCCTTGAAGGTTTTTGGTTGAAGTAAAATGTTTGTAACAAACCAATCAGCCAGCCAGGCACCCAACCTATCAACCAACTAACCAACCAAGCATCCAACCAACCAGCCAACCAACCAACCAGCCAGGCTATCAAATCAATCAACCAACCAACCAATCAACTAACCAACCAACCAACCAACCAACTAATCAACTAACCAACAAACCAACCAACCAACCAATCAACTAACCAACCAACCAACCAACCAACTAATCAACTAACCAACAAACCAACCAACCAACTAATCAACTAACCAACAAACCAACCAACCAACCAATCAACTAACCAACCAACCAACCAACCAACTAATCAACTAACCAACAAACCAACCAACCAACTAATCAACTAACCAACAAACCAACCAACCAGCCAGCTAGCCAACCAACCAACAAGCAAACTGAAAACTAAAACCAACAATTAATATTGAAACAAGCAAATAAACAAGGACAAGCAAACAACAAGTTATGCCTATTGTATTCATTACTCATATATTTCTGGTATATTGTTCTGATTGAATAATGTTTTCATTTTTCTTGAAGCAGACTAAAAAGGTTTCGTTGTTATCAAATGCAATCAGCTGTACTTTGATTTTGGTTGTTTTTTTTCCAGCGCAAAATATCTTCATTGTAAGATAATTTCCATACACTGCGATTTACAGCAACTTATAAAATATGAACATCGCACAGATCTTTATGTAAAACAAAATAACTGAAGTAAAGCTTTATTTCTGATTTTTAAAAAATCCAAAACATTATAATGTTATACTTTCTCTGACAATCAAAGTGTAGTTTGTCTGTGCAAAAGAACGAAAGGGATTAGCTTAAGATATGGTATACTATAATATAGTTGCTGATTTAATTTCATTTCATGTCACTTATCACCCTACTAACCGCAAAGGCCCTGTTCGGTTCAAAACATCGCGTAAACATTGACTTTTTATTTCATTTCATGTTCATAGCCCCACTGACCATGTATGCATATATGCATGCATGCATAGATCTATATAGTTACACACACACACACACACACACACACACACACACACACACACACACACACACACACACACACACACACACACACACACACACACACACACACACACGTATACAAAGACAGACATCATAATATAGACAGGTAACAATGAACATCCTGTGCCCATCTTAGTGTGTGCATGCAGTATCATTACTGCCCAGCGTCAACATGTCACCCACTGTGATAAGAGAGGCAATAATGTTGTCAGACTGGCTGGAGAATGTCAGGAGAATGGACTGAGGAGGCAACAGAAAAAAAAAGAAAGAGACAGGCAGAGGAAAAAATATCAGGTAGTAAAAATCAAACACACTAACAGAAAAGCGGAAAACCCTGAGACATCAGTGTCCTGAGCACCAAGCCCTATTGCTGTGAGACATGACCCATCCATCCGGAGTCTTCTGTGGCCAGTTAAAACATTCAGAAAGTTTACACGCACATGCATGCACACACACACACACAACACATCGTGTGCCGGTGGGAACAGATGACATTTACAAAACTGCATGTACACGGGGACTGG
>CM060319.1:13391133-13406133 GCA_030674155.1 Stramonita haemastoma
ACCTCAGAGATGTTGGCAATGTAGGATGTTGGTGGCCTTCCTCTTTTCCTTCTGCCTTCAACCTTACCCTGGAGAACTGTCCTCATCAGATTTGTCTGTGTGTTTCTGTTTGCATGACCAACACACCTCAGTGTGCGCTTATCAAGTTCACCCAACATTTTTTGTCCTGCACAGAGAGTTCATCAAGAATGCCTTCATTTTGTTTTTCAGTCTGACTATTTTACTCTTAGAATGCACGCGTTCAAAAGTTTGGATCAGGTCAGTCAGGGAAAGATCTGACCTGCTAGTGTCTGATATCAAGATGTACCACACAGACTTCTCTTTGGGACCAGGCGAAACTATGTGTCATGTGTAGGGCAGGAGAATGAAGCGTACAAATGAAAAGAAATGCCAGCAGCAATGCATTGTCCATGTCTCGCATTGTGATGAAAAATGTTGTAAAAACAAATGTGACGCTCTACCACATAATGAGACGGAGTGCACATGGGGTCAATTTTAGTTATTGACATGTTATTAATGTGCAATAAAGTGGCTATCAAATACAAAAAACAGATTGAAAATCGGACAATTCTGTGCAACATTATTACAAATTGAAATGATAGACTGCAGGATGTGACAAAATGAGAAACGCGCAAGTTTATTTTAGTAACAGGTTGTCAGAATGAGTGCTTTGGTATTTTCAAAACACATTTAAAAGCACAAGGAATAAAAATTATACCTTGATATTTCATTATAAGATAAATAAACGGATCTAGTTTAATAATCAATCAAAATCACAAAATTGACAACTTGACCCCCACCTGCCTTTAAAGGCTCCTAGCGCAAAATTGGGTAATGTGCTAAGCGACTCATTTCGTGGTGGAGCGCCACAAATGTGGGCACAGACTGACAAAGAAATAGAAAGAGATTGCTCCATAGGAGTATAGCTTGTATTCCTCCCCCAAAAAACTCATTTTTGCTCATATAACAGACAACAACGAGTTGCTGTCTGAGCGTTGGAATAAGAAGAAAACATCAAAGTTCAAACTTGGTTTAAATAGGGTTTATTCATTTGTTAAGTATGGGACAAATAGAACATGAAGAACATAATCAGCAGAGGAACAACGAACTATTAGTTTATAGTCTGCTCAAGTGCAACACAGACATTCCTAAGGCAGCTAGCTAATGATCCGTGTAACGACAAAAGAAGACGGGGACATGACTGCTTCACAAAAAAGCGCCTAGGACAGACAACACGTGTTCTTAGTCACGCTTGTTTACAGCTTTTTTTTTAGTAGTAAAAAGGTAAAGGTGTCCCTTAATCTATGTGGTTCGTAGGGGAGCGAGGCGTCAGAGACCTCAGCTTCTCTAGGGGCCAGCATATTGAGGGCGGCGCCCTTCTCCTCTCACTCGCTGCTTTACCTTCCTGACCCTAAAGAGGGCAGGTACCCACTAACAGCTCAGTGAACTGGGGGACTGTATGAAGCCAAGGCGCGCAACGATCACCCATCCAACTTGGTACCACCCGCTCGGTGCTGCTTTCTGAGCTATCCCGACCCCCCCCCCCCCCAATAAAAAAAAAAAAGAAAAAGATAATTTATTTTAATAAACACAGGTAATTAACATGTAAATGCGCGTGTTTTTACTGTTTTGTTTCTCCTCGATCAATTTGATACTACATTAAAAGATAAAGATGCCTACACTGTTTTCTTTTTCTACAGAACTTTACAATTCAATCACTTGCACAAGGAATAAAAGAAAATCTTTTATTGGCCGGTATCATAAACCATTATTTTGAGAACCAGTGCAACTCCATCATTCGCATGTCACTGCGAATAATGGTAGCCATTTATGAACCCCTTGGCACAGCAACACACACGTAAAGCTTTAAATCTCCTCTATAGACGCGCCCCTCCCTCCCTCCCTCCCTGCAATATTTCTTTGTATTCATTGAGGTCTGTACCAGTACACGCTGGAAGCGAGAGAGATTGCAACAAGCAAAAAATGTGCACTGCATTGCAAGGCAAACTAAACCGCCATTCATCTTTCCCATTCCCTTTCTTGTCATCGCCACCCCCCCCCGCCCCCCCCACACACACACACACACATACACCCTCTCTCTCTCTCTTGTCCTGACGCACCTTTCCCTCTCACTGTCTTTTCAAATCATTTCCTGTCGTAAAAAGACTGCTGTGCATTGCCCCCCTTTATTCCCAATTATGTCCCTTCCCACTCCCACTCTTTCTGCTCTGTCATATTCATGTATCAAAACAGTCTTTCTCTTTCACACAGCTTAGTACTTGGGTGGCGGACAGAAAGGTTGAACATAGCGCTATTTGAGAGAAAATAGATTCAATTAACTGAAATTTGAGGGGCGGGGTTGGGGGGAAGGGAGGGGAAGCAATTAACTGATGTAGATTTTCATATTTCATAAAAATGGGGATGGATGTTGTTAATGATAAAATACCATTGTCGTAAATGACATTATACGATTGATGTCAACTTAAATGTACCAATAAGGCTTGGTTAGAAGCACAAGCCGGAAAAAAACAACTTCACAGCACTGCAGCAAACTAAGCGAGAAAAAAAATCAACATTCTGGTTTGGGGGGCATTATTTGCTTTGACCCTTTTTAAAAATTACTTTTCTCAAGGTATAGGAATAAGCAGAATCAGCATCTCCAAAAGAGCTGATGTAGAATGGGTGGCAGTTTAGACATGATGCAACTATGTACACGTTATGAGGGCATCTCAAAGTCCTGGTATTTGCTATGCCCAATTATGAGGGCATCCCAAAGTCCTGGTATTTGGTATGCCCAATTATGAGGGAATCTCAAAGTCCTGGTATATGCTATGCCCAATTATGAGGGCATCTCAAGGTCCTGGTATTTGCTATGCCCAATTATGAGGGCATCTCAAGGTCCTGGTATTTGCTATGCCCAATTAGAGGCATCTCAAGTCTGTATTTGCATGCCCAATTATGAGGCACTCAAGGTCCTGGTATTTGCTATGCCCAATTATGAGGGCATCTCAGTCCTGTATTGCTATGCCAATATGAGGCATCTCAAGTCTGGTATTTGCTATGCCCATTATGAGGATCTCAAGGTCCTGGTATTTCTATGCCATTATGAGGGCATCTCAAGGTCCTGGTATTTGCTAATGCCCAATTATGAGGGCATCCAAAGTCCTGGTATATGGTATGCCAACTATGGAGGCATCCAAAGTCCTGGTATTTGCTATGCCCAATATGAGGGCATCCAAATCCTGGTATATGGTTGCCCAATCAGATAAAGTGCAGTTTGAGCCAATTAAAAGTCAGCAGGTAGGAACAGAGGAGTTCTCTCATAAGCTGCACAACAGAATAGTTGACTTTGCCTCCTCCACTCAGCAGTCTGATCCCCTAACATAGTGAAATGGAAGGGGGAGGTGATAGATGACTTTATAGTGCATGGCATGGTGCTCAAGGGAGAATAAGCCAACTTTTTAAAAGTAAGTGTTTTCTCTGTGAAATGATATACATACAATACAAAACTGTACAATACAAATCAATATAATACAACACAGTACAGCACAGTACAATACAACACAGTATAGTAACTACACTACATACATACATACACACACTACATACAGTACGGTGTAATGCAATACAATACTTATTATTTTCATAATTGGCATCAGAGACACAGCCATGTGAAATTATAATTATAACAAAAACCTTGATGTAAACTACAACAAAGGTCGTTATAAACCTGGCATTGGACATATAAGTAATGGCTTTAATTTCAGGGGCAAGGCATAGACCCTTTCCATTGAGCTATCATTCAGTTCTATACATTCTTTGAATCAGTGAACTGATCAAGTTCTTCAAATTCATTTCACTCTATCGATCTATAGTCATTGAGCTCTATACACTCCTGAATCAGTCAACTGATCGAGTTCTTCAAATTCATGTCTGCTGTGACATAAAAGGGGGTATAAGATTTTTTTTTCTTTTAAATACTGTCCACCACCAAAAAAACAAACTCCCCTGTGGAGAGCATGATTGCCATCAGAGAAATATTAAAAGTGCACTGCATACATAGCAATGGAAACTGACACCCTTATTCTTTTCTTCTTTATTTCCACTCTTCCCCTTTACCCAGTAAAAACGCTTGCCTCACAAAACCTACCCTTGATCCTGGCCCGCCACACCTTTCCCAAGCTGTCTTTTTCAAAGTATAGAGTTGTTAATGTAATAAAAGACTGCTGTGCACTACCACCATCCCATCCCATCCCGCCTTCCTACCTGCCTGCCTGCTGCTTGCTGCTATCTTTGTTGCAATTCTATCTATCCCTCCCTCCCCCGCTCCCACGTACTCTACCTAGCTTGCCCTCTGCATGCACTGAGAAGCATGCTCCTTTGCCAAAACTGTCTTTGTCACAGATTATAGGTCTTGCTTGGGTGGTGAAGAAGAGAAAGGGTAGAAAATGTTGCTGGTGTTGTTGTTTTTTTTGTTTTTTTAGTGTTGTTGTGTTTGTTGTTTGTGTTGTTGTTATTGTTGTATTTGTTCAGATTTCAAGGGGGGGGGGGGGGGGGGGGTGTTTAAGAGACAGGGGGAAAATTATGGTGTTGTTAATTTTGTCGTTGTTCAGATTTCAGGTTGGGAGGTGAAGAGAAAGGTGAAAATGATGTTCCCTGTTAATGTTGTTGTTGCTGTATTAGTTGTTAATATTATTATTGTTGTTGTTTACATTACAGGTCGTGGGGGGGGGGGGGAGGGGGTGCAGAGAGAGTTTGAAAATGATGCTGTTGTTAATGTCATTGTTGCTGTTGTTGTTCTGTTGTTGTTTTGTTGTTGTTTAGATTACAGGTCTTGGGGTATAAAGAGAAATGTTGAAAATGAGGCTATTATTAATGTTATGGTTGCTGTTGTTACTATTGTTGATTAGATTACAGATCTAGGGTGGTAAAGAGAAAGAGTTGAACATGCTGCTGTTGTTAGAGTCGGTGTTGTTGTGGTCGTTGTTATCGCTGTTATTGTTGTTGTTGTTATTCAGATTTCAGGACTTGGGTGGGTAAATGATACTGTTGTTAATGTTGTCGTTGTAGTTGCTGTGGTTGTTATTGTTGGTCTTCTTCTTCTTCTTTCTTCTTCTTCTTCTTCTTCTTTCTTCTTCTTCTTCTTCTTCTTCTTCTTCTCTTCTCTCTCTTCTCTTCTCTCTCTCTCCTTCTCTCTTCTTCTCTCTCTCCTCTTCCCCTCCTCCTCCTCCTCCTCCTCCCCTCCTCCTCTTTTCCTCCTCCTCCTCTTCTCCTCCTTCTTCTTCTTCTTCTTCTTCTTCTTCTTCTTCTTCTTCTTCTTCTTCTTCTTCTTCTCCTTCTCTCTTCTCTCTTCTCCTCCTCCTCCTCCTCCTCCTCCTCCTCTTCTTCCTCTGGCATGTTCCGCACCTTAGTACCATTGGGGTTACCCAGAACATGCGCTCTGCCTCCCTCCTCCATCCCCTCTGGGAAAACACTTTGAGAACGTAGATACAGGCTACACACTTCATGAGAAGTTTGTAGGAGTGCCTGTTTTCAAGTACGTCACCATATAGGTAGCCACACTACGACTTCATTGGCTTTTTATTTTGTATCGAAAGAAGAGCCGTCTGTTGTAATGATAAAGAGCTTGTTCCCTCAGGAAAAGCAGTAGACTCGCCTCGTCTGCTCTTCTTTTGGTTCTGTATGTACAGTCGTTGAACCGCTACCAATACATTAATTAAACACATGTAGTGAGCAGGATTGCAACAAGAAAAACCGTGGACTGCATAGCAAGGCAAACTAAACCCCCTATTCATCTACCCCCATTCCATGCCTTGTATATATATTATCCCTGCTTCACACACACACATACACACACACACACACACACACACCCACACACACACCACACACACACGACACATACACACACACCCTTACACACACTTACACACACACACACACACACACACACACACACGCTACACACACACACACACACACACACACACACACACACACACACACACACACCACACACGCACCACGCACACACACACCTTTTTGGTCCTAACGTACCTTTCCTAGCACTCTCTTTTCAAAACGTTTTTTGTTCTTTCTCTTTAGAATGTAGTGAAAAGACTGCTGCTGTACACCGCTTCGCTTCCTGCCTATATACTTAAGAAAGAAAAAAAAAAAACTGTGTCGTCTCTCACTCACTCCCACCCCACCCTGTCTGCACCGTACGTACATGTTTGCATAATCTGAAAACAGTCTTTCTTCTGCACCGATCTTAGTACTTGGGTGGCAAGCGGAAGGGTTGCTTGCAATGGCGCTGCTTACTGCTAGGCCTACCTGAGAGAACAATGCTTTCATCGGCTTTAATCTCCGCCGCGTTGGAATTGTGTTTTCTTAATCCTTCAAAGAAGAGGACTAGTAGTGATTGTATTGATGGAAAAGCGCAGCGTTGATCAGCGGTTTAGGTGTGATTATGGAAAGCATGGAAACTTTTTAACTGTTTCAGTGTATAGTCTAAGTTTATCTAGCATAAACTCGGATGTCGTGGTCAGAGCGCTCGCTTTCCCCCCAACCAGTGTTAAGCAGCTGTCGAGCGTGGTTACAAATGGATGGGATGACCGTCTGCGCGCCTTGACTTCAGTACAGTTCTCCCAGTTCACCCTCTGTAAATGGGTACCTGCCCTCTTTAGGGTCAGGGAAGGTAAAGCAGCGAGGGAGAGGAGATGGGCGCCGCCCTCAACATGCTGGCCCCTAGAGAAGCTGAGGTCTGTGATGCCTCGCTCCCCTACGACCACACAGGTTATGGGACACCTTTACCTTTACAACTTCATGGTAGATACACACTTTCCTTTTTTCCACCTTTCCGATGTATACCCATGTCAGCTCATAAGATGAAAGGGGACTTCTCTTGTAAACCTAATTCTAAAATCAATCAGAAGTTAAATAGTGCCGGCCACATGCATAGAAACATTGCACATGGATTCATATTTCTACTGTAACCTTCACTGCCAGCCCCACTAATATTCCTCTACAGAACCAGTCAACACTCTCCACCATCAATCAGCACACTGATGTCTGTTGCTGTAGTGCTGTACTATGTGCTGTGTTTGTATGTACTGTACTGTGCTGTCTGCTATGTGCTGTGCTGTACTGTACTGTGCTGTGCTGACTGTACTGATGTCACTACTGCACTGCACTGCACTGTACTGACTGCACTGCACTGCACTGCACACTGTACACGCGCACTGTACACTGCACTGCACAGTACTGATGCTGCTTGCAGCAGATGAAGGTAGGCAAGTCGGCTGTGAAGTCTTGGCACATGCCATACTGTTGTTCCTGTATGCAAATCTCCATTCACACATTCGTGTCTGGAGCAGCGATGGCCACAGTGATCAGTGCACCGCTTCGAGGGCGCACACCTAATCCACCCCTCATTCATCCCCTCTGCCTTTACTCCCCGCGTCATTCCTAACTGCCAAAACACCATTAGCCTCACCCCTGCCTCCCCTCTCCTTCAATACAGTACAATACATACCATACCATACGATACATACGATACGATACCGATACGATACCAATACAATTCGTTATTTTACGATAGAATGATACAGCACATACTAATACCACATGCACTGCACACTACACCTTACATCCACTACTGACATACCTACTACTCATAACAAACGGTTTGAGTGATAGAACAGGTGTTGCGATACATGCACTGTCAATTTGTGCGATCCCCGGGGGTTCGATTCCCGTTCGAGGGGATTTTTCCCCTGGAGTTACATCTCGTGCTGACTCCACTATCCTCGTCATAGAATAAATAAATCAGTAAACCTGTCCCTTCGAATCCACCATTACATCTTCTTGTTCATCTGACGAAACATTCCCTTTCCTTGCTTTTCGTAAGAGTACGCCATTGTGTGCTGGTGGGAACAGATGACAAAATTTACAAATCTGCATGCACACGGGACTTGTAAAAAAGCACATGAGTGCCTATTTCATTATCCTTGATATAAAAGAACGAATAAATAAGCCCGTCCCTTCCCACATCCCCTTACACTCTACCTGTTCACCTCTGAAAACATGATTTCCTTCTGACCATTCACAGTGCTAAGGGCAGAATGAAAGGTTGAAAAAGAGCTTTAAAGATGACGTTTTCTAACTGTTGGTTTTTCTCACAGCAAAATCCCCTTGATCTATATGATGTTTTTTCATCTTTTCTTTTCTTTTCTTCCTCGGCTAAGCTCCACGTTTCACCAACAGTGATATTTTGCATATGCTTAAAAAATCGTTACGATATTCCACAAATATAGCAACCCCCCAAAAAAAAAACCGACGCAAAAATATCCTTCAGCTATTGCTATTCGAGGAGGACACAACTAATTAAATTTTGCCCTCATCAAATATCAACCTCGCAGTCCACTGACGATTAAGAAATGAAGAAATAGGCAGAAGACAGGATGGTGCCAAAATAGGATGGCACACTTTTCAAGTGAAAAAAAAAAATGTATATCATGACAAAGGTACCGTATCCACACGATACACCCCAAGACGGCTAATCTTCACTTTTTAATATACATGTCCACATGAAGTTGGCAATTCCTTCGTCAGCTATATACCTTCCTTACTCTATGGCTCTCCACGTATAATTTTAAGAAGAAAAATCGTCATTTTAGACCTTAGGTGTTCAATCAAAAGCATTTTTCCTTTTTTTTTTAAAATCAAAATGGCTGGACGAAAAATGCAAACAGACGGTGTGCCCGCGACACTCCCTGCTCGACTCCCTTTCCAAAAAGCGTTGCAACTCCATTATCGGCATACCACTGCATAGAAAGTTTGCCTAGGAACTCCTGCACCGTACCCTGACACTTGTAAGGATTCCATTTTTGACCCATAGAAAAGCTAGACTATATAGAATCCTCTCTTCCTGGCCCTCCCTGCTACTTTAGTGCTATCAAGCTCTCTAGAACACTCACTTACAGGGTAAAGATTGCTCTCCTGCTGTAGTGATACATTCTCGTTTCCATTCCTCTTACGTGCCCTTCCTTGCTTAAACCTCCACTCCTACCCACCCGCCCCTATAACTTTCTGGCTTACAAAATGGATTGTTTTAACTCTCCTCCTAAAACGCTTTTAAGGAGAGGAGAAGGAGGAGGAGGAGGAGAAAGAAGAAAAACAAGAGCAAGAACAAAGCACAACAAGACAGGATCAACAAGAACAACCAGAGAAACAAGACAAGAAAAATAGGTTAGACTTTAACGTTTCTTAACACATAATGATTATTATTGGTGATCAAGGATAGTTAAATAAGATAATCAAACATCAAGATATCTTTATGACAGGCAGAAACACAAAAGAAGAAAGAAGAAGAAGAAGAAGAAGAAGAAGAAGAAGAAGAAGAAGAAGAAGAAGAAGAAGAAGAGAAGAAGGACAGACAGAAGACAGGACAGACAGACAGACAGACAGACAGACAGACAGCAGACAGAAGAAGAAGAAAGAAAGAAAGAAAGAAAAGAAAAGAGACTGTAGTAAAACAAGGTTTTCTCTCGCTCTTGATGTGTGTGTGTGTGTGTGTGTGTGTTGTGTGTGTGGTGTGTGTGTGTGTGTGTGTGTGTGTGTGTGGTGTGTGTGTGTGTGTGTGTGTGTGTGTGTGGTGTGTGTGCGTGTGCGTGCGTGGCGTGTGTGCATGTGTGTGCGTGTGTGTGTGTGTGTTGTGTGTGTGTGGCGTGCTGTGTGTGGTGTGTGGTGTGTGTTGTGTGTGTGCGTGTGTGTGTGTGTGTGTGTGTGTGTGTGTGTGCGTGCGTGCGTGCTGTTATATGTGTGTGTAAATTCAAAAGGGTCAGTAAGTATGTAGATCTAGTCTTTTCGTGATGAACAAATGTTTTAGCCGGATCGAGTCAGCTCGTTATCAGTGTGGTGGATGCGATATTGGGATGATAAGTGATGTTTTGTCGCCTAGCCGTCTCTTGTCCTTATCTGCAAGTGTCGGCCTAGAGTCCAGGAAGTTTTGATGGGTTGTTTTGATTGACTGATTGGTTGGTTGTTTAATTGATTGATTGAATGCTTGGTTAGTCGATCGATTGATTAATTGGTCGTCTGTATGTGTTTCTTCACTTATATTTCATGAGCTCAGTGGTCAGAGCTCTCGCTTTCCGTGCTTTTCTCAAGCTAAATTTAAGCAGCATCGAGCGTGGTTACCAATTGGATGGGTGACCGTTTTGCGCGCCTTGGCGTCAGTACAGTCCTCCAGTTCACCTAGCTGTAAATGGGTACCTGCCCTCTTGAGGGTCAGGGAAGGTAAAGCAGTGCCTCAATGCGTCTTTTAGGAAGTATGCGGAGAAGACGGACATTGATTGATTCATTGATTGATGGATGGATGGATGGATGGATTTATTGACTGATTGGATTGATTGATTGATTGGTCGTTGGTTGATTTTTCGTTGGTTGATTGGTTGGTTCGTTGGTTGGTATGGATGGATGGATGGATGGATGGATGGATGGATGGACGGATGGATGGATGGATGAGCTTTAGCTTATGAAATTAATTACACCCAATAAAACATTGAAGTTCCAGTTCAAATACACACATAAACTCTCTCTCTCTCTCTCTCTCTCTCTCTCTCTCTCTCTCTCTCTCTCTCTCTCTCTCTCTCTCTCTCTCTCTCTCTCTCTCTCTCTCTCTCTCTCTCTCTCTCTCCTCTCTCTCCTCCTCCTCCTCCTCCTCCTCCTCCTCTCTCTCCTCCTCCTCCTCCTCTCCTCCTCCTCTCTCCTTCTTCTTCTTCTTCTTCTTCTTCTTCTTCTTCTTCTTCTTCTTCTTCTTCTCTTCTTCTTCTTCTTCCTCTTCTTCTCTCAATTCTTTCTTCGCAATTCTTCTTCTTCTTCGCAATTCTTTTTCTTCGCAATTCTTCGCAATTCTTCTTCTCCACAATTATTCTTCTCTCCCTCCTCCTCCTCCTCTCTCCTCCTTCTCTTCTTCTCCTCTTTTTCCTTCTTCTTCTTCTTCTTCTTCTTCTTCTTCTTCTTCTTCTTCTTCTCTCTTTCACAACCGCCCCCCCCCCCCCGCTCTCCTCTCCTCTTCCCCACCCACCTCTCTCTCACCTACCCCCACCCTCCTCTACCCCCTACCCCCTACTCCCTCCTCCTTCTGCTCTTCTCCTCTCCTCTCCTGTCCTCCTCTTCTTCTTATCTATCTGTCTCTCCCAATGTTATGTTTACTTATTTTGGGGTGTCTGGAGGCTTGGAGACTGCCAACACAGGACTAAAGGGGATGAATGGTGTCAGTGGTAACAGCATTACACAGTACCTGACTTTCTATGGACTCGCGACAGAAGAGAGAGACAAGGAAGAGGGGGGGCCAGTGGGAATCCTAACACTCCAAGGAGAAAGGGAATCTTTTACCTGAGCGAGCAGCGAGAATTCTTGGTTTTTGAGGTCTTGTTCTGGGACGGGTGTCCCGTCCCGTCCCGTCCAGGCCAGACGTACCTGTGTTACGTGTCAGGGTAACCTCGTTGGGAGGTCTGAGTGAGTGAGTGAGTGAGTGAGTGAGTGAGTGGTGAGTGAGTGAGTGAGTGGGTGAGTGAGTGAGTGAGTGAGGTAGGTAGGTATCCAGGTTGGGCTGTGTGGTTTGGATTGATTCTCACACGTGTTTTTTTTGTTATTGTTGATGTTGGTTGAGAGGGGTGGGGCTTTTTTTGTTTGTTTTGAGAGAGAGAGAGAGAGGAGAGAGGAGAGAGGAGAGAGAGGAGAGGAGAGAGAGAGAGGAGGGGAGAGAGAGAGAGGAGAGAGAGAGAGAGAGGAGAGGAGGAGAGAGAGAGAGAGGGAGAGAGAGAGAGAGAGGGAGGGAGGAGAGAGAGAGAGAGAGAGAGAGAGAGGAAGAGAGAGAGAGAGGAGGGAGGGAGGAGAGAGAGAGGAGAGAGGAGAGAGAGTGAGAGAGAGAGGAGAGAGAGGAGGAGAGAGAGAGAAGAGAGAGGAGGAGAAGAGAGAGGATGAGGAGAGAGAGAGAGAGAGAGAGAGAGAGGAAGAGAGGAGGAGGAGAGTAGAGGAGAGAGAGAGAGAGAGAGAGATTCTGTTGGTTATTGTTTTGTTTGTTGGTTGGTTTTTTGTACTCTTTTTATGGGGTTTGTGATGTGTTTTGGGGTGTGGTGGTTTTTTGTGCTTTTGTTCGAAAGGGGAATTTTTTTGTTGTTGTTAGCTTATTTATATGAGATTTTTCTTTTTTTTATGGGGGGATTTTTTTTCTTTTTGGGGGGTGAGTAAGGGGGACTTGTTTTCCTATGGGTATATTTTTGTAAGAATGGGGGTGGGGTAGGAGGTGGGAGTGAAAGGTGTGTCTGTGTGGAGGGGTGGGGGGGTGTGGAAGGAGATTAATGTGTAGCGGTGGGGGGGAGATAGGAAAATGTGTGCGTGTGTGCGTGCGTGCGTGTGTGTGTGTGTGTTTATGTTTGTGTGTGCGTGCGTGCGTGCGTGCGTGCGTGCGTGGTGCGTGCGTGTGTGTGGTGTGGTGGTGTGTGTGTGGTGGTGTGTGTGTGTGTGTGTGTGTGTGTGCATCCTGGTAGTTCAGCGGTAAAGCACTGGCCTTGAGAGCGAGAAATCATAGGTTTGATCCCTGTTTAATCCCCAAACCCTTCCCATCCGCTAGACTTTTGAGTAGCGGGCTGGGTGCTAGTGTTTGGGATGAGATGATAAACCGAGGTCACGAATGCAAGACACGGTTAGTGCACCTGAAAGAACCCACGGCAATAACAAACTTTGACTGGATAGCTCAGGGGTCAGAGCGCTCGCTTTCCCCAAGCCAAGGTTAATCAGCATCAGGTGTGGTTTCCAAGTGGATGGGTGACCGTTTGCGCGCCTTGACTTCAGTACAATCCCCCAGTTCACCCAGCTGTAAATGGGTACCTGCCCTCTTTAGGGACAGGGGGAGGTAAAGCAGCGAGGGAGAGGAGATGGGCACCGCCCTCAATATGCTGGCCCCTGTAGAAGCTGAGGTCTCTGATACCTCTATGTATTATTATTATCATTATTATTATTCCTCACTCTTCTACGACCACATAGGTTATGGGACATCTTTACCTCTTTTATTTTTACCCGAGCATAATTCTGTATAAAAAGCCAGCCTCGTCAACTGGTAAACACACGAGCAAATAGATTTCTTTTTAAATGAGTGGCGCTGCTCTTGTGGCTATGCACATACCCGGAGAGAACAACAGATACCTACTGTGACTAAGAGTAGTATACAATACAATGCAAACTGCAGTATACAGTACATTAGAATGCAATACAATGCAATACAATACATTGCTGTACAATGCAATACAATGCAATACAATACAATGGAATACAATACGATACAATGCAATACATTACAATATAATGCAACACAACACGATACGATACAATCAATACAATACATTGCTGTACAATACAATACAATACAATGCAATACAATACAATAGGATACAATACGATACACTCAATACAATACAACAGTACAACACACGCTACTCGAGTTAGAAGGGATTGTTTCCCTTGGAGTTAACACAGGCTACGAGTCTTCTCCCCTGTATGTCTTTCGGAGAAGATCCCAAACCACGGTCCCGTGTTTTAGAACGCCTGCTGCATCGGGGATGGAATAGCCCAGTGGTCAGAGCTTACGACACACAGCAATGTCGTCAGATTTAACCGTCAGAAAGGATGATCGAGTTGTTTGCTGCTGACTTCAGCACCTACGCTACATGTACTACATTAAAAGGTAAAGGTAAAGGTGTCCCATAACCTAGGCGGTCGTAGGGGAGCGAGACGTCAGAGACCTCAGCTTCTCTAGGGGGCAGCTTATTGAGGGCGGCGCCCATCTCCTCTCCCTCGCTGCTTTACCTTCCCTGACCCTGAAGAGGGCAGGTACCCATTTCAAGCTGGGTGAACTAGGGGGGACTGTACTGAAGCCAAGGCGTGCAAACGGTCACCCACCCATCTGGTAACCACGCTCGACGCTGCTTAACTTGACCTGGGGGAAAGCGAGCGCTCTGACCACATATACTACATTAGCTCACATTAATGACGCAACAGCAGCAGTAACGACAACAGCCAGAAGCAGAAGCAACATCAGCAGCAACATCAGCAGCAACATCAGTAGCAACAGCAGCAGCAACAGCAGCAGCAACAGCAACATCAGCAGCACAGCAAAGCAGCAGCAGAAGCAACAGTAACAAAACAGCAGCAACAGCAGTACTCGGATGACCCCAAAGAAGAAAAAAAAGGAAGAGTGAGACAACCACGTGGGAACTAACTACTCTGTAAGCTGAGTGAGTCACTTCATCAGCCTGGGTGTGTGTGTGTGTGTGTGTGTGTGTGTGTGTGTGAGTGAGCAAGAGATGGGCGCATGCACATAGCCTATGAGTTAGCTGTGAACTGGAGTAAATCTATGTATTACAATAACGTGTCACTTGTATGACTGTCTGCTGTCAGCTGTGAGTAAAGCCAAAAGGAAATGGCTGTGACCGCAAAGTTCAGTAGTGCCGATGACATGGATTATGGTGAGGGCAGTAGGAGTCATAGGTCACATGCATGCATCAAGTGGCAGCAAGGGCAGGGCAGGAATGCGAGCAGGTCCTTGACTTCTTTCCTCATTGATTAATTAACAGTCTTTTTTGTGCTGACCCCAGAGTACCCAATGGCCGGACTTTGGACGTCAACTTTTTACATCACTGTCATGCTCATCCTTGTCTGGTTATTCACGTCATCACAGGAAGCCTGGGGAAGGAAGGAACTGTCAAGTGAAGTTTGCATGTTCCTGTGGTGGAGTCGCTCTCTCAGTGCGACGTACGTGCCTGTTGTTGCACACGGAGCCGCAGTTTGAAGCCTCACTCCAAAAGTGACTGATCATTATTATCCTGGCTATGATTCAGACTCTAGCGGTGTGGAGAGGGGAAAATCCAACCTCTAAAAGATTAGAATTGTAATATGATCGTTATGTGTTACTTTCATATACTCACATTTTTGGGA
>CM060319.1:13421133-13423633 GCA_030674155.1 Stramonita haemastoma
CCCGGAGAGCAGTGCAGTCATGTCACCAGCCAGGGAGCTTCTGGCCGATTTGGAGGCAGGCATGCATACCTAATGCTCTCAACTTGTCAGTTTCACAGAGTCCACCGCCTGTCCCCCGTCACGCAATCGTGTGTCAATTTCAGGCAAACCAACCCCATCCACCGCTCACTCTGCGTGCACAGTCTTGTCTTGTCAGTCTTGTCTTGTCAGTCTTGTTTTGTCAGTCTTGTCTTGTCAGTCTTGTCTTGTCAGTCTTGTCTTGTCAGTTTCCCTCTTTTTTTTTTTCTTTTTTTTTACCTGGCAGCAGGGCTAAAGTCGTCGTCAGCACGCAACGCCGTGTCAGGTCAATTTCAGGTGGTCATGCATTCCGCTGTCAATTTCTGCCTTCCCTTGTCATTCACTAAACTGCGTGACGGGTCACGGGGTTTTCCGTTGGGTGGTTGAAAAAAAAAAGTTGGATCTGTTTTGAAAAGTTCAGAGACTGTGTATGGATGGGAAGAAGGCGGGAGATGAGCACAAAACAACCCCAAGGTTCACAAAACCTTAAAAAAAATCTCTATAAAGCTTTTTGTCAAATTGTCAAACGAAGAGAAGAGAACAAAATCTTAAGCTGTTCAACTCTTCCTTAATAAAACACAGACATCCTGTTGCATCATTTTATTTACATCAGTTTTCAATTCGAAAAAAAAGTAAAATGTCAACTGGTGAATATTTCTACTTTGGATAAGTACGTAGGTTGGCCTATTGGTTGGTTCATAAAGACATAGACGTCTATCTATAAAAAAAAAAAATAGCACGTAGATCTACGTCTGGCTTTTAACGAAGAAGTGGTGGGAAAACCCATGAACCGATGTTCATTCGTGACGTAGAAACGGAATTGTTCATCGCACACATTACAACTGACTTGATGGTGTTGATATTCTTGATGATGTTGTTGCTGCTTGAAAGCCTCTCTGATGTTGTCTTCCCATCGTTTCCTCTGTCTGCCTTTCGTCTCCGTTAAATATACCCTACTGGATGACAAGTTTGTGTGCGTGGCTGGGTTTTTTTTTTCATTGTATCAACATTTGTTTCATAACATCAACATTTTTTGTCATAACATCAATAACTGACAGTAACCGCTATAGTCTTCAGCCTGGGTCAGAGAACTGACTGATCGGAAACATGGCGTCACTTCAACAACTGGTCCATCCACCGCAACACTGGTCCACCACGCACGATTTAGACCACTTAAGAGGTTTTTTTGCCCATAAAGGTGACATCATTTTATGGCTAAGTAAGCCAGCTGCTGGGCCCATTATCCTGTTCACGCGTATTACGCCTGGCAATTCATCAACATTCCCCATTCGTTCTTCTATGCTTCTAGGCCTACAGGTCCTTTTAGACGGTTTTGGCCTTACCTTTTTACCTGTATGGTATGTGTGTGTGCTGGTATGGTGGATGTCACCGCGGCTTTTGAATTCCTGGTTGAAAAGTTTGGCGTGGGTGGGGGATGGAGGTGGTATGGTGGGGGTGGGGGGTGGGGGTGGGGGGTGTAGTTCTTTTGTTTTTTTCTTTGTTTTGTTTTGGTTTAAAAATTTTTGGATTGGTTGGGTTGATTGGTTGGTTTGGTTTGTTATTTGTCCGGTGTAGAAATAATAAGTTTGGGAGATTTTGGTTTGTTGTCTATTTTTGACATTTCTTGTCATTTTTGTTTAAATTACTAAAAAAACCAAACTGTTCCTGTTCCCTGTCTCTTCGTCTCTGTCTCTGTCTCTGTCCTGTCCTGTCTGTCTGTCTGTCTGTCCTGTCTGTCTGTCTTCTTCTCTCTCTTCTCCTCTCTCTCTCTCTCTCTCTCTCTCTCTCTCTTCTCTCTCTCTCTCCTCTCTCTGCGCGCGCGCGTGCGCTTGTGTGTGTGTGTGTGCGCGCGCGCGTGTGTGTGTGTGTGTGTGTGCACGTGTGTATGTTTGTATTCTTTCTTAATTAATTTTTGAATAGGAGGGTTTTCCATGACATTTTATTTTAAACCATAGAACAGTGCATTTTAACACGTCCAGGACACGCATTCTTACATACCTGTGGGAGACGTGTTACTGAATTAAATTCCGTTTGGTAAAAAAAAAAAAGGAAAAAAAAAAAAAAAAAAGCACACCAAATAAATTTCCCACCCTTTTCCAATTGGAGATCTAGTGTGAGAAAGTGCCTCTCTCTCTCTCTTCCTCTCCTCTCTCTCTCTCTCTCTCTCTCTCCTCTCTCTCTCTCTCTCCTCTCTCTCTCTCTCCTCCCTCTCTCTCTCTCTCCTCTCTCTCTCTCTCCTCCTCTCTCTCTCTCTCTCTCTCTCTCTTCTCTCTCTCCTCTCTAAGAGGGGAAGGGTTAGAGGGGAAGGGAAGACGAGTCTGTCCACTCAGCAAAAGAACAAGGTTGGCTAACATTGATTGTCAATGTATTTTTGCTTTTTCTCTTTCTCTCTTTCTCTTCTTTTTTTTTCTTTCTCCTTCTTTCTTCTTTCGTCTTTTCTTTT
>CM060319.1:13428633-13433633 GCA_030674155.1 Stramonita haemastoma
AACTCTTCTTTTTTTCCGCTGGGTTCTCTACTGCTGATTTGCAAGTCAGAAAAATAAAATGAGGTGGTTGTCCTTTATTCCGTTTCATCATTCCGTTTGTTTTTTGACCTTCAAACAACAACCAAAAAAAAAAAAGGAAAATAAAGAAAAACAACGCGGGTAAAGCTTTGAACTCAACGACTTGAATGGAGGGTGGGGCAAATTTAGCTCGTACTGCAGAATTAAAATATTTGGATGTTTAAGGCTTTAGTGGCTGGTTGGGAAATTGGGGGGGTTTGGGGGTGAACTTGGAGAGTGAGAACTGAGTTAGGGGGGGGGGGGGGGTGAGGGTAGGGGGAAAAAGAAGTGTTCGGTTGAAAAACACTTATATAAAAAAAAAAGAAGAAGGCTGAATATATTACACTTTTGACGTAGGCTACTTTCTGAAGATCTCACTTTTTGTGGAAATTTGAATTTTTTTTCGCATAGTGCAACTACTCCAGGTTTGCTTTGACGTAAAATAAAAGGATTGAAAGAAAAACTCTTGGACTGTTCTTCTTTTTCGTCGTGGTGGAACGCTCAGAGAGCAACTCTTATTGTCTGTCATTATTATCAGTGAAAATGCGTTGCGCTGCGGTGAATCAAAATGTTTTGTTTTCGTAAAAACTGTGTAAAATAACACGAAAAGTATAACAACTTTATAATAAAAAGTCCGAAATCCACATGCTAGAACGAAATAGGATGGGGTGCACAATGACGCATAAAAAGTACTGTTCTTGTTAGTGGCACTGTATAGAACTCTGAAGTAGTAGTAGAGTAGTACTTTTTGTCAACTTTTTTTTTTATAAACGATTGAACTATTGTCTCTTTCTCTCTGTATGTAGTATTCCAAAGTAACTATCACATACACAGTATTATACACATATTTCCTTTAGCTTTGCATACTCTCTCTCCCTCTCAATTTTTTAAAATTGTGTGTGTGTGTGTGTGTGTGTGTGTGTGTGTGTGTGTGTGTGTGTGTGGTGTGTGTGTTGTGTGACAGAGAGAGACAGAGAGAGACAGAGAGAGACAGAGAGAGACAGAGACAGCAGAGAGAGACAGACACAGACAAAGTCGCGTGCACGAGTGTATGTGTACGAACATGTGTCTATACACATGTGTGTGGGGGCGCGTGCGAGTGAGCGTGCGTGCGTGCGTGCGTTCGCGCGCGTGCATAAACAAAGGTATCCAGCTTGGTCTACTACCCAACAGTGTGGATTTGAGTTTTGCGCCGGACAGTTTCTATGGCCCACGTTGAAGTTTAAAAGGGGTTGTCAGGACTGAATCAACGCCATTGTCGACACTTTGTGAGCTGCTAGTGTGCCCCTCCAAGAAAGCGGTGAAAGGGAGGCTCGTGTAACCCAGTGACTAGATATATACTTTGAGATCAAATCTTGTCACAGCCTTTCAGGTTTCGTGAATAGAGGATGGGTATAGCACTAAGCATCAGCGATTCAGCCGGGTGGTTGAGGCTTTATGGTTTTGTATGTGGTGTGTGTGTGTGTGTGTGTTGTGTGTGTGGGGGGTGTTTATTGTTGTGTGTTTGTATGTGTGTTTGTGTGTGTGATGTGTGTGTATATGTATGTGTGTTGTTGTTGTTTTTTATGGGGGGGGGGGGATATTACTGTGGGATGTGTGTGTGTATGTTTGTGTGTGTGTGTGTTTGTGTGTGTGTGTCCGTGTCTTTGTCTATGTCTGTGTGCATTGTTGTTTTTGGTGTGTGTGCGTTATCTGTGTGTCGGATAGTATGTATACATATGCTTGCGTGCGTGTGCCAGACGCCTGTTTCCATGAATAACCCCATCTTGGGGAAACTCGAGCCTTTATGATGCAAATACATCTTTTGAAAAACTCACGTTCTAGTCGTGTTTAATATCCCTCAAATGCTGCATCCGTGTTTACAATACAGACACACCTCTTTTCGTTTCTTGTAAGTTTTCTCTCGCTCATTCTTGTGGCAAAATCGCCGGATTTTTAAAAAATTATTTTGCGTCATCCCTCTTCCACAAAACCGTCAGTGAAGGTCTGGATGCTAGCCTTTCTGAGGGGATGATAAACTGAGATCTGCTGTGCATTACACATGTATAACTCATATTGAAGACCTATGACAACACGAAAATTGTCTTCCTACATATGTAAATGTTTACTCTTATGGCTTATCCAACATACACACGCAGACTTCAAACAAACAAGCAACAAACAAACCAAAACAACAGCAACAACAACCCCCCCCCCCCCCGCCCAAACAAAATGGATGGATGGTGCTGCATTTACTGACGAAATCTTGCCCAAGACGTATGTGAAACAGCCCAAGTTTCTTAACCAAAAAAGTGTTGACATGTCATACTGCAAAGGAAAATGATGCAACGCAGTCCTTTTGCAAAGGAATGCAATGGAGCGTTATATGAAGCAACACAGTTCAGTGCAGTGTGGTGCAGTGTTGTGTTAGGTAGAGCAGTGTAGTGTTGTGTAAAGGAATGTAGTGTTGTGTAAAGGAATGTAGTGTTGTGTAAAGGAATGTAGTGCTGTGTAAAGCAGTGTAGTGTTATGTAAAGCAATGTGGTGTTGTGTAAAGTAATGTAGTGTTGTGTAAAGCAGTGTATTGCTGTGTAAAGCAGTGCAGTGCTGTATAAAGCAATACACTGAAATGCAGTGCAATGAAGTGTTGTGCAAAGCAATGCAGCACAGTACAGTGCAGTACAGTGAAGTCCTGCTCAAAACAGCCGCCACAACACAATAGGACCCCAACACAAAGCAACTACAGCGCAACAAAACTCAACATTACACCATACAATACCTGCAATGCATTTCCTGGCCTGCCCCCCCCCCCCCCTCCCACATTAACATAGTTACGTGAGATTGTGTGCGGTGCATACAACGGAAGGGTGAGGGAACCGGAGAGACCAACCAAAAAAAAGGAAGGTTTAGAAGTGGTATATAAATACACATTTCCGTTTTAAATGTCCAGGACAACGTGATAAAGAGCTGTGGGATCTGTCAGTGAAACATTTCAAACAGCTTTTTAGGAAACAAAAAAAGAACCAGCTTCCGCATACCACCGTAAGAAAGGGTGTTGCCTGGGAATTTAAACACCTTTTTCCTGTTTAGTGTCTTAGGCCTACCCGGCCCCAGTCGTCAGGGTTTTTTTTTATTTTTAGCATTACATCCGTCAGGTTGAGTGTGTGTGTGTGTGTGTGTGTGTGTGTGTGTGTGTGTGTGTGTGTGTGTGTGTGTGTGTGTGTCCATGTGCACGCAATACTCTACCAAAGAGGATAGAGGGAATGGCAGATACTTGACACAATTATGTCAGTTAAAATGGAGTGGAATGTCTTGGGAAGGGTGCACATTTTTTTATATTATCGGTATCATTGAATGACCGATCAGCTTGGGAAAGTCAACCAGTGAGGTGTTCTTTTTTTCTATCCTTTGACCAATTTCTTGTTCACATGGATGTCAGCAGCCATCTTCACATTATTTTTACGCAGAAACTTTGCCCTGGTAGTCTTGAAAACTGCGTTGTACTGTGGCATTCATTCCCTGACCAAAGGTCGTAGGGATACAGTGATGGAAGCTTAAGTTGCCAGGAATCTCCATGACATTTTGTCTTCTGTCATGCACAGCAGGATGGCCGGTATGTGTCCAGCTCATTCACAATGTAGAATTTATTGTCCACCCAGTTCTTCTTTTGCCTGCCCTGACCAAGTTGACCTTACACTGTGTCTTGTGTAGGGTCTGAGACAGGGCTCAGGTTGCAAGGAGTGTCCTGTAATGGATAGGGGACGGGTTTGGAAGGGGTGGAACGTTTGTTGCATTCTGTCCTCTGGATAGGCATTTAACAGGAATGGAGAAAAGATGCTGCCTTTACAAACTCCTACACTTATTTCAATAAACATATCTTGACTTGTTGTTCATCAAGACTGCCCTGATTTCATTATTGTAGAACACCACTGTAACATAACAACATTGTTAACGACGTTGTAGCGCCTTTACGAACTGCGACAGTCTTCCGTGCCAGATACGATCGAAAGCTTTCTTGAAATCGGTGAACTTTGTGTCGGAGGCATTACGCGATTATTTTATTGGAATGGATGTTTACGCTGTCCTCAGCCATGCTTCTCACTCTTTGGTCTGAGTTCTGCTTTTGTTGTAAAAAGGACTTTAATTCAGCATTGTTTTATGCGTTGTTGGTTGTGTTTTGAATTTGATAATGATTTTCTTGCCTGTCCCGTAGCATCATTTCTGATCTTTTGATACATGACTTCAGGCATGAGGGGTTATGCTACAAGCATATTTTTCTTGCAGCCTTTAGAAAAAATCATGTTCTTGGCTTGCTTGTTTGTTTAATTTTTAAACAACAAATTGGGGTGGTTCTTGTGTTGTAAGTAGAGCGCCCGTTATATATCACGTAGAAAAACGTGAGGCAAAATGTTTGTTTAAACGTCAGAGATGTTCAGAATACCAAACTCAAAGTAGAACAAGACACACCCGCACAATTATATGGTTGAACTCAGGAAAACCAGCACATGAATAATGCAGAGTTGTTGTGCAATTTTATCACGAATGTGTTTACATCTCCCAGGCAGCACTTGTTCAGTTCTTTCCGTACATACATACTTCACTTACAATTCTATACAGGTTTTGCACTGCTGAAGAGCTATTTTCCTCACGTTTTCTTCCCTTCATAAATTATTTCAGTTTAACATAATTTCTGCACACGATAACAATGCCATCACCTTGCCCAAACCTAAGTGAATGAATACATAAAAGAGTAATAATCTCCTATTGTTTGTGATTTCGTTTTAGACAATAGAAAAATGGACACAGCCTAAAACTGCTCCTGGTGCCTTGTTTTCGTTTAAAAAAAAACACACAAAAAAAACATGACGAGTACCAAATGAGCTATGATGCTGTATTATTCCTTTCACGCTTTGAGAGAATTACAATTAAAATTAGATGTATGTCAGCTGGTGTGGTTTATCATG
>CM060319.1:13438633-13446133 GCA_030674155.1 Stramonita haemastoma
CACCACACAGAGACAAACACACACACAGACACAGACAAACACACACACAGACTGACTGACTGACAAACACACACACAGACAACTTTGTCCTGTAATTGTATGTTGCAGGCAACTTGTCACACGCACAGACTGAGAGTGACATTTGGGGGAGAAGGGGGAGGATAGTTTGTGTGTGTGTGTGGGGGGGGGGGGGGCGGAGAGACCCCCTGTGTAACTAAACTGTCAGCTTGTTGCAACCAGGGCCGGCCGCAGTTTGCTGTTATTATCTATCACTGCAAAGAAGAAGAAGAGACAGACCCGGGGGTGGGGGTGGGGGTGGGTAGGTAGGGATGGGGGGTTTGGCAGGGCAGAGGTGGGGAGGGGGTGTTAGTAGAGAGAAGGGAGGAGGTTATTTCGTTTTGTTGTTTTGTTGTTGTTTTTAAAGGGGAAATGAGGGAGACGGAAGGTGGTGGTGGTAAGGTTGAATAAGGAGTGTGTGTGTGTGTGTGTGTGTGTGTGTGTGTGGGGGGGGTTTTGTGGTTTGTGTGAGCGAGAGAGAAAGGGGGGGGGCAGGAGAGAGAGAGAGGGGGGGGAGGGGAGAGAGAAAGACAGAGAGACAGACAGTTAAACAGACAGGCAGAGACAGACAGACAGACAGACAGAAAAAAGAAAGAGATGAGATTAGGGGGTGGACAGCTCGTTTTTATTTTTATTTTTTTTTTTATAGATAAATGAGAACACTTTTTGTGAAAATTTAACCACCGAAATATTTTGCACGTTATGTTGGTTTCATTGTCTTGAACCATTTGCCTGATGTCAAAGGGGCTTTTGATAAAAATATATTTTAAAAACCCACACAAAACAAAACAAAACAAAACCCCCAAACACAAGACAATGACATCAATTGAATATAATTAGATTTAAAGTCATTTTAAAATCACCTCACCAAACAAAGTAATCAATGAGTACTCAGATCAGCATTGCTTGTGGTACTCCATTCCATGTATTAGTGCTACGTTGTTTCTGAACTCATAACATTTTGTTTAATTAAACCAAACAAGGTAATGACATTCACCACAAATACATCCCAATGAGTTTAGTATGTCTTTAGCTGTTTGTTGTTGTTGTTTCTTTATTTTACATAAAGTAGACGCAACAGAAATGGTTAGTGCAGTAACACGCATTTTTCCTGTTATTTTTTCCGTGTTTTTTTCTTTCCGTTTCTTTTTTTCTTTTCTTTTTTTCCTACTCTCTTTTTCCTTCTCTTCTGTGCTGTGGTAAATGGAGATCTATCTATGTTGGGCCAAGTCTGGAAATCTAAGCTGATGATTTAGTGGTTTTGTTGGGGGTTTGTACGCACTCACCGCCAAACAAGACTGAGGTGTGCAGAAGGTTTCAAATGCTACAAGTCAAGTGAGAAAAGACCTACTGACGCTCCCAAAGGACGATATATGGGCGGATCATTTTCCATTCGCTTCTTGTCTCTCTGTGTGGGTTTGTCAGTGTGTCATGCTTTTGAGTATGCGCTTGTTTGTGTGTCTGCTTATGTGTGTTTTTGTTCGCGCGCGCGCGTGTTTGTGTGTGTGTGTTGTGTGTGTGTGTTGTTTGTGTGTGTGTCTTGTTTGTGGGGTGTGTCTGTGAGTGTGTTGGTGTGTTGTGTGAGTGTGTTGTGTGTGTATGTGTGTGTTGTGTGTGTGTGCATGTGCATGTGTGTGTACGTGTGTGAGTGAGAGAGAGTGTGTGTATGTGTGTGTGTGAATCTGTGCCTGTGTGTGTGAGTGTATGTATGTTTGTGTATGTGTGCGCGTGTGTTGTGTGTACGTTCGTGCGCGCGTATGGGTCTGAGTGATAAAACCCTCAGTCAATGTAATCGGGAGACTGCATGGAAATGGGTTTTAATTTAGGCTATTACATGCTGCTATCTGCCTAAGCTGACGCATAGGATTGCCATTTTTAGTCCACGGATGAGCGATAAGCAATAGATAGATCGTGCTTTTTTTCTCCTTCAAGCTTTTTTTATATATACTGTTAAATCTGGCTTCACTTACACACACACAGGCACAGGCACACTCAGACACACACACATACACACTCACACACACACACCACACACACACAACACACACACACACACACACACACACACACACACATACATACATGATGGGAGAGAGAGAGAGAGAGAGAGAGAGAGAGAGAGAGAGAGAGAGAGAGAGAGAGAGAGAGAGAGAGGAGAGAGAGAGAGAGAGAGAGAGAGACGACAGCAGACAGACGACAGAAGACAGACAGACAGGACAGGAGCAGCAGCAGGCAGGAGGCAGGCAGGAGGCAGACAGAGACAGACAGACAGACAGACAGACAGAAAAGGGGCAGGAAGACAGCAGACAGCAGACGATAGACACAGAGAGATAGAGACAGACACAGACTGGTGCATAAAGAAAAAAATTCTAATGATCCTCCCCACCACCAGCCACAACAACCAACCACCACCAACCAACACCAACCAACACACCAACACCAACACAACAACCAAAAAAACACCCACAAACAGCAATAACAAACCAGGATTACATACATACAAGGATGATAAAACTTTCAGGAATGTTTTTTTTTGCAGGACATATGAGCGGTACATGTAATACAGCGAGACAAAATAAAGCCGAGAGGCGACGAAAGCTACACTTCACATAATTACCACCAGCAGGCCAGACTGATCTGCATGAAATTTGCACACAGGGCTTAGCACTGAGGTGCCACCAGTGTCTTTTTCAACACAACCCGCTCCTCTCCCTCCTTGTGTCTCTGTGTCTCTGTGTCTGTGTTTGTGTCTGTGTGTGTGTGTGCGTGTGTGTGTGTGTGCGGGGGGGGGGGGGGGGGGGGGGGGGGGGGGGGGGTTGTGTGTTCGGGGGGGGGGTGGGGGGGGGTGGTGTGTGTGTGTGTGTGTGGGGGGGGTTGGTGTTGAGTGTGTGTGTGATGTGTTGTCTGTGTGTGTGCTGTCTGTGTCTGTCTGTTTGTTTGTCTGTCTCTGTCTCTGACTCTCTCTGTCTCTCTCTGTCTCTCTTGTCTCTCTCTGTCTTCGTTCTCTGTCCTGTCTCTCCTACACACACACTCACTCACTCACTCACTCACTCACTCACTCACTCACTCATCACACTGTAGTTGTGTGTGTTGGGAGGGGGTGTGGTGGTAAGGGTTGTTATATATAATCATATATGTTTTATATAATATATTATGTATATGAGTGTGTGTGTGTGTGTGTGTGTGTGTGTGTGGTGTGTGTGTGTGTGTGTGTGTGTGTGTGTGTGGTGTGTGTTTCAGGAGAACCGATCCTCTCATGTTTAATCCAGTTTTGGTGTAGGATGTATAGTTGTATGACACTTGTTATGATATGTCTGTAGCGCTTGTTTTGCTTTGCTAGAGTAGAAAGGTACAGTGCTGTACTACCCACCCCTCTTGGTACCCTGTCTGAACGTCTCCTACCCCCCACCTCCCACCCCACGCCCAGCTATACACACACACATGCATACATTCACACACATACACATACCAGAAGATTTTTTTCTCCTCCTTTTATGGTGACTACAGACAGTATCATAATTATACTAGGTATCATAATACTAACAGACTGCTAAGAACGAAGATCACATTAACAAAACATTCTAAAACATAACAATAATTATTTGAACGTATAAAACCAATAAAAGAAGACGAAGAACAAAACAACATCACAACAACAAAAAAACAGACCACATACCAACCAACCTAAAAAAACCCAACACCTAACTAAACAAACTAACTAAACAAAAACAAAACAGACCAAAAAACAAAAAAAACAAAAAAAAGATGCTCCAAATACATTTAACCTTGCCCCTGCAATCTCAGCATGTCAGAAGCGTACAATTACGCCGGCAAAGTTTTTATCGTCGGATGCAGTTCCTCTATGGACTGTAGAGGCTTTTTTAATGCCGGCGCCTTAAAATACCTGAGCTAGTGACCCTTTCAACTGTATTTAATTTATAAACTGCCCTAAGTCCCCTGGCTCGCCGGCAAGGATACGACCACAACAGCTCGCCTTTCTCTCTGCAATACGATACCAATCCCCTCTTTTCTTTTATGAGCCTGCTAATGGGTTTTCGGTTTTTTGGGGGCGATTTTTGTTTTGTTACGCTACTACCTGTGTTTGCGTCTATGTCTGTTTGTCTCTGTCTGGCTGGCTGTCTCTGTGTTTCTGTGTGTTTGTGTCTGTGTCTGTGTCTGTCTTCTGTCTGTCTGTCTGTCTGTCTGTCTGTCTGTCTGTCTTCTGCTCTCTCTCTCTCTCTCTCTCTCTCTCTCTCTCTCTCTCTCTCTCTCTCTCTCTCTCTCTCTCTCTGTTCTCTCTCCCTCTCTCCCTCTCTGTGCGAGTGTGTGTGCCTATGTTGTTTGTGTGCAATCGCGCATGCGTATATATGTTCATACATACATGCGTGCGTGTATGAGCGTGCATGTGTGTGTGTGCAAGCGCCCGCGCCCGCGCACATGGGCGTGTATATGTGTGCGCGTGCCTGTGTGTTCGTGCATATGTGCATGTGTGTGTGTTCGTGCGAACATATATAAACATATATGTATATATATATTATATATATATATATAATGAGAGGAAGAGAGAGAGAGAGAGAGAGAGAGAGAGAGAGAGAGAGAGAGAGAGAGAGAGAGAGAGAGAGAGAGAGAGAGAGAGAGAGAGAAAGATACATAGATACATAGATACAAATACATATACATATACATACACACGAGCTTGTGTGACTAACCCATAAGAGAGAAAACGCTTTTACGGTTAAAAAAAAACCAACCCTCTTTTTTAAACTAGTGAAATGCAGTTAGTTAACCACAAAGCGGGTTGTGTTCGCTCTGACGCCTGCCTGCTGCAGGCTCTACAAGAAGAAGGAAGCCCAGTCACCGTTCTGCCCGTTCTGCTTGTGCCCCCCCCCCCCCCCCCAACCCAGTGAGGGTCTGCCTGCCCTCTGCCCTGTGTCCACTGTGTCCACTGGGCTGGTGGTGTTGACCTAAGGCGCTCAGCTGTTTATTTGTCTAACAAGTTGGAATCCCCCGCTGCCGCCGCTGCTGCAACCACCGCGGTCCAGTTTGTAATGAACTTCAAAAGAAATCCTTTTTTTGTATGCACACTGACACACAGACACAGGCACAGAGACATGGACACATACGCACGCATGTACCTACGCACGCATGCACGCAGACATCGACACACACAGCATGGATACACGTACGCACACATGTACACACGCACGCACGCACACACACGCACGCACACACGTACGCCACACGCACACACACACCACACACACACACACACACACAACACACACACACACACACACACACACACACACACACACACACACAAGGCCACAGAAATAGGGATTCACGGGGAGATGCACAGAAAGTGCAGGTCCACACACAGACACCAGCACACACACACACACACACACACACACACACACACAAGTGTGCGCGTGCGCGTGCGCATGCATACAGATACGCTCCGGCATGCACGCATGCACACACACATACACACACACAGAGATCACTGGTATTTAAACAGTATATTATACGTCACGTGTATGCCGGGTTGTAACCTCAGTACGATCAGATTTAGATCCCTTGTATGTCTGTCTGTCTGTTGTCGTGTCTGTAATGTATATGTTGTATGTATGTTGTGTTGTGTATATATATATATATATATATATATATATATAAATATATATATATATATATATATATATTATATATATATATATATATAATAAATATCTGTGTGTGTGTGTGTTTTACATTGACCAGAACTATGTTGCTATATTACACAACCCGTACTCTTCTCAGCCTAGTATAGGGGCCCTTGAGCAGACTGGACCTCTCTCTAGCTCTCTCCATCTTTCTGCCTTCCCTTTCGCCTCTTGCAGCACTAGGGGAAGTCTAATAGAGATTAAGAGCTGAGTGCTGAATGCTGAATTAAGATAGCGGCAATAAAAAAAGAAAGCAGAAAAGGTGGTAAAATACTCCTGTGTGTTATGGGTGTACGCAGTATAGTGGTGTGACGCAATGGTGTTGTGCGCGCGTGGGAATCACAAGGAAAGAATGTGATTTGGTGTGTGAGTGTCTGTATTGGGGGGGGGGGGGGTGTGGTGTGTTGCACGTGTACTGTTTTATAGATGCTGAATTATAAATATATCTATTATCTATTATCTTATCTATCTATCTATCTTCTATTATTATTATTATCTATTATATATATATATATATATATATATCTTCTAATATATATATATGTGTGTGTGTGTGTTAATTATTATGTATTATACAGTGCTGCAATATATGGAATTTAAGACAGAAAAAGTAACAAAAAACCCACCACACTTACAATATCAACATACACCGCCATATACTACAAGGAAACGCTAACAATTCACTCTTCTTAGCACTTTACAACAATGAATTTTTTTCCCCTTCATTTTCGTGTTTTTTTTTTTTTTAAAGAATTAAGGGGTGGATGGAAGAAGGGAGGGAGGGACTGGAAGGAGGATTTCAAAGGGAAGGAAGAGGGGTGTAGGGGTGTAGGGGTGGGGGTTGGTGGAGAATCTTGTGGACAAGAGTGGGCATTGTTCCAGGCGAGGGTGTGATTAATTACAGGTGTCAGGCTTTGCATGCTTCTTCCGTCCTGCCTGCCGTCCCCTCCGCGTCACCCTGAAAATCTGTGGTGTGTGTGTGTGTGTGTTGGTTGGTTAGTTGGGGCTGGGGGGCAAGATTCTCATGAAAGATGTGTTTGCTACTTGATCCTTCTGAAACTCTACTCGTCTCTTTTTTTTTTGTTTTTCGTTTGTTTTTTGGGTGTATTTTTTTTTTCTTTCTTCGTTGTGTAAACTCTTAATACATGAATGTTGATGGATTTTTAAAAATATTCTGTATGTATGTTTTGTTTTGCTTTTCTTTCTTCTTTCTTTTGTTGTGTAAACTTTTCATGCATGAATGTTAATGGACTTAGTTTTAGTTTTCTATATGTTTGTTTTGTGTGTTGTGTGTGTTTTTTTTATACAAGTAATTAATGAAATTCTTTTAGATTTAGATAGTCATACAGAATTTTGTTGTTGATTTTTTAAAATATCTTTTACATGACAGTGATGACAATACTTCCTATTTTGTTGTTGATTCTGTCATATATGGAGGATGATGTAAGTGCTCAACATAATATTTATTTCATCAAAACCTCGTCGTCTAACAGTTGGTACCCTAACTGTACACGTGAGCACGTGTATGCCTTCTAAAAGAAAAAGGAAAAAGAATTGGAAAAAGAAGAAGAAGAAGAGAAGAAGAAGAAGAAGTGCCGAGGCTTCTTTTCTTTTCTTTTGTTGTCTTCTTTTCTTTTCTTTTCTTTTTTGTTTTTTTTTCTTTTCTTTTCTTTTTTCTTTTTTTTCTTTTCTTTTTTGTCTTTGTCTTTTTTGTCTTTTTCTTTTCTTTCTTGTCCTTTTC
>CM060319.1:13451133-13463633 GCA_030674155.1 Stramonita haemastoma
CCGTCATACATTTGGCAAGAACTATTATCGTCCCTTTAACGACTGTATCATGATTTTATTAAGATCTCATTAAGATTTATCTAAGATTTCATACCTTACCATGAGCTTCCCGAAGATAGCAAGATTGCTTGAAGTGTTCTTTTCAAATAAGTTCTCTTTCGTTTTGATTTTCTTCAGTCAAAGTCACAAGTTACTCATTTGAGAAAAACAAACAAACAATATAAAAAAGCGACCGAACAAACAAACGAACAAAAAAAAGCTAACAAGTTTTGAATACAAAAATGGTCAAAGAAGAAAACAACCCCTCCACCCTTCACACAGACACACACAGACACAGACACAGACACACACACACACACACACACACACACACACACACACACACAGACACACAGACACACAGACACACACACACACACACACACACACACACACACACACACACAACACACTATAATCAACAACAACAATAACAAAACCACACCAAAAAACCAACAACAAAAATCCCTTTGTAGAGCACCACAATGGTCTAAGCAAACAAGCCAAAAAAAAAAAAAGGCAGAAGTCTTGAGAAACCATAAGTATAACGACAAACCACATAACACACCACTTGTACAGGCCTCTATATTAAACGGCTGTCTGTAAGCTCGTAAATTCCCCAGACAGCAAGAAAACAGCTTGTTGTGCACTTTGGGAATTTTTCTATCTTTCTTTCTTTCTTTCTCTCTTCTTCTTCACAACAGCCTCGTAATGTGTATGTCAGTTAGGCTGTAAATTGCCGAAGCTATACCACAAACTTTACGATTGCATTCTACAGGAAGGAACACCAGTTCAAAGCCGTTCGTCCGCTACAGATTCGTAGTGGTAGTAGTGGTGGTGGGGGTGGGGGTAGGGGGAAGGGAGGGGACTGTATTCGTCTGCTTGTCTCCCCTGCTGTATGCACGCATGCTGGGTTTGGCTATTAACTCCCCTGAGAGTGACATGGCCGCCTACAGTCGTCGTCTTCTCTGGCTTTTTATCCTTTTAGTCGTCGTCGTCGCACGTAGACTATAGGGGGTGTGTGTGTGTGTGTGTGTGTGTGTGTTTGTTGTGTGGTGTGTGTGTGGGGTGTGTTGTGTGTGTGTGTGTTGTGTTGTGTGTGTGTGTGTGTTGTGTGTGTGTGTTTTGTGTTTGTTGTTTTTGTGTTGTATGTGTGTGTGTGTGTGTGTGTGTGTGTGTGTGTGTGTGTTGTGTGTGTGTGGTGTGTGTGTGTGTGTGTGTGTGTGTGTGTGTGTGTGTGTGTGTGTGTGTGTGTGTGTGTGTGTGTGGTGTGTGTGTGTGTGTGTTGTGTGTGGGTGTGTGTGTGTGTGTGTGTGTGTGTGTGTGTGTGTGTGTGTGTGTGGTGTGTGTGTGTGTGTGTGTGTGTGTGTGTGTGTAGGTGAGTAGGGGGCAAGTGAAGTATGAAGAAGTGAAAATGGGCTTTTAGTGGGGGGATTTGTTAGTGCTGTTTTCATTTAAAGCCTTGCGTTAGGGGTTTTTTTCTTCCTTTTTTTGTCTTTTTGCCTCTTCACTTTCCTACTATTCTGTCTGTTGGTTTTTGACTGTCTGTGTTTGTTCGTCTGCCAGTGTGCCGTTGGCCTCTCTTCTCTCTCTCTCTCTCTCTCTCTCTCTCTCTCTCTCTCTCTCTCTCTCTCTCTCTCTCTCTCTCTCTCTCTCTCTCTCTCTCTCTCTCTCTCTCTCTCTCCTTATGCGTGGTGGGCGGGTAATGCAAGCATTCATGAGCATTTGAATGCCTGTAGTTCAATATAACCGCCCTCCTCTCCCTCCCCCCCCTCACCCCAACCTCCCATGCAGGCCCACACACACATCCCCCTAACTCCCCACCCTCCCCCAGTAGCAGTGGGGATTTTCCTGTCTGCTTTCTCATCCCTCATCCAGGAGGATCTGTTTTCGTCATGCATCTAGAGTAAAAGATGGGAATGGGGAGGAGAGGAGAGGGAGGGGGGCAGGAGAGGGGGGGGGAGGGGGCAGGAGAAGAGGAGGGGAGGGGGCAGGAAGGAGAGGGGGGAGGCCCATCACTTGTTGTTTCTGTTTGCTGTGTGGCTGGGAATGTGCTCAAGGATTAGCGAGGATTAAACGAAAGCGCAGACTGTGCAGTGAGGCGACCCTTGGGTCTTTAAACGGCCCAAAAAACCCTCTCCAGCTCTTGGGGACCAGTACAGTAGGGAAAGAGATCAAACCTCGGGGACTGGACAGACAGACTAGGGGTTTTGGTGGGGTTTTTTGGGTGTGTTTTTTTTTTTTTTACCGGCGTCTGACTTGTTATCCTCTTTGCTACCAGCAGGTGGACATCAGGAGCATGCTAATATGTCAGGAAACGGAACGCCCTGCTGCGTTCAAGTCTCACTCTTTGCTGTTCTTTTTTTCCCGTGAGTGGTTGCCTCATCGTTTGCTTCCCTTTCTTTTTTGTTTGATTTAAAATCCGTGTTTGTCTGTGTTACTCAGATGACATCAAAGTACATGCTCAATCTGTCTCTCCCACTCCCCCCTCCCCCTACAACACACACACTATTTCGGGCCTGTAGGATCCCATTTTGGGATGTTTATAGTCAATGGTTTAAATCCCCCTAAACTTGTGGGTGTTGTTAACAAGAACAGAATACTACAAAAGTATCCAGGAATGCTAAGCAGTCTGTGTCTCTATTGTTAGCTCAGCAGTTGCTGATGCAAGAGCGAGAGTTGGAATCCAGGTAGGAGGTGCAAAATGACGGCTGTGTTATTAATAGTAAGGATAATAGAAATAGACTAATTTGAATGCAAGCGCTTTGATGTGTGTGCTATACAAGATGCAGCGCTATATAGAACCCATTTATTATTTTTAGTAGTAGTAGTAGTAGTATGTAGTAGTAGTAAGTACGTTCAGTCTGGTTGGATCAACGACAGGGGTGGCTCTGCTGTACAAGCCCTGCATGGCAGTCAGTGCCACAGTTGCTGCAGACAGATGGATGTGGGGTTGATGACCTCATTTCGCTGTCTCTCCTTCTTGCGTCTTCTTCTGTCTTTCAGTTTGGGAGAAGTTTTTCTACATCTCTTCATTAATATCAATATACTAGAGTACAACACTATATTTTCTAGATTATCATAGTATATACAATTTTATTTTTTATGTTGTTGTTTCGGGGTTGTTGTTTAGTTTTTTTTCTGGAAATATCACTGCAGTCAGGATAGTTCTTAACACTTCGGCCTACTCCCTACATTGGCATTTCATAAAACTTTGTTAATTTGCATCCTCTTGTTCCCAGTTCTCTCAGATGTTTTGCTATAATTATGTTATTGTTTCGCCTATACCAAGGGTTATGACTATGCTTCTGCATCATAGAAGGTGGATAAGGTTTTGTTTGTTTGATAGGTTGGTTTTGTTGGTATGGTTTTGGGGAGGACTTTTTTGTTTGTTTTTGGAGTGGGGGGAGACTGTTCTTGTTGGTTTTGTTGTTGTATTGTCTTTTTTTTTAGAGTGTGGGCAAGATCTTATGCGTGTGTTTCTTCAATACACAGACCATTAATTAATCTACAGTTTCATCCGAAAGATAGTATTTCTGTCACGCTAATGTCGTGAGAACGATTACCATTACGGTAGTAGTAGTTTTTTTTTTGGTTGTTTTTACGGTGTAGTAGTAGTAGTTTTTACTACAACAACAGTGTTCCTTCTCACTTTCTCTCCCCCCTCTTCTTCCTCCCTCCCCCCCCCCCTCCCCCAAACCCAAGTCTTTTGGAATGCTTGTCTGGTTCAGGTGAGGGCGGATAGCCATGTTAAAGTAGGAGGATGTAGCGGAGGACACATTGGTTCAGTGCATTCTTGCCTCCGTCAGGTCAATGCTTTCGTGCAGAACGTGTCGCCTTGCCTTTGAACGGGATTTTGCTATAGGGACTCTCCTGGTGGTTAGTGCTCTTTTCCTCTATCCTCTTCTCGTCTGGGGTGTGTGTGTGTGTGTGGGTGTGGGGGGTGGGGGGGGGGGGGGGGGCAGGGAGGAGGGAGGGGGAGGGAGGGAGGGGGGAGGATTGTGTGTGTGTGTGTGTTGCTGTTTTGTTGTTGTTTTTGTTGTTGTTCTTTTGTTACTGCCTGTTTCAAGTCTTTTCATACTTGGTGACATTGAACTAAAAAAAAATCAAAATGAAACAACCAACCAAAAAGCCAGTGTGCGTGTACGTGTGTGTGTGTGTGTGTGTGTGTGTGTGTGTGTGTGTGTGTGTGTGTGTGTTGTGTGTGTGTTTGTGTGTTTGTGTGTGTGTGCATGTGTGTGTGTATGCATGTGTGTGTGTGTGTGTGTGTGGAGCGAGTGCAAAAGTTGTGGTGTAACAACAGACGATCTACTTTGATTGCAATCTTGTATAATAATTGTGGGGGGATGGGTAAAACGTAGGGAAAGTGGGGGTGGATGGTGAAACGTGGAGTGGGTGTGGTGTGGGGGGGGGGGAGCAAGAAAGGATCTTCTTGTGTAGGGTAGATCTCACATTTCCTCAACATGTCGCTGTGAAGTGTGGTGTGTGTGTGTGTGTGTGTGTGTGTGTGTGTGTGTGTGTGGTGTTGTGTGTGGGTGTGTGTGCGCCCTTCTACCTGTGGTGTCTATGCATGTGTGTATGGTTGTGTGTAACGCACGCGCGCGTACACACGTGTGTGCGTATGTGTGCACACGTGCATGCTTTCAAGCGTGGCTTCGTCTTTGACCTAAGTCAGCGAGTGCTATACAGTGAAATGTAAGGCAAGCGTGTGTAACAGGTTAACAAAAAAAAATCAGACAAAAATAAAACTTAAAAGCAAAGACTTGAAGTGAAAAGCGGTTGTCCTCACTGGATTGAAAATAGGAAGGGGGTGGGGGTGGGGTTGTAGGTGGGGGCTGGGGGTAGGTGGCCATGAAACCAATCCTTACCCCTGCGAGTACACACACACACACACACAACAACACCACAGGTAGGCAGGGCTCACACCCATACCACACCCATACACACAATCACATACCGCACGCGCGCGCACGCACTCACGCATGCACACATACACACATATACAAAACACATATACACACACATAACACACACATGACACACGCACACACACACACACACACAACACACACACACACACACACACACAAACACACACACATAACACACACACACACATACACAGGCAGGCAGGCAGGCAGGCAGGCAGGTATGCAGGCAGGGTTGTTCAGTCTGTCAGTCAGTCAGTCAGTCAGTCAGTAAGCCACGCTCCAGCGCTCTGCGATAGACATCACGCAACTTGCCAAGTGTCACTTCTCTGGCCAAGGTCTTCTGCGTATATTTGGAGGTGGGAGGGGGGGTGGGGATTGGGGGAGGGGGGAGGGGGGGGGTTGTGCTGCTTTGGCAGTGTGCATACCTTTTTTCTTTGGTCCCCCTTCTTTCCTTCCTTCATTTCCTTCCTTCTTTCTTTCCATCGTTTCTAACAGTTTTAAAAACCCTATTCAACAGGCTTCTCTTGTGTATGTGTGTGTGTGTGTATGTGTGTGTGTGTGTGTGTGTGTGTGTGTGTGTGTGTGTGTGTGTGTGTGTGTGTGTGTGTGTGTGTAGGGGGGGGGTGTTAGTGTTAGTGTTAGTGTGTGTGTGTGTGTGTGTGTGTGTGTTGTGTGTGTGTGTGTGTGTGTGTGTTGTGTGTCTGTCAGCAAGTGTGTGTGTTTGTACGTTTGTCTGTCTGTCTACCTGTCTGTCTACCTGTCTGTCATTCTGTCTGTCTGTCTGTCTGTCTGTCTCTCTCTATGTATGTCTCTTTCTCTCTCTCCCCCCCCTCTCTCCAGAGAGAGAGAGAGAGGACAGAGACAGACAGAGACAGACAGAGACAGAGAGACAGAGACAGAGAGAGACAGAGAACCCAGTCATGCAGGTAAATGGACGTCGAAACCTTGAACTGTTTATGTTCCGTTTGAGTCTTTTATTTCTGCACAGGTCTCAGGTTTGCTTATCATGAAATCTGAGCTTTCAGTCTGCTAGTTCTTTCTTCTCTTTCTTTCTCCAGGAATAATTATAACACGCTGTTGGTCTCCATTTCAAAGGGGGGTCTTGAATTTGCCCGGGGTGGGGGGTTGGAGGGTGGGGGGAGGGGTGGTGTTAAAAATTGCTTAGTTTGATTTTTTAAAATTTGTTTGAAACAGATTTTAGCAATTTATTTATTAGACCAAAAAAGATATTTTGTGATTCAAAGAATTTAAACACAGCATGCATCAACAAGTTTAAAGTTAAAAAAAACAAAATAGAAACAAAAAAAAAGTTTGAAGACTGCTTAACTATGTTGCTGTTGTTGTTGTTGCTGCTGCTGTTGTTGTTGCTGTTGCTGCTGCTGCTGCTGCTGTTGTTTTTGTTGATGCGCGTTCCTCAGCTTAACACCCTGGGTTTACCTAGAATTATGCACTTTGTCTGATCTGCTCATCTCTCTTGAGAATGACTGTGGACCGTAAGTACTCACTGGATGAGGAGTTTGCCTGTGTGACTGCTTTCAAATACCTCGCCATGATTATAGGTAGCCACACTCTGACTTCACAGTGCCAGTGCTGTGTTAGGTGTCAGTTTCAACATTGATAGAATATGCTGCTCTCCACCTGGAAAAAAAATCGGAAAAACGAACTTGTTTAGGAGTCACGTCTGTCAGGAGATTTGTCTAGAAAAAAAGCTCTCAGTTGTTTGTCTTGAAATTCTAATCGTTTGACAGTATTTTCAGCTATTAGATGTTATAAAAAAAAAATGTTCAGTGTGTTTATTTGGGAAAAGCCTGGGTACCACAATATTTCATGCTCATATCAAGAATTAGTAAAAAAAAAAAAAAAAAAAAAAAAATCTGTATATATAAATAAATAAATACATTTTTAAAAAGTGCGATCTGTTAAGCTGGAGCCTTCGGATTTTTCTCCCAACAGCCCCAATATCTATGCCTGTACTAGTCATATTAAAGCTTCTTCTCTTTCCGGCCGTATGCATAATAATATAGTCCACATATTTTTTAAAAAATTGACAAATTATATCAAATCAATGGACTTAAAAAACTCAGGCATAACATCAACAATAAAAGGCACCAAGTAAAGTATAAAAAAAAATCACCAAAAAAAACACAACAGGTCAAAAGTTAGCCTACACACAAATCCGGAACAAAACAGGCAAGACAAAGTTAATACCAAAGACAACACAAGACTTGTTTTCCCCCTCTCCTGAACACCGCGTTTTCTTCCTAATCACCACTTGTACCTGCTAGTCTAGGACCAGGACTAGCTTCCCGCTAAGCAAACAGGGATTACCTGAGGACCCTTACAAGGGCATCAGCGGGGAAAGGCACCCTCATTCATCAGGCCCTCGGCTCGGTCCCGGTCCTTTGCGGGGATTCCCTCCGGCCACCTTCTGGAATTTGGGAACCAGAAGGGAAGTCTTGCATCAACACACAAGCCCTTTGAGGCCTCAAGTGGCCTTGATTTGTGTGCTCCATTTTTTTTTTTGGGGGTGATGGGGTGGGGGGTGGGTGGGGGGGGGGTGTGACAGTGGTTGAATGAATGGCTGTGATCGAGGGGTCAATCCAGTGAACTGGCTAGGGGTAGGTAGGTAGGTAGGTAGGCGCCTTGTCTGTCTGTCTGTCTGTCTGTCTGTCTGCTGGCACTGCAGAGAGGCATTGGAAGGAAGGAAGACAGAGGGCAGTCAGGCGCTTGTCTGTCTGTCTGTCTGTCTGTCTGTCTCTGTCTGTCTGTCCACTGGCACTGCGGAGAGGCACTGGAAGGAAGGAAGACCAGAGGGCAGTCAGGCGCCTTGTCTGTCTGTCTGTCTGTCTGTCTGTCTCTGTCTGTCTGTCCACTGGCACTGCGGAGAGGCACTGGAAGGAGGAAGACCAGAGGGCAGTCAGGCGCCTTGTCTGTCTGTCTGTCTGTCTATCTCTGTCTCTGTCTGTCTATCTGTCTGTCCGGTGGCACTACAGAAAGGCACTGGAAGGAAGGACAGAAGGAAGGAGGACCGGACGGAGGGAGGGAGGGCAGGTAGCTAGGCAGACAGGCTGTGGCTTCAGTCCATCGCCTTCGCCTGAAGGTGGATCAATATTTGGCCTGGCTGGCCGCCCCGAGACTGTTGTCGGCGAGGAAGGAGTGCTGTACTACTCTACTCTGCGTTAGTGTTAGCTCAGTACACGCGCCCTGGCCCAAATCCCTGCTCAAATAATTGGCGAGCTGGAAGGTGACACTTGAGCAAACCTTTGATTTGAAGTTTTCGCTTCTCTCCTCTTCTCTTCTCTCTTGTCTTCCATCCGCAGGTTGGTGAAAATGCTTTTACCCTATTCTCGATTTCAAATCTCTCCCCCTTCTTGCGGATGGTGACTCTGTCTCTGTCTCTGTCTGTCTGTCTGTCTGTCTGTCTCTCTCACTCTCTCTCTCTTTTCCTTCTCTCTTCTCTCTCTCTCTCTCTCTCTCTCTCTCTCTCTCTCTCTCTCTCTCTCTCTCTCTCTCTCTCTCTCTCTCTCTCTCTCATTGTGTGTGGCAAGGGGGTAGGTATCATGTTCGAGGTGTTTATGGTCCAGCCATCCGCACAGAAGACCCCAGGGCTGAATCAACAGTGAGGAAACACTCTACACCTCGCGTTCTTTCTGTACAAACATACTGCTTTTCAACACAAACAGCCTCCTCAAGTATGTGACAGGCTTTTTTTGGGCGATAAAAAAAAAAAAGATATGAAAATGTGCTATATTTACAAATTCATGCTGGAAAAGGGATCCACAAATCCTATAAATTTGTCGACACGTTTGAAGGTTTTTTTTTTAAAAGCTGGAACCCCCAAAGTTGCACAGATCTTCGAAAGAGACAATGTTCGTTTTCGTTTTGTAGTAGAGCTGTATAGTTGGTCTGGATTGTGTGTGTCACGTGTGGAATGCGACTTTAGGGTTCATGTTGTGGGATTCTTTTTGGTTGTATTACTCATTATTTTTTCAACTTACGCTTCAACACCGTAGTTGTGGTGTCGTCTTTGCGCCGAGAGGCTTGAGGCAATGAGCCGAAGTAGCAGCAGTAACAGTGGGTGTAAGGAAGGGGGGGGGGAGGCATGGCAGCATCTCTTCCATTCAGAGCGCCCTGGGCCCGTGGGGTTGACCCGTGTCTGTGTTTAACCAGGCGTCAGTCCTCAGCCTGGACAGTGTCCGTGCCGTCTGTCCGGCAGGTACTTCAGGTAGGGTGTGGAGGGTGTGGAGGAAAATAAGCAACCCTGATGATTAAGCTCTGATGCTAGCTAGGGCTTTGGCTTTTGCCACGCTCCGCTTCGTATCTTCCCACCGTGGGAGCATTCCTGCGACCGGAGCCATAGAGTCTATATGTATATCTATATAAAAATATATAAACATATATAAATATATAAACATATGATATCTATATATAAATACATAAACATATTTATATCCATCACTGAGTCACACCGCGTGACTTCGGCCACTGTACACCCCCGCCGTGTCGCCACCTCTGACGTCACACGGCCCCGGACAGGACCCGGCTTATGGAGACCTCCCCATTATTTCTGCCGCGAGATGCGTGGGCCCTTGAAGATGACATCTCCAAACTGCCGCCTTGTCCGCAACGTCAAGCTGAAAGCCCATCCACGTCCTTCGTTTTATGTCCTCCGTCATAAAAGCTGAGCTTGTGGCATTGACAGAGGGAATAAAACAATCAGGCCCCGAGTCTTTGAAACCCCTCTCTGGCGCTGAAGGCACTCCGGACAGAACGATAACTTCCCTCCCAGCGAAGAGGGCAGCATTGTTTGTGGCGCCCATTATGAATTTATCAAGAACCGTTTGAAGTCACTCACGGCCACCTACTTTCGCTTCGGCCTGACCTTTGTGTCTGTCTGTTCAGTCATTGTCCAGCGCATAAACAGTGGTCAAGCAGCAAGGCCCCCCTGCGACATGCTGGGTCACTGTGATCTGATCTTTATCTCTTTGTGTGGTCACCTTTTTAGTCTTTCTCGTTTGTGGTCATTGTGGACAATAGCGGAGTTGTAGTAGTACATTGATTCGGACTGTAAATAAGTATTTGCTAGTTTAGGGGGTGGGGGTTGCTGAAAAGAGGGACTTTGTTGATCGTGGAACCAGTTCTGTTTTACGAAAACGGAGAGCGAGCACATTCTGCAGTTTAAAAGGAATTACAAAAAATTCATCCCTACAGATTAAAAGAACTAAGCAACTTTTTTTTCTTTTTTTGGGGGGAAAATAAAATAACATTATTGTGTAGCAAGTTATTCCCTCGCTTCACTTACTGCATGACTATATTATTACACTTAAGTTTCCACTAACTAAAAAAAGAGAAAAAAAGGCTATGATTTAGGGTGACTTCCGGTGAAGAAGATGGCGGATGAGAGAAGGAGAGGAGGGGAAGGGAAGGGGGAGGGAGGGGGAGAGACAAGAAAAAACAAAAAAACCACAGTAGGAGGAGGAGGAGGAGGTGACAACAAAGAAAGCAGGAAAGTCGGGGCTGTTCCGACAAGCAGGCAACATAGGTTTGACACACAGAGGAGAGCTTGTTACCGGGCCGACCTCTGTGGCCCCGTGAGAGGCCCCCCAGTGTCAAGAGGGCATTGTTCCACCCTGCTCCAAACAGGTGCTGTGTGTTGTCCGGAGCTTGTTGATGCTCTGCCCTCCCCACACCAAAGGCATTCATGACATACCTGTGTCCCTCCCTCTCCTGTGACGACGCTTGTGCTGCAGTGTCGACGCTTTCCGCTTTGTTTGTTTGTTGTCCTTCGGTTTTTTGTTGTTTGATGTTGTTTTGGGTGCTTGTTTGTGGTAGAGTATAGTAAGTCATTGAAAGCGTATAACCGTAGTGTTCCTTCGTGGAATTTGTCGTGTGGTAGGGAGGAAGGGTTATTTCAGTATTTGGCGATACAGCGATAATTTAAGGCGTCTCTTCTGTTAGATCGCTTTCATCTATCTTTTTGATTTGATCTGAGGTTCGTTTTTTCTTTCTTTTCTCTCTATACAGATTTACACAAATCTGTCTAACTTGTCACGCACACACACACATATACACACACTACACACATACACACCACACACACACACACACACACACACACAACACACACACCACACACACACACACACACACACACACACACACACACACACACACACACACACACACACACACACCACACACACACACATACACACACACCTGCTCGACAAGGTGCGTCAGTGCTGTGGCCTGCCTACAGAATGTCAGAGAAAGTAAAAATAGAGGTGGGAGCGAACGTGGCCACTAATCTGAAGAGCATGATTGTCATCAGACACTGATTGCTATCAAGGAATCTCGCTATCGGATTTCCACATCATTTCAAGCGCCCCACTTCACTCCACGCCAAGTTTGTACAGGCTCACAGATTTCTCAGGCAGGGGACAAAAAAGCCCCTTTCTTCTGACACAGAAAACCCAAGTTTTAAAGGTGGAGGGAGGTTTTCATTTTTTTGTTGTTCCTGCCAGTTGCGAAGTTTTCAAACAGATCCCTTCCCCTCCCCCTCTCCTCTCACCTCCCCTGACCTGCCCTTCTGCTCTTTTTATAGAATTTAGATCTTTGAACCGTACGATTTCTTTCGCTCGAAAAACTCAGGAAGACATTTCCTCATAACATTGCAAAGCTCATACACACGCAGGCACGCACGCATAGACACACAGGCACAAACACTCACAATTTGTGAAAAGACGTTAAAAGAATTTGAACACACACAAAGAGAGAGAAGAGAGAGAGAGAGAGAGAGAGAGAGAGAGAGAGAGAGAGAGAGAGAGAGAGAGAGAGAGAGAGAGAGAGTTGGGGGGGGGTAGAAAAAAGAGAAGAGCACATGGAGAGACAGAAAATTAGCATTCCCACAAAAGAAAAACATTTAAATTTCCCTTCAATTTCGCTCAAACTCCAAACAGACAGACTATCAGTGATTCCCAATAAGCCTGGACCCCCCCCCCCCCCCCCACCCCTACCCCACCCCTTATCCCGCCCACCCACCCTCACTCCCCCCCACCCCCCCTCCATCCACCACACTTCCCACTATTATGACCACAAAAAAGCACACTATTTTCCAGCGTGCATTGTATTCATCCACTATTTCCCCTGGGGTGGTGGTGGAGGTTTGGGTGGTGGTGGTGGTTGGGGGGGGGAGGGAGTAGGGGGTTGAGGGTGCTGTGTGCCTTTTTTTAGAGGCGCGAGTTTGTGAACTCCCCCCCATACACGATAAATCATCAGGGGGTGGAGGTATTTGGGAAGGAGGGCAACTGACGACAGTGTACGAGGCAAGGCAAGGCAGTGGGACAATCTCTCTCTCTCTTCTTTTCAATGCTGCTTCTTCCATGCCTGACACACAGGCAGCCGTTTTGTCAACAGAACCTGCTTGTGAACCATATACACCAAAACATAATAAAATAAAATAAATAGATAAATGTGTAAAAAGCAAAAGAGTGAGGTTCTTTGTTGTTGTTGTTGTGTTGTAGTAGTCTA
>CM060319.1:13468633-13483633 GCA_030674155.1 Stramonita haemastoma
TCTCTCTCTCTCTCTCTCTCTCTCTCTCTCTCTCTCTCTCCTCTCTCTCTCTCTCTCTCTCTCTCTCTGTGTCCCAGTTGCGCCATCTGTAACTATCATCAGTGGAGAGCAGTGCACTTGCTGACTGATAATTGTTGTAAGTTCGTGAGACAACTTGACCGATATCCACACACATACATATACATACATACATATATCTTTTGTTATTGTTGCTGTTGTAGTAGGCCTAACGTGTTCTCCTTCTTCTTCCTGTAGATCTGATGTTCTTGTTTGTGTTGAAGTTGTCGTTTATATTTTGTGTGTGTGTTTTTGTTTGTTGTTGTGTTGCAGTTGTGTTGTTGTTGTTGTTGTTGGTAGAAGATGGTTTTAGTGTTTCTTGTTTTCTTTTCCTTATTGGTTTTATTGTTGTCAGTTGTTTTTGTTTGTCTGTTTATATGTTTATATGTTTGTTTGTTTGCAGCAGCTTTATCTCTTACGATACGACTTTGAGGGGGGACTTTGGTCATTCCTTTATCTTGTGGGTGAATTGTAATATGTATAATGCCTGCACGAATGGACGCTTGTTCAGATACATTACATATAGGCACACGCACACACACGCACGCAACGCACGCAAACACACACACATACACACACACAAACACACACACACACATACACACACACTATCCACATGTACGAATCAACGCAGAGAGAGAATGAGAGAGAGAGAGAGAGAGAGAGAGAGAAGAGAGAGAGAGAGAGAGAGAGAGAGAGAGAGAGAGAGAGACGAGAGAGACGAGAGGAGGGGGAGGGGGTGGAGAGAGAAAAATAATTAATGCTTGTAAGACGGATTAAACAGGTGTCTTGTGGGATCAGTTTTCTTTCGCGTATCAGATATCACCGCGCTGAGGAATTCGCTTCGAAAGAATAGGAGAGAGAGAAAAAACAGAAAAAAGGAATGATAAGAAGAAAAAAAAAAGGTCCATTCGAACAACAGTAGGTCTGGCGATTAGAATTCTTGCTTACTTAAGTAGGGATAAGGAAAGAAGGAAAGAAAGGAGAAATGAACAAAAAAAGTGAAAATATTTTGGTTCGAGTTCAGTCTACCCATTCATGTTTATGTCGTGTGTGTAGCTGACCGAGTTTTTGTGGGTTTTTTTATATTTAAAACTGAAACAGTGGGGATGGAATTGTATTGTGGTTTGTTGTGTTGAATTGTATTGTGTTGTTTTGTACTGTCTTGTATTGTGCTGTATTTTGTTTGTTTTGTATTGTATTGTGTTGTGTTTTTTGTGTTAAATGTATTGTGTTGTTTTGTGTTTTGTTGAATTGTGTTGTGTTGTTTTGTATTGTGTTGTCTTTTGCTGTATTGTGTTGAATTGTGTTTTGTTTTGTTGTATTGCATTGTGTTTTGCTGTACTGTGTTGTATTGAATGGTGTTGTGTTGTTTTGTATTGTGTTGTATTGTGTTTTACTACTTGCCATATTGCTATGAACAACCCTCTCGTTCCCATAGGTTCTGTATGCTGCATACATCTTCTCGAGTTATTGTCTGCTACAAAGAATGATACTAGCTCCCAGACCACCATTCAATGTTGAGTAAAATAGGCCAAAAAATGAGGTAGTACGAGATGATAATGATGATGAGGATGAGGAGAAAAAGGAGGAGAGAGAAGAAGGAGGAGGAGAAGGAAGAAGAAGATGAAGAAGAAGATCCGCCGCCACCACGCACCACCACCACCACCAACCACCACCACCACCACCACACCACCACACATCCAAACCCCATGATAGAGGAATCTTTGAAAACGTTCAGAAGGACAAAATCATAACAGTCCTAAAAGAAATGTCACACACACACACACACACACACACACACACACACACACACACACACACACACACACACACACACACACACACACACACACAACACACAAATAACGACAATAAGACAATTATATAAGCTATTAGATTTGGTTGGGTGTTTTTTTTTTGCAGCTCCAAATGTATTTGTGTAAAATGTGTTTTTGTTTATTTTCTGATTCAAACTTTGTCTAAATGAAAAAAAAAACAAGAAGACAAAAAAAACAAACCCCAAAACAAACAACAAAGCCATCATGTCGATCCCCAACCCTCAACATCACGACCTTTGGCTTTGTTTGGATAAGACAACCTGTTCAATGGGCTGTTGAATTACCTCCCCCCCCACCACCACCACCACCCACCACCACTAACCCCCCCCCCCCCTCCCCCCCCCCCCCCCCTCCAAACTCAGACCCTCCGCTTTTCCTCAAAGTCTTGAGACTGAAGCCTGAAGTGCTGTGTGTAATTTATGTCCTTCAGCTCTCCCAACATGAAAGGCCTTGCAGACTCATAAAGTCCATGTAGAAGTGGGAGGATTCCTAGAGTAAGTGACCCTCTTTTCTATCTCTCTCTCTCTTATCCCCCAGACTCTACACTAGCCTACTAAAGGAGGGGGGTGGGCGGAGGGGGGGGGGGGGGGGGGGGGGGGGCTCCTGGCTGTCCCTCTTGTCGTTTCTGTCAAGAGTTCGCTTACATCAGTTTCTGATCTTCTTCACCGTTTTATGTGTGTTTGGTTGTTGGGTTTTGGTTGTTGGTGTGTGTGTGTGTGTGTGTGTGTGGTGTGTGTGTGTGTGTGTGTGTGTGTGTGTGTGTGTGTGTGTGTGTGTGTGTGTGTGTGTGTGTGTGTGAAAGTCAAAGTCAAAGTCAAAGTCAAAGTCAAAGTCAACATTTTATATCCAGATGGTACATTGAGTCAGCAATAAATTTGCTTTTTTTTCTCATCAAGCCATCTATCTAGCAAAAAAAAAAAGGTGTGTGTGAGGGGGTGGGAAGAGAGAAAGAGGGAGAAAGCGATAAAGAGAGAGAGCGAGGGGGGGGGCGAAAGAAGGTTTATGCAGTGCTCACACTTCTTTATACTGTTTTCCCCAAAGTATATCTGTTGTTATGAGCCCATCGATAGCGCTGCTTTGCTATGTCATCGAGCATAACAAAGTCCTTTATCTGTTATTCCTAGTCTGGTTTTTATTTTATCGTTCTACTAGACTATATCAGTCTTGAATTCCATTTAGATCTACAATCTCATAATATATATATAATATATATATATATATATATATATATATATATATATATATATGTATGTATGTATGTATGTATTATATATATATATTATATATATGTATATATATATATATATATATATATATATATATATATATATATATATATATATATATATATATATATATATTATATATAATATATATACATCCTATCTCGGCTCCCCTACTTCCACCTCGACCCCCCACCCCCACCCCCACCCTCACCCCCCACCCCTACCCCCACCTTGCGACACAACAGAAGCCAGTCAGCACGCAACAGTCACCCCTGCTATTAGCAAAACACCCTATCCACCGCAAGACAAACGATCTTATAATGACTTTAACCTCTCGTCAGCGCTGTCAGTTCGTTAGCCTTGCTGATCAACTGATAAGTGGAGAGATGAACACACACACAGACACAGACAGACACAGACATGGACACAGACATAGACACAGGCACGACACAGACACGGACACAGACCCCAGACACAGACTCACACACACAGACACACAGACAGCACACTACAGACACACACACACACACACACACACACACACACACACACACACACACACACACACACACACACACACACACACACACACACACACACACTAACACACACGAACACACACACACACACACACACACACACACACACACACACACACACACACACACACACACAACACACACACACACACACACACACACGTTAAAACAACACACACACACACACACACACACACAACACACACACACACACACACACACACACACACACACGACACACACACAACACACACCAAACACACAGACGCACACAGACATAGACACAGAAACACACACACACACACACACACACACACACACACACACACACACACACACACACCAAAAAAAAAAAAAAGAGAGGGAAAAACCAAAGTGCATAGCTTAGTACCCTGAATCTTCCTACACCTAGCTACATGGCATTGGAAAAGATTTAAGCCAAGGACGTTTTTTTCTTTTTGCCTTGCAAGTGACGCCTTGAGTTATGCGACCACTCATGTCCACAAAGCTGAATTGCAGCTCCTTTGATGGCGGGGCAAAAATCGGTCACATATCGCAAAATCTCACCATTGGCAAAATTCGGAGTTTTAGCTGGGGATCTAAAAAAAAAGAAAAAACAAACAAACGAAAAATGAAACAAAAAACCCCCCAAACCACTGGGATTATAAATAAATTGTACTAGGCCTATAGTCCCCAAGTTAAGGTTAGGCAGCATCAAGCGTGGTTACCAAATGGATAGGTGACCGTTTGCGTGCCTTGACTTCAGTGCAGTCTCCTCGGTCCACCCAGCTGTAAATGGGTACCTGCCCTCTTTAGGGTCAGGGAAGGTAAAGCAGCGAGGGAGAGGAGATGGGCGCCGCCCTCAATATTATGCTGAGAGAAGCTGAGGTCTCTGGTGCCTCGCTCCCCTACCACCTCATAGGTTATGGAACACCTTTACCTTTTTACCTTACTATACAGAAACTCATCAAGAAAATGACCACCTCCAACAACAACAAAAAAGAAATTGATACTGTATTACCCACAATGCCACGGTCAAAACAGGAAGTGATCAGAGACATTGGAATGTAAAGTCATTCGTACCAATGTATGTATGTACGTAAATATGACAGGACTATCATAAGTTTTTTTGTACATGTATGCGTGTATTTTTGTGACAATTTTCGTGCATAAAATCTGTTTAAACCAACACAGACATCTTTCTTTCAGCAGCATATCAACACAATGACAGTGGTTGTAGTAGTAGTAGCAGCAGCAGTAGCAGTAGTAGTAGCAGTAGCAGCAGTAGCAGCAGCAGTAGTAGTAGTAGGAGGAGGAGGAGGAAGAAGAAGAACAGGCCCCGCGCATCTGTCTGACTGACTTTTCCGCCTTCTGAGAAGATGGGAACAGCAGCGTGTGAATTGTGACTTTAACTGTTCCCGTTTTGTGCCTCCTGACGTTAATGACCGTGTTCTGCAACTTTCCGTTGAAAGGGTTAATTGGATGCACGCGTGCACACACGCACGCACGCACACACACACACACACACACACACACACACACACACACACACACACACACACACACACGCACACACACACACGAACGCACACACACGCACGCACGCACTCACGGGCACAGAGTTACACTGTTTAAATATACGGAAACAACAGCCAGTTTTATTGTCATCATGGCGACAGTAATGGAGGTTTCACAACATTCAACATAAGCTGCGTAAATTCATGTCTAACCTGACATTAGAAACAACAACAAAAACAGTAGTGATAATGGTAATAATAACATCACCCATCCTCTCCCTCATCCCCACCATTACTCTCTCTCTCTCTCTCTCTCTCTCTCTCTCTCTCTCTCTCTCTCTCTCTCTCTCTCTCTCTCTCTCTCTCTCTCTCTCTCTGGCAGTCACCAGATACATTATGAAGTAATGTGGTTTTTTTTGGGGGGTTGCCTTGTTTTGCAATTTGCTATGCTTTGTTTGACCTCATTCTAGAGGCTGGAGGATAGGCCTGAAGAATAAATTCTGCTCTCTCTCTCATATAGCATTAACAAGACCAAAACCTCTGGTAAGCGCCACATACACAAACACACAGACATAATGACCATAGGCCCAGCTGTCAAGGACTCAAGGATGAATCAAGTAAACCGAAGGCCGCGCGCCCGCCGACCACCGTTTTGTCGCCATTCCTTTCCCGCAGACGATCACTTGTAGATGTGTCCAGTCCTGACGGGAACTAATATTTCCTGAGCCTCCTACATCCCCAGGAACAAATAACTTCCCACGAGCACACGAGACAACAACAACAACAACAGCAGCAGCAACACGATACAGCAAACACGACCTCGACATGTTTTCGTTCTTCTGTGACCAACAAAAGTAACGAGAAAACATAGCTTACCTGTGTTGTCTCCCGGCTCCTTTGCTTCTTAGGTGGAGGTGGGAGGGCGAGGGGGGGGGGGGGTGAAGGTATGGGGGTTGGGGTGAGGTGTGCGGTGTGTGTGTGGGGGGGGGGACAAGAAACATAAGAAAAAAGGTTTCGTTATTTCTATTATTGTTGCTTTTGTTATAGTTGATTCTGGCTACTATTTGCTTCTAATGTTTTTATTGAGATTTGTTTTTTGGCATTCCTATAGTTGTGGTTATTTTCTATTTTTAAAAACGATCGGTCTTTGAGCAATTTGATAACAGTGTAAAAAAAAAAACAAGCAAAGAAACCTCTACTAATCATCGTTAATGCGGTGAAAAGTAGAATCTACATTTTTCCTAATAGCAAGTACAACAACAACAACAACAACAGACACACACACACTCTCTCTTCTCTCTCTCTCTCTCTCTCTCTCTCTCTCTCTCTCTCTCTCTCTCTCTCTCTCTCTCTCTCTCTCTCTCTTTTATACCAACACTTTAAACGTACGTTTTGAGAGCAACAAACAAGCGATCTGTTTGGCTGTAGGCTATGTTGGTGGTGCGTGCGGGTACCTTTCTGTCTCGCTTCCTCAAAAGTTGTTCTAAGCCACAGTTCATAGAAGTGGACACGGCAAAGCGGCACCCAACCCCTTCCATCATGCCCACAGGGGAGAGAGAGAGAGAGAGAGAGAGAGAGAGAGAGAGAGAGAGAGAGAGAGAGAGAGAGAGAGAGAGGAGAGAGAGAGAGAGAGAGAGAGAGAGAGAGAGAGAGAGAGAGAGAGAGAGAGAGAAAGAGAGGGAGGGAGGGAGGGAGAGAGGGGGGAGAGGAGAGAGAGAGTGCAGAGAAAAAAAAGAAAGAAAGAAAGAAAGAGAAAGAAAGAAAGAAAGAAAGAAAGAAAGAAAAAAGAAACACACACACACACAGAGAGTGGGAGAGAGAGAGAGAGACAGAGAGAGACAGAGAGACAGAGACAGAGAGAAGGAGACGGCCAGACAGACAGACACAGACAACAAGGCAAACAGAAACAGACATTAAAAAAAACACGAACGAACTAACTAGCAAACATTGAAGGAAGGGAAGAGGGATTATCACAATGGTGACTATTTTGTTGGTTTTTCTTTATCAGCTTTTTTTGGGTGGTATTTTTCTCTTCTTTTTTTACATCAGAGAAACAGAGAGAAGGTGGACTGGGATTTAAAAGGGTGAGAGAGAGAGAGAGAGAGAGAGAGAGAGAGAGAGAGAGAGAGAGAGAGAGAGAGAGAGAGAGAGGAGAGAGAGAGAGAGAGAGAGAGAGAGAGAGAGAGGAGTAAGGTAAGATGTAGAGATTAGGGAGAGAGGAAGGGGAATGGGGATAATCACAATGGTGACTATTTTGTTTGTTTTGTTTTTCAGCTGGCTTTTGGTATTTTCTCTCTTCTTCTTCTTTTTACACCAGAGAAACAGAGAGGAGGTGGACTGGGATTAAGAAGGGTAAGAAGGGTGGGGAAGGGGGAGGAAATAAGGAAAGATGTAGAGTTTAAGGGGGGAGAGAGAGAGGGGGGGGGAAGAGAGAGAGAGAGAGAGAGAGAGAGAGAGAGAGAGAGAGAGAGAGAGAGAGAGAGAGAGAGAGAGAGAGAGACTGGAGACAGAGAGAGACTGGAGACAGAGAGAGAGCAGAGAGAGAACAGGAAGAGAGAGAGAGAGAGGGGAGAGAGAGAGAGAAAGAGACAGACAGACAGACAGACAGACAGACAGACAGACAGACAGACAGAGACGGGGAGAGAGAGAGACAGAGAGAGAGAGAGATACAGAGAGAGAGAGATACAGAGAGAGAGTGAGAGAGAGTGAAGGTAGGGGAAAGGGGAGGGAAAGGGGAAGGAAGGGGAGGGGGAGGTTGACTTAATGACCAGTGACGTGTGTGGTGGTATGGCAGGATTGTTTTGTGCGGGGATGACTCAGGTCAGGTGGCTTGAGGAAAGCTTTCAAAACAACTTCAGCTTGAGTGAGGAGGGCTGGTATTGGAGGAGAGAGGCTGGCCAAGGGGCAGGAAGAGGAGATTGCAAATTAGAGGTGTAGGTCAGACAAAAAAGGAACTTACATACATACATACATGTATACAGTCATGGAGAGAGAGAGAGAGAGAGAGAGAGAGAGAGAGAGAGAGAGAGAGAGAGAGAGAGAGAGAGAGAGAGAGAGAGAGAGAGAGAGAGCGAGTGGGGGGGATGGAAAGGGAGAGAGAGAGAGAGAGAGAGAGAGAGAGAGAGAGAGAGAGAGAGAGAGAGAGAGAGAGAGAGAGAGAGAGAACTTGTTTACTGAACAAACCAGAAAAAAACACAAAAAACGTCGTGGTCAGTCAGAGGAAGTTAAAGCAAAAAGCAAAGTAAACTATGGCCCAAACCCTCTCAAGTGGAAAAGAATTCCCAAATCCGGAGGACTACGCCAAGCGGTTCCAAAATAAGTCACACACACACACACACACACACACACACACACACACACACACACACACACACACACACACACACACACACACACACACACACACACACATGTATATATATATTTACTTTTTAAAATTTTTATTCATACATACATACTCACTCCCCCTACACACACTTACTTTTTTTTTTGCATTCTCCTCCTCCTTCTTCTTCTCCTCCCGCTTCTTCTTCTTCTTCTTCTTCTTCTTCTTCTTCTTCTTCTTCTTCTTCGCCTTCTCTTCCTTCTCTTTTTCTTTCTTCTCTGCCTGTTTTCCATACTTTGTGGTTATTGTTATTGTTGTTGTTTTTTATATTTCAAATAGATACGTAACCTATTCACCAAGTGTTGTAAACACATATATTCAGAACCACATGCACAACAAGGTAAAAGCTCATGGCATATTCAGTACAGCATTCCATTGAATTCGCCAGTTTGACAGCTGGTAAATAATGATAATATATAATAAAAGCCACGACGACAATACAATAATTCTTGTCAAACGCAACAGTTTCAATCCAAACCTTTTAACTTTACGATGTCGTTTTTTCTTTTTCTTTCTTCTTTTTTTTTTTTAAAAAAGATTTCATTGCCAACATACTTGTAAAGATAAGAAGGGTAGAAAAGGAAAAAAGCACAGGAAGTCTGTCCACAAAAAGAAAAACAAATCAACAAATGAAACACACCTGAAACAAAAAAAGAAAGAAAGTTTATTAGAAATAAAAATAGCAATTATGTTTTAAAGATAAAAAGGAGAGAGAGGAGAGAGAGAAGAGAGAGAGAGAGAGAGAGAGAGAGAGAGAGAGAGAGAGAGAGAGAGAGAGAGAGAGAGAGAGAGAGAGAGAAGAAACGAATAGAATAGAATACATAAGAATAGAAACGAATAGAAAAGAAAAGAAAAGAAAAGAAAGAAAGAAAGAAAGAAAGAACACGTGAAAAAACAAAACAAAGAAAGATAGAAAAGAAAGAAAGAAAAGAAAAGAAAGAAAGAAAGAAGACAAAAAAAGAAAAGAAAAAGAAAGAAAACCGCGTGAGGACGGTAGGGTCAAAAAACGGGTGAAGTCCTTTCCGGGAGCGACGTGCATTGTCTCAGGCGCTGAAGTGATGAATGGTATACATACACTCTGTATGTTCTACTTGCTTACTATCAGCCAGGCAGACGCTCGTCAAAATAGGAAACCACCAGGTGATGACAGAAGCAATCAGGGCTAGCTATGACAGTCCTTGTCAAACACATTGCGGGACATTACGTACTAAGCCAGATGGAAAGACCCATGCAGAGCTTTTTTTTTTCTTTTTTGCTTTCCAAAAGCGAGTTTTATATATAATATTACAGAACTTAGTCCCTGTATTGTGGATATTAATTTTGGTCTGTATACTATCTATCGTTCGTATTAGTATGTATTTCTGTTATTTTTTTGGACACGTCTGGGTATCTTTTGTTTTCATCTCCCAGGTCAGTGAATGAGCCAATCTGTTAGTACATCATTCTCTTTCCCCTCTCAAAGGTAAAGCTTAAAGCTGTTCCCACAACCTATGTGGTCGTAGGGGAGCGAGATATCTAAGATCTCAGCTTCTCTAGGGGCCAGCCAGGATATTGAGGGCGGCGCCCATTTCCTCTCCTTCGCTGCTTTACCTTCCCTGACCCCAAAGAGGGCAGGTACCCATTGACAGCTGGGGGAACTGGGGGACTATATACTGAATCCGCGCAAACGGTCACCCATCCAATTGGTTACCACGCTCGATGCTGCTTGATCTTTGCTTGGGGAAAGCGAGTGCTCTGACCAATGAGCTGTACCGTCTCCTCTACAGGCAAACAAAACTTCAGCTAGACACGTTGATTAATTAATTACAGCTCCAGCAATTCATCTCATGACAGCGTTTGGTGGACTGTGGAAAGATGAACATACATACATACATACATACATACATACATACTACATACATACATACATACATACATACATACATACATACATACATACATACATACATACATACGTAGAAGACACTGAGACTTTCCATTCAGTTATGAAGTCTCTGCTAGCTGCATTTTTTTGTTGTTTGTTAAAGGAAAGGTTGGTGGTGTGGCCTGTATGGAATAGTATAGTATAGTATGCACGTCGTGACACCTTGCGGGGAAAAACCTTGGAAAACTCGAAACGCTAACATGTGTAATACCGAGTTAACTTGCAGGGATGGACAAACATGGGTGGGGTGGGTTGGGTTGGGGTACGTACAGCGGGGATCAAAAAAACCCCCCCCACACACAACATTACATACACTTACTTACTCCACACCACGAGTTCCACCTCCCAAACCACACCTTTCCTCACAAAACCATCACCCTTCTTCCTTCCTCCCCCCCTTCTACTTCACATCGTCTGCATCAACGCCGTAGACTCTGTCTTCTCTCTCGCTGTTGTCTGTCTGTCTGTCTGTCTGTCCTGTCTGCTTCTCTGTCTGCTCTCGCGTCTCTCTGCTTCGTCTTCTCTCTTCTCTCTTCTTTTTCTCTCTCCTTCTCCTCTCTCTCTCTCTCTCTCCTCTCCTCTCTCTCTCTCTCTCTCTCTCTTCTCTCACTCTCACTCACACACCACCAACACACACACAACACACACTATCACACTAAAAAAAAAGAGAGAGAAGTGGATGGGTGGGTGGGTGGGTGGGTGTGGGTACCAGGGTGGCGAGAAGGGAAAGAAAGACAGAAAAAAGGTGTTAATTCTCCAAACACACCGGCAAGTGCACTTGGCAAGTGAAGATGTTTGTTACGAAAGCACGCTTTTGTTTTCCTCCATCCGACTCATTGCACACCGTGTCGTGCCTGCCCTGCCTCTGCCCGGCCTGCCCCGTGTGGGAGGCCAGCCTTTGATCGCCACAGTTGTTAGTTCATTGTAATGTCACTCCTCTGGGCCCCCGCTGACTGTCAGACAGACCCACACACAGACAGAGAGACAGACCCCACAGTTGTGGCGTAGAGGGGAGGGAGGAGAGGAGGAGGAGGAGGAGAGGGGAGGGAGGAAAGGTGCTTCTGCTGCTGCTGCTACTACTAGCAGGCTTGCATTTGGTAGAGCACGTACATCTAGGTAAGGTAAGGTAAGGCGGCATACATGTATACAGCACACGGCAGGGGAGGGGGAGAATTGTAGGGTGGGGGTAGAGAGATACAGCGGCAGGAAATGTTAGATGTCGGGGGTGCTGTGTTTTTGGGGACAGTCTTGTTTTGGCAGATGTGGACGTAGCGTTTATGGAATATTTATGTTGTACGCGGTGACATCACCTACCTCCGAGCAACCCCCTACTACTCCACCTCCCAAGAAACAGAAACATAAACACCACTACCACCCCTGCCCCCCAAAACCCCGCCACCCCCCAACCTCAACCCTCCACCACGCCTCTTTCCCACCCCACCCCACCCCACTCCACCCTGAATGTTAATACTGGTGCAAGTTCCTTGACAGACTGTCAAATCAAATCAAATCAAACCAAATCAAATTCTTTTATTTCGAGGATAATAAATAAGCACCCATGTGCTTTTTTTACATCTAGTCCCCGTCTGTGAATCTAGCGATAATGGATACTACAACTGCCAGAGATTCTCCTAAGTGCTCTCTATGCATTCAATGACGTTTGCCTGAAACATTAGGCAGGTAATGGGCGGGGTGTCATCCTTAAGTAAACTGACATCGGCTTACAAGTTGATCTGCTTTTAGGGTCACCCACACACTCTCTCAGAGTCTCTCAACACTTCTTCACCTGTACGTTTACTTTGTCATTCGCTCACTGGATAATTATACAGATTTGTATGAAGTGTACAGACATAATTGTCCACACGGTGTTTTTTTTTGGTTAGATTCCTTTGGGAGTGATATCTCATTTTAAACATTTATTTGCACCTCTAGTGTATCATGTATATCATTGATTACTAGATCAGCATGGTATACATTTCTATTTCGAAGTATCCGGGATTTTTTTTTTTTTTGCGCCTATTTACTATCGCATTATCTGTAACCCATTGAAAAACTAGTATCAGTTTGCATTGAAACTGTTGGTCGAAGCTTCAGTACAGTGTGATACGACATTTTCAGAAATAGGTGATCGATCACGGCATGTTGAGTGGAAAGAACCCAGCTTATACACTGATATACATGGATGCGTGCATTGGGGCTGTTTAATAGGTATGAAAATTAATTTGACACACACGAATAAATAAATAAATAAATAAATAAATATATATATATATAAACATATAATGTGTGTATGCTTTGTGTGTGTGTGTACTCATATACATATACTTCCCTGAAGTCGGAATGCTTCTACCTCAACGGAGGGGGTAAAAGCAGTCGCGTCCACAAAACCTCACCAATAATATTGGTGAACCTCGGAGCTCTAGCTGAGGAACAAGAAAAAAAACAAAAAAAAACATACATACATACAGATCTCCATAATTATAGTTTATACCGCTGAAGCAAGCCACAAACAACAAAACAGACCGAGATTCTTGTTCCGAAGTCCATACAACACCAGCAGTAATCAGAGCTATACTAAGAGCGGTGCTTGTGGCTGTGGCTGTGGCTGTGGTTGGGTTGCTTGTGTCGTGTTGTGGGTGGGGGTGTAGTGTATGTATCGCACACGCCTCAGTGGGGAGCTAGCAAAGATGACTTCCAGCATTCCGCTTCTGCGCTGACCCACACTGTGCCCACACGCCCGATTACACCCCGCCTCTGCCAACCAGCCTGTCCGCATGTTCCGTCCCCACCCCCTCACAACACATACACGTACACACACGCACTCACGCACGCACACATCCACATATTTATATGTGAGTGTACATATAGATACATACATATATATGTATGTATATATATACACAAATATACATTATGTATATATACATACAGCTACACGCACACACACATACACGCACACATACATGCACACATACATGCACACATACATACATACATACATACATACATACATACATACATACATACATACATACACACAATGTGTCTAAAATCACTTAATGTGAATAGACGTTAAACTGAAGATCACTCACTCACACACGCACACACACAAACATATAACATACACATACACGCGCGCGCACGCAACGCACGCACACTCACACACACACACACAAACAACACACACACACACACACACACACACACACACACACACACACACACAACACATCCCTACCCACCTCGTAAACTCCTGGGAGAAATCATAAACTTTTTTTTCCCAATATGCAGAAAATAAAAGACCACAGAGAGAAGTAAACTGACAACATTCTTGGCATCTTTCAGTCGAACTTGTCAATACTAGTTAAGTTTAATATCAGTGATATACTTTTTGGAAGATCCCATGCTGGTTAGGCATACACGAAACTATTCAGAGTGGATTTCAATAAGAAAATTAAAAAGAGACATCAAAAGGAAAAAAGAAGATAAAAATGAACAAGAACCAAGGAAAAAGGAGAAAGAAAGATTTTGAGACTAAGAGACGGAGAAAACATACAGCGCAGAGAGAGGAGGAGGGGGGGAGAGAAAGAGAGAGAGGGGAGAGAGAGAGAGAGAGAGAGAGAGAGAGAGAGAGAGAGAGAGAGAGAGAAGAGAGAGAGAGAGAGAGAGAGAGAGAGAGAGAGAGAGAGAGAGAAAGAGAGAGAGAGAGAGAGAGAGAGAGAGAGAGAGAGAGAGAATGTGTGTGTGTGTCTGTGTGTCTATGTGTGTGTGTGTGCGTAAATGACCTTTAGTACACGAGAACAACTATTTAAATCCAAAATTTAGTCTTCTGTCTTTTCAAACCAACATTCAGTTGAGTTGTCAACATAGTGCTGATCAACTCCCCACCCCCAGCCCACCCACCCGCTGTTTCTCTTCCCCTTCTGTCACTCCTGTCTTCCACCATACATAGCCTTGTAGGTCTGGAGTAGCTGATTCAGGTTTTATATCATGTACGCCTTTCCATCCATCATGTCAGTAAGCCGAGATGCCTGGGAAGACAGACAGGCCATACCCGCTCCTACAGGGAACGACGAGGAAGAAGCCGGGGAGCAGTAGTCACTTCCAAACAAGCAGGGCATGCTTTGAATCCGGTACCGCCTAAACTACAAGAAAGGTTAAAGAAAAAAAGAGGTAAAGGTGTGCCATGGCCTATGTGCTCATATGAGGAGAGCGCGGCATGAGAGGCCTCAGCTTCTCTAGGGGCCAGCATATTGAGGGTGGCGTCCATCTCCTCTCCCTCGCTGCTTTACCTTCCCTGACCCACACAGCACAGTGCCCTTGTAAGACTGGCAGGCAGACAGCAGAACATGTGCTGCAGTCCTGCCCGCTACATGAGGCACTCCGGAAAACAAATCTGTGCTGGCCCAGTGGCCACGAAACACTATGAAGACTTGGAGGACTTGCAGCGTCCAGCTGCCTTCATTAGGCGCAGGCCTAACACAGAGACTGAGCTGTCCATCTGACGAGCA
>CM060319.1:13501133-13506133 GCA_030674155.1 Stramonita haemastoma
CTCTTCTTCTTCATCTTCTTCATCTATCTTCCTCTCTTTCATCTTTTCCTTCTTCTTTCTCCCCCTTTGACAACTTTGCGCTCACAGATGTGTGCACCTGCAAGCAGAGAAGTAAAAACAAGCGAACAAAACACACACACACACACACACACACACACACACACACACACACACACACACCACACACACACACACACACACACAACAAACACAACACACACACACACACACACACACACACACACACACACACACAACACACACACACACACCACAAAAATAACCACTACCAAAGTACGACGCTATGCGCTTTCAAAGTAAATCCACACAGTGCTCGTATATTCCTAAACTATTTGGCTTCATTCACAATAACGTACAACAACAGTCAACTGACTTCACACTATACTAGACCTACTACTACCACGCCTCACTCTCTCTTCCCTATTATTATGAAAAGATGCCGTTCCGGTTAGTGAGGAGGAAGAAGAGGAAGAAGAAGAGGAGGAGGAGGCGGCTGAGAGGAGGACAAACAAGTCACTAACATTCTGTTGTCCTCCTCTCCTCCCATCTCGTCTTCAGTGGGGAAGGGGATGTGAAACTCGAGCTATGAGGTGGCAGGCAGCGGATCCTGGCATGTCATGGCATGGCGCGCTTGTGCCCTGTTCCCCCTGAGGCCTGTGGTCGGTAGGAGGAGTGGAAAAGACAAGCTGACAATGACAATTTGTCACCATCTACCCAACCCAACCCTAGGCTACCTTACCCTACCCTACCCTAACCCCTGGTCCGGGTGAGAGGGGGACGGATGGGGTGACGGGTGGGTGGGTGGAGTGGCAGGCAGGCAGGCAGGCAGGCAGGCTACACTTGGCTTGCTTCATTCTCGTTCAGGTTTTTTTTTCTTTTTCTTTTCTGCCTGCCTTCCTTCGCTGCACAGATATAGAGTTAATAATGATTTTTTTTAAGTGTTGGTGGTGAAAATAGGCTTTTAACACAATAGTAGTAATATACAGCTTAAGGGCAACGTTTGAAAGCTTTAACATCACACAAATAAAAAAAAGTATATTGGTACACGTGTATACATATTTATTTATTTATTTATTCTTTTATATTCTTTTATATCGAGGATAACAGAATAAGCAATCATGTGCTTTTTTTTCATTCGGTCCCCGTGTGTATGCAGTTTTTGTAAATATTGTCATCTGTTCCCACCGGCACACGATGGCCTACTCTTACGAAAAGCGGAACAGGATTTAACGTGTGCGCAAGATGTTTTGCGTGCGTTCGCACACGGGGCCTCGGTTTAAAGTCTCATCCGAAGGACTTTTGGGGAGAGTGGAGTCAGCACTGATGTTAACTCCAGGAAGAAAATTTCCTCGACCGGACTCGAACCCGGTCTTCAAATTGCCAGCGCAATGTTCTGACCACTAGGCTATCCGCCCCCCATATACACGCGTGCGCCCACACGCGCCCACACGCACTCACACACATGCACGCACATACATACACGCATGCATACACACTCACATTCACACGCACACACACACATCCACACACACGACTAGTCTTATGTTCGGCAAGATGGGGAAGGGGGTTAGCAAAATAGTGGTTCTTCCTCCTGGCTTCTTATAGTTCATACATATACAGGCAAGCAGACAGACTCTCTCTCTCTCTCTCTCTCTCTCTCTCTCTCTCTCTCTCTCTCTCTCTCTCTCTCTCTCTCTCTCTCTCTCTCTCTCTCTCTCTCTGTTTATATTGTTGGCAAAGCCGTGATCTAGTTTAGCCCCTGTGTCTTTTGTTTTGGTGGGTTGTTCGTGTGTTTAGTTTGGAATGCATTGTAGATGTGCTTGTGTGAGTTCATTCAGATATCATGTATCTGTGGATGTTTGTCAGTTTGGAATGCATTGTAGATACGTGTGTGCGATTTCATTCCGATATTAGATATCTGCGTATCTTTGTCAGTTTCTGTCTCTATCTCAGTCTGTCTGTTGTCTGTTTCTCTGTTTCTGTCTCTGTCACTCTCTCTCTCTTGTGTCTCTCTGTCTCTGTCTGTCTGTCTGTCTGTCTGTCTGTCTGTCTGTCTGTCTCTGTCTCTGTCTCTCTCTCTCTCTCTCTCTCTCTCTCTCTCTCTCTTCTCTCTCTCCTCTCTCTCTCTCTCTCTCTCTCTCTCTCTCTCTCCCCTCCCCTCTCCATCCCACTCTCCCCGAAAATCTCACCTTCTCTCCTCCCCCCCCCCAAAAAAAAAGGATTAGCAACATCGTGGACAGAGTTGGCCTGTCAAGTGTCATGTGGACGGTATCTATGTACAGATTTTGACAGGTACATGGTGTAGCCTGACAGGGGTCCGCTTGTACATCGATAAACTGATAGGACACTGTCAATCAGCCTCTCTTGGGGGTTTTTCAGTGGCATACTTGACGCTGACGTCATGTATCGATCCGTACTATCTGATTGATATATATATATATATATATATATATATATATATATATATATATATATATTAGTCAGCTGAGCTATATATATAGTTAGTTGAGCTATATATATATATATATATATATATATATATATATATATGTATGTATGTATGTATATGTTATATATATATATATATATATATATATATATATATATATATATATATATATATATATATATATATATATATATAGTTGCCTGTAGTATTTAATTTGGGGTAGAAGGAATACACAGAGATATCGGACAAAGCTTAGTTGCTTATGGGATGGATCACAGGGCGGTGTGGGGTGGGGGTGGGTTATGGTGTTAGGGGGCCTTTTTCTGTGTCTCTCTCTGTCTCTGTCACTATCCCTTTCATTCTCTCTCTATCCCCCCCCCCTCTGTCTGTCTGTCTGTCTGTCTGTCTGTCTCTCTCTCTCTCTCTCTCTCTCTCTCTCTCTCTCTCTCTCTCTCTCTCTCTCTCTCTCTCTCTCTCTCTCTCTCTCTCTCTCTCTCTCTCTCTCTCTCTGACTAGCATGCATACATATGGACACGGACACATACACAACACACACCCACACACACGTGAAATAAAACTGACAAAGAAAGAAAAGATTTTAAAAAAACCAAACCCACAGTAAATACTTAAGACATACAGACACACACAAACAAAAACTGACAGACAGACAGACTGACTGGCATACACAAAAACAGACAGACAGACAGACAGACAGACAAACAGACAGACAGACATGTAGATCTAGCTGAAAAAGATGAAAAAAACCCTGAGTGCTTTAAAAAGGCTAGAAAAGTTATCTCTTCATCGACCCTGGCACGTACAGTATATACAATACAGCACAGCACAGCACAGCACAGCACAGCATTATACGTGGCTGTATTGTGTTTTATATATAGTCTAGTGAGGGCAGTCACTTGCCTGTTGAAGCACAACCACTTACACTTCCATCTCCTTCATCGACACAGCTCTTTAATAGTAGTAGTAGTAGTAGTAGTAGTAGTAGTAGTAGTAGTAGTAGTAGTAGTAGTAGTAGTAGTAGTAGTAGTAGTAGTAGTAGTAGTGGTAGTAGTAGTAGTAGTAGTTGTTGTAGAAGTAGTAGCAGAGATTGTATTGGATGCGATTGGACGGGATTGGATTGAATTCAATTGGACGCCTTACAACTGCAGTCACAGCAGCGGATTTCTCTGTATAAAATGGGTGCTGCTCTAGTCGAGGGGGGGGGGGGGGGGGGGGAGCACGTCATCACCAGAGCAACATGCCACACCACCCATCATTTCAAAAGAACAGAAATAGAATGTCCCTGTCTGCAGAGGTGCTGATTTCTCTGTGAGTGTATAGTTCAGCTCAAAACAGAGTTTGGCCAAGGTCAACGAACTCTATTTTGCTACCATCGGTTATAGTACCAGTGCTGAATGTATGTTACACATGGGGCGTCGGGTTATTGTCTCTTCCGAAATACTTGTACCCAAACCGCCACACATGGTGTAGTGGATGGAGGGGAGAGAAGGAGATGGGGGGTGGGAGTCCAAGTTCCGCCCACAGCTGTCAGTTTTCCCCCACTGTTACACATAGGGCGTCGGATTGTTGTCTCTTCCGAAATACAAGTCCCCAGACCATCACACATGGTCTAGTGGTTGGAGGGGAGAGAAGGAGGTGTGGGGGGGGAGTCCAGGTTCTGCTGGGAACCGAACCCACAACCTCTGGCTTGCCACATCACTGATTCAAGGTACGGCTACACTATGCTACAACGGTGATGAGGGAAATGAGTTCAGTAAGAAAGCTGACATGACAGCTCCCTGTGTGTATGCCCTAGTTTGTCCCAAAGTCCTAAAAGCCTTCTTCTTTTCTTCTTTTTTTCTTTTTCTTTCTTAGTTGGTTTTGTTTTTAGTTTCTGTATTGCTCTTATCATCTACTTCGGGCCGAGGTTTCGGTTGGTTCGGTTCGTCAGCTGATTGAAATCTCTGTGGTTCTCTTTCTTTCTGTTTGTCTGTGTATTGTTTTGTCTGTTTGTCTGTTTGTGTCATTGTCTGTCTGTCTGTCCGTCCGTCCACTTGTCTTTTTTTGTCTTTCTCTCTCTGTCTCTCTCGGTCTCTGTCTGTCTGTCTGTCTGTCTGTCTGTCTGTCTGTGTCTGTCTGTCTGTCTGTCTGTCTGTCTGTCTGTCTGTCTGTCTGTCTCTCTCTCTCTCTCTCTCTCTCTCTCTCTCTCTCTCTCTCTCCTCTCTCTCTCCTCTTCTCTCTCTCTCTCTCTTCTCTCTCTCTCTCCGTCCGTGCTATACAGGGTCTAAGTAACTGTCATCTTTTTTGTTGCAAGTTCTCAATCTTTACCCCCTCTGTCTCCCTATCTCTCTCTCTCTCTCTCTCTCTCTCTCTCTCTCTCTCTCTCTCTCTCTTCTCTCTCCTCTCTCTCTCTCTCTCTCTCTCTCTCCCTCTCTCTCTCTCTCTCTCTTTCCCACTTTTTCTTGATACACTCGTACTGCGAAGAGAAAGGCATTTTATTTATGCCATTTCTTCTGACACAGCACATGTAGAA
>CM060319.1:13508633-13523633 GCA_030674155.1 Stramonita haemastoma
TCTTGCGCACACGTTAAATCCTGTTCCGCTTTTCGTAAGAGTAGGCCATCGTGTGCCGGTGGGAACGGAGGACATTTACAAAGTTGCATGTACACGAGGATTGGATGTAAAAAATATATATATATAAAAGCACAAGAGTGCTTATCCCATTATCCTCGATACAAAAGAATAAAATAAAATAACTAAATATGTCTTTCTCTCTGTCTGTGTGTGCGCAGTACGACGGGCGGAGCCAGCTGTGTTTGTTCAGGGAGCAGGAGAAGGGTGGCTACATCATGCTGCAGTCCGTGGCTCAGCCCCTGTGGTACGTGGGCTTCAACAAGCGGGGCCGCAGGAAGACGGGCTACTCCTTCTCCAGGACCAAGAAGCACGCCAGCAACAGCAACGGCAACGGCACCAGCGTCAACGCACACGCCCAAGCCCACGGCCCCCACCCCAAGCGACGAGGTCGACAACGCCAGCGTCAGCACGGCCTCAACAGACACAAACAGGGCCGAAAGCGCAGACCTCGCTGGAGGGTCCTTCAGCGCAGACTTCGACAGCGCAGGTTGAGGGGCAGTCGCCGTGTGCGGCAGAGCCGGGACAGGACCATGTGCTTTCAGTTCACCCTCAAGCGGATAGACAGGGACTTGTCAGACCCGCGCGTGCAGAACTCGCTGTCCAAGCAGATCCACGACCCGTGGAGGGACTCGGATGTCAGCAAGTTTGTCAGCACCCCCAACCCCAGATGACATCGTCAGTGATGGGGAAATGGATGGATGGACCTGGCAATAATAAGAGAGACACAGACACAGACAGACAGACAGACAGACAGACAGCCCGCGAGGCAGATAGATGGCCAGTAAAGGACGAGGACGGACAGACAGGACGCCCTCCACAGTGTCCCCCCCCCTCCCTCCTCCACACTGAGAGAGAGAGGGTGTGAGTGTGTGTAGCTTGTAGCGAGCGGCTGGTGCAGAGCTAGCTCTGATACTTTGGGTTTGGGCAGAGGGTAGCCGAAGCTCAAGTGCTAGTTCACCACTGGTGTGGACGGCACCAAAAATGATGTATCACTCGTCTGAGGATGACCAGTAGCCTGTCCAGGTGTCTTTGCTCGTGCGCGCGTGGTCATAGTCATCTGCGTGACCCTGTGGTTAGGTTTTCGAACGTCCTCACAGCTGGGCGGCACTGGTGTGGTCATCTTGGATTCTTCCCCCCAGAGCGCATTCCCCAGGCTTGTGAGCCAAGACAGGACCAGGGAGTGTGAGAAGCAATTTTCGGGCATTTATTCTCTTCAGCACACCCTCTGGCTGTAGCAGCAGCGAGGTCCCAGAGACTGGCTGGACTCCTGTTCCTGCATCCCATTCATCATGGTGGATACTGCTGTTCACACGGCCTTCAGAAATGAGACACTTGCTGTTTGTTTGGTCGTTTGTATATAATTATGATTATAATTATCTATACTGCTCTTATTAAGGAGCATCGCCTGCAGTTTTATATTGAAGTTGTTAGCGACAGCACCTGTTATGTGATTATTGTGTATTGTAAATCAACATTTATTTCGTTACGGTCAGTCCTTACAAACAGATCGTTCTTCGTCTGGTTGTTGTACAATGGAGTGTGTTGCTCCGTACTGGCGTGGTGCTATTAGACTGACAGCTGTTGCCCCCTATTCCTTCCTTCCCTCCCTCATCTCCTCCTCCTCATCGTCCTGTCCTTGCTCTCCTAGGCTCGCTCCCTCGGTAGATCTGCACTGTTTGTAGCTGCCTCCCCGTGTCCTGTGCAAGTGTACGTGTCTTCATATCTCAGCAAAGTGTGGCCACTGGGCAAACCTGGTTTTCACAGATCAGCACAACTTGGCTGATGGCGGATTCGGTCTTCATTCACAATCAACGTCAAGCTTTCGTGTTGTTCCTGGTGCGTGGATTGGGTCTGTGGTTTCCTTCAGTTCCTTGGTCATGCTGACAACACAACAACATGCAGAGACCGAAGCTGTACTCCAGGAACGAAAGTTGTGTGTCAGCTGTAAGGGACAGGAAGAGCTGTCTGAATGTGGAGTGCTTCCTGTATCTCCTTGACATCTCTATACCAGCAACTTGGACTGTGGATGTAGAGAAAAAGGTGAACACGTTTCGAATGGAGGAGGAAAACTGACCCCTGCACCGGTATACATTCATAATTTTCGCCTCCTTTCATCTTCCTCACACAGGAGGGAGAGAGCGCAGCAGATGATGAGCTGACCAAGCAGGATACCTGACACTACCTTAGCTATCTACCTCTCTATACTCAACTAAGTGAACATCCTTTTTTTCTATCTCGAACTTTCAGGAGGGACAAAGAAAAAAGTGATTGGTGTCGGGGAATGAACGACGTGAACGTTTTGTTGGCGTGCCCCTGAAAGAAGTTAATAGAACGTGACGTGTTGGATTCCACTCGGTGGAATGTCAGACTGAACAACGTGTACCCTTTCAGGTGAACTGCCACCCGCTTTTTTTGTATCGAAGACGTGATTCTTTGTTTATTGCCCCGCCCTCTCTCCTCTAGCACTTTGTATTGTTGAATAAATCTCTGATGAACCCAGGCCTTTGTATAAACCCCCCACCCCACCCTTCACCTACAACCGTCATCATTCATAGGGAATCTGATCCTGATCTGGACACGTGACTTTCCCAGCATGCTCCTGTCCGGAAGCTCTCGGCACAAGTTGGACGACAGCTGGTGTGGCTTTGCAGCGGTTGTGACAGTGTTGCAAGGCAAGGCAAGGCAAGGCAAGGCAAGGCACGGACATGTGCTGTGTATCTAACTGTTCATTTGTACACTGATAATATCTTGAAGATGTAATCAATCATGGTCTGGAATGTAGCTGATCACATTTTGCTCTTCATGATTATACTCAGTGAATCCATGTAACCAAACTTACGTGTATCAGTTTGCTGGTAAAAAAGTAAACGATGTGTCTGCTGGGTCCTGTCCAGTTGTCATTCCTGTGGTTTGCCAGTTGTTATTGTTATCAAGGACTGCCCCTATACTGTCAATGTCCCAACACGTACAGTCCCTCTTATGGTCAGTCCCGTGTGTCCAATATTGTGACTAGGTGTACACCCCTCCAAACATTCCGCTGATGTGTATGTATAGTGTTGGCTTGTCTTTGGTCTATTCTATCTCTGGTATTGTTTCCAACAGTTTTACATGTTCTTGTTACCTGCACTTTTGTTCTTGTTATGCCTGGTGCGTGAAGTATGGCTGGCACGGTATTGTTTGTTGAGATCTTGTTTATACTAGCAAATACACCGTCAACCATAGTCGGTAAAAACAAACATTTTTTTTACACAAAGAAAATCTGAACCAAACATTTGAAATACAAAGTGTTGTCCCTGAATGTTAAAACTGGTCATTTTGGTTGTGGCGTGTGTACCATCAACTAGAGTGACCACAAACCTTGTTTTCTGAATGCGTTCAGTCCATTCTTTTCTTTTGATAGACCCGTGGTCAGTGTCCACCACTCCTTGTTGCCCTCTGTACTGCCAGTTCCAGACAAGGTTCCAAGGTGGAGTAAGTAGTGATCTTGTCTGACAGGATGTACAGGTGTGTTCTCCTTTTGGTTTAGAAGGCACAGAAATGAAAAAACAAACAAAAACCCAACAACCCCAAACCCTTACTCAGCTAAAATCAGAGTAACTGTTACGCAAACTTTTCGATACATTTGTTCGATGCATTTTGGTGGGGGGGGGGGGGTTCCTGGTGGAAATACCATGAATACTGCAATGGTAACGCTATCTTCAAAGCTAACGCGTTTAGTAGTGCATGATGTTTCCTTTGGCAAAAAACACTTTCAGGATTTGCTAAGTGTCAGTGATCAGTCAAAGCGATGAAATGACATTATGATCTACAAAGCTGAATGTCGAATCGATCTGGCAGAAACAGAAAGCTTTATTTATGATGGCATTCTTGTGTATTGGCAACTACCATTTGAAGAGTAAAAAGTTTTCCTTTTTTGTTGTCTTCACCAAATAACTGATAGTAATTGCCACTACTTTCGGACTTTGTCAGACACATCTTGCAGACACTGTTCAGTCCATAGCCTTTGTTAGGAATTCCAGTCAAGTGGATGAAACAGTGTGCATCAATGAAATCTGACATGTGATATCACAACACAACCAGTGATAGATGCTTTTGTTTCGAAAACTGAATAATGCAGTGAATGTAGGTCATTCTTTTCGTAGAACAAAGAGTCATTTACAAGATCAGTGGGGGTTTCGGTTAAAAGTCACATCTCTTTAGTAATAAAAAAAAGATTTTTAACCCTAAAAATGTGTAAACAGTGATTTGCATTACAAAAAATGACATTTTTTAGTGAAGGCATGTAAGTTAGAATACCCAGTCCCACAGTATCCAATGGTCAACGTGAACACTGCCCACATTACCCTTTCAAAAGAAGTTTGGTATTGTTGGACAAAAATGGCCGAACACTGTTGGAGTGATGTCTCCACTGCTCCCCCATCTATCTTCCTGGGCACACGAAATTATGGCGAAGCGTGTATGACTTGTTCTGCACACCTTGCCACTTCTTTTGCATTATGACACTAACATATTGTGCATTGGACACACACACTTTGTTTCAAATCAGTTTGGTGAAGATTTTGTTTGTGGAGTGCCTTACCCACCGAGTTTGACGCTGTGGTGTTGTGTGTGTGTGGTGTGGTGTGTGTGTGTGTGTGTGTGTGTGTGTGGTGCGTGAGAGAGACGAGAGACTAGAGAGAGTCTCTTCCTGTGTGTGGTTTGTCTGCTGTTTAAACAAGTGTACTTAGACAAATAAACAGTCTATCAACACAAAAAACACAACACAACACAACCGCATCCACACATTTATAAGCTTGTATCTATACAGTGATGACAATAGGCTACACTTTCTCCAACTTCAGGCTACACTAGTAAGTATCTGCTATGAAACTCTCGGTTAGCAATCAAGTTGTACTGTAACACAAACAAGTACTTCATTATATTTTTTCATGTTCTGAAAATATTCGTGAAGCATACATAGTGACGTGTTCTACTACAAAGCAGTGAAGAAAGTAAGGAACCCTGTTAAAGAGGACCTCGGGGAAGGCTTTTGAGCTGAACAGAGCTGAGCTGAGCTGAGGTGGGGAATGTGCATTGTTCATTGTTCTGTTTTGTAGGCTGTGTTCTTTTTGTTGGTTTTAATTATTGCAGTAAGTGTCTATATGCATTCCTCCCTATATACGTCGTGAAAAGGCCAGTATCGTTACATACATGAATGAAGTGTTTCAGGTTTTTGTTTTAATTGTTGTTCTGTTCTTTTTTTTGTTTTTGCGTTGATGTCATCTCTGTCGCTTTGTCTGTTTCTCTTTCTGTCTGTGTGTGTCTCTCTCTCTGTCTGCCTCTCTTCTTTCTGGTAATTGTGTGTGTGTGTGTGTGTGTGTGTGTGTGTGTGTGTGTGTGTGTGTGTGTGGGGTGTTCTTGCATGCATAAATGTATGTAGGTTGGTTTTTTTTCATTAAAACAAAGAAATAAAGAGAAACCAGCTTTACAACACCCCATCACACCCTTAAAAAACCCCAAAAGCCAACAGAAAAAAATTATAAATAGAACATCATTACAAGTGCACTGATTGTTCACTTTCGTGTTTTGTACTACCCTACCACTAAAATAAAAACCAAAAACTTTCTGTGCACGTAAAACTTACTATTTCATTCAATGACATATAGCAAGCTACATGTGTGCATAAATGAGTAGACTCCAGTTCTATCATTGAAACATTTTTGTATTGAATACGAGCATTCATAGAACCACACATTCTCACAAACATACACACAAATTAGTCAAATAATTCATGGCCACTGCGCTATTTTGAAAAGTCATGACTTTCTGTTAGTTTTCTTGCAAAGACTTTCTGTTACTCTTCTTGCAAAGACTTTCTTCATGTTGCTCTACTTGCAAAGTCAATACTTTCTGTTGCTCTTCTTGGGAAGTCGTGACTTTATGTTGCTCTTCTTGCAAAGTCGTGACTTTATGTTGCTCTTCTTGCAAAGTCAATCCTTTCTGTTGCTTTTTTTTTTTTTTTTTTTTTTGCAAAGTCATGACTTTTTGTTACTATTCTTGCAAAGACTTTCTGTTGCTCTTCTTGCAAAGTCATGACTTTCTGTTGCTCTTCTTGCAAAGTCATGACTTTTGTTACTCTTCCTGCAAAGACTTTCTGTTACTCTTCCTGCAAAGACTTTCTGTTGCTCTCCTTGTAAAGTCATAAGGGGTTTTTTTGGTTGCTCTTCTTGCAAAGTCATGGCTTTCTGTTGCTGTTTTTGCAAAGGCTTTCTGTTGATCTTATTGCAAAGTCCTGAATTTCTGTTTCTCTTGTTGAAAATGCTTTCTGTTCCTCTTTTTTTGCAAAGTCATAATGACGCTGTTGTTCTTTAACCTAGCAAAGTCACAACTTTTTGAAATTGTATACCACATGCACAGTCTCGTTAAAACATTCGTGACATTCTCTCAGTATTCTTACTGTAAAATTTATCAAGCCTGTAGACTTACAGTGTAAAGTCATTATGGAAAAAATGCACAGTCATTGTTATTTCAGTGTGTCTACTCGTATTGCAATTGTACATTCGTTGTTTGTTGCAAATCATAGTATAATTGGGGGGGGGGAGCATTGCAGCCATAGCTGGCAATATATACTCATTTTATTGGTAGAGAAGGTCATGATAGGTACATCTGCATAGAGGGGTGTCTTTATACTATGTTGATTCTGTCTGTCTGTCTGTCTGTCTGTCTGTCTGTCTGTCATAACAACCCAGCTAGCTACAGCACAACACAGCACACAACCAACGGACAATGTCTACTCACACACACACACACACACACACACACACACACACACACACACACACACACACACACACACACACACACACACACATCTCAAGATTTGTGTATAGGCTTTGACCATCTTTAAGTGAAGGGAAGGTTTGCGTTTCCTTTCAGGGAGGGGGGGAGGAGGAGTTGTTTTCTCTCCCCCCCCCCCTTGCCCTGTCCTTATTTTCCCTCAGATTAAACAAACCTAATCTCGTGTTTTCCCCCTTTTGGGGGCTCTTCCCCTCTCCCCCCCATCTCTCCCTCCCTCACCTCTCTCCCCCTCCTCCCCTCCCCCCCCCCTCTCTCCTAGCCCGCAGCCTGTGTGTTCCTGCTGTGTGTGTTGTTTGAACAGTTTTATTGCTGTTCTTCCTGGACAAACACTGAGTTTTACATATGAAGAAAAGGGAAGAGAAAGGAGGTCGAAAGATATGACGATGAAGTAGGGGAAGAAAGACACACATACTTCACAGAGGACGAGAGATGGGGGGGGGGGAGAGAGAGAGAGAGAGAGAGAGAGAGAGAGAGAGAGAGAGAGAGAGAGAGAGAGAGAGAGAGAGAGAGGATGGGGGAGGGAGAGAGGGGGTAAAGGGGTGAGAGGGAAAGAGGAGACAGACAGACAGACAGAGAAAGAAAGACAGAGAAAGTGAGAGGCAGACAGACAGGAGGGGACCAAAAAATACGATGAAAAAATATAGAAAGAGACACAGAGACAAACAGACAGACAGACACAGACAGACAGACAGAGAGCAATATTGAGACAGAGACAGAAAGAGAACATTGATTTCAAGACTCCCTTAATCCTGTTTTCCTTTCTTTTTTTTCCTTTTTTTCTTTTTCTTTCTCTTTACAGTATCCGTGTTGCATGCCTTTTGTTAAACCACCTAGCACCTCAGTTTCTCGTTTGTGACCAAGTCTGATAATGTATCGCAAAGGCGACAAAGAAATGGATTTTGAGATCACGGAGTTCGCGCGTGTCGTAGAGAGATTAATGAGATCAACAAGCGCCAAAGACTAGTTGGTTAGGTCCAGGGAACTAACTAAAGTTAACTACAGTCCACCGTACATGTGCTTTTGCCAGTCTGTTCTTTGTGGCTTTGGAGACTGGACCTTGCTCTTTGTCTCTTTCGGGTGCAAGCGAGTGCACTTCTGTGTGCAAACTTCATTGTGTGTTTCTCATTCAGTGGTAGTGAGGGCTTGGTTAGAGAGAGGGGGGTGTGAGGAGAGAGAGAGGGAGGGAGGGGTAGAGAGAGGGGGGGGGAAAAGAAAGAGAGAGAGAGAGACAGAGAGACAGAGAGAGAGAGAACAAATTTTGAACAAATTTTGAACAAATTTTATTTTTCAGAGGGTAATAGATTAAGCACTACAAGCTTTTTTAACATCCAGCCCTCGGGAGACAGAGAGAGACAGACAGACAGACAGCCAGCCAAGAGAGAGAGAGAGAGAGAGAGAGGAGAGAGAGAGAGAGAGAGAGAGAGAGGAGAGAGAGAGAGAGAGCATTGATTGTAGAGACATTTCCAAAAAGAAAAAGTAGACAGTGACCACTATCGAGACATCACCACCAAACACTCATGAAAGCCAAAAAAGTGAACAAGAACCCACCACCTCCCCCACACCCACACCCCATTCCCACACCCCCACCTCCCCTTTACTACTATACTAGACAGTGACTATTGTCCTGAAAAAGAAAAGAAACGGAGGCTTCTATCTGTCAGTCCTGCTGTTTCATCCCTATTCACAAAACTCTCCAGTCGCTGGCTCTATAGGCACAGCTTCGCCTGTTGCTTCCAGATTCATCGTCCATTCTCCTGTGAACAAATCCCTGTTTTCTTCACACAACTCCCTCTTCTTCCTCCTCTTCTTCTCTCCGCTTTGTGTAAGAAAGTGGGTAGCGGCAGTAACAAAAACCTTAACAGAAAACCCTAACAAAAAAGACCAGAAAAAAAGTGTAAAGGACAGGGAAAGGTGACAAAGTCATAGAAGTGAATGTTTAGGGCGGGTGGGGGAGGGGGGGGGGGGGTTAGAAGAAAAAGTTCGCAGACAGACAGACAGATAGGCAAAGAGCAACTGAGAGACAGGCAGGCAGACAGACATGACAGACACAGACAGTCAGAGACACACTCTTGTGTCTCTGTTTGGGAACCTGCTCATGCTTTGAGAAAAAAAAAAGGATGGGATGGGAATGGTTAGTAGTTGCTGTTGTTGTAGTTGTTACTGTTGTTGTGATTGTATTTTGGTATTGTTGTTAATTCTATTATTGTTCATGTTATTGTTATTATTATCGTCGTCGTTGTTGTTGTTACACAATAGGACTAGAAGCTGAAATATTGAGAATGATGGTTTTTATATGGCGCAAACCCCAACACGTGTTTTGGAAAGGGGGGGGGGGATGTGCAAAATGTTAGAAGAATGTTATAGCCAGCCTGTTGGTGTTTGCTGTTGTTTTTGTTGTTGTTGTTGTTGTGATGGTTTTAAGCGAGAGGTGGAGATATGAATGTGTGTTATGAGTATATGTGCTTTGTTGTTAATTTGCTTTTTTTTGTTTTGCCATTTGGTTGCAGTTGTTTTCTTGTCGGTTTTTCTGTTTTTATAGATCATACTTCCATCAATTCTTTTCAGCCCACCTTGAGACATAATAGACATTTTACAGCCTTACCTCGATCGAATTCTTGAAATCACACAAAGATATGAGAAACACGGTAGCCCTTTTTCTTTCTTTTTTTCTGAACAGTGAGCTTTTTTGTGGGGGGGGGGGGGGGGGTTAATTTCTGTTACTCCTGCAGTCAAAATAACTGGTGTAGAAAAGCTTTTCTTTAAGTCTCATTTTCCGTTTAATATTTCAGCCATCATTCACTACTAGTAATAAACACAGCAAGGGATAAAAATATATATTTTCCCCCCAAATGATATATCGGCCATAGCTACTTTTTTTAAAAGAGAAACTCTGTGTGTGTGTGTGTGCGTGCGTGCGTGCGTGTGTGTGTGTGTGTGTGTGTGTGTGTGCGTGCGTGCGTGTGTGTGTGTGTGTGTGTGTGTGTGTGTGTGTGTGTGTGTGTGTGTGTGTGTGTGTTTCTTTATAATTTTACACCTCTTCACTCAAAGTGATATTAGACAAATGCGTGTGTGTGCGTGCGTGCGTGCGTATGTGTCTGCTCGCGCGTGTTCATGTTTGTGCGTGCGTGCATGCGTTCGTGTGTGCATGATGCGTGCATGTTGACTTTTCTCGAGTAGATGTTGTTATTGTTGTTAATATTGTTTTATTCATGTTTTGGTCAATTGAAATGAGCACCTTCTTCTGGATGTGTATGTATGTGTGTGAGTGTGTGTGTGTGTGTGTGGTGTGTGTGTGTGTGGTGTGTGTGTGTTTACATGCACTCATGCATAAGTTTCCATGTCAGTGTATGTATGTGATCTGTATATGAGCTAATGTTGTCTCTGATTGTTAAAAAAACAAACACAAAAAATAAAAAAATGAAATATAAATATGTTTACTGTGTACAGTTTGATTATTATTTTTTTTGTACAGATCTCTTACGCAGCTCTGTATACAGCCGGCCCCCTTGTACCGAACTTTTTTTGTACCATATTGTTTTGTATGCCAAAGATATATTTATTATTTCCATGTTATTTAATGAGAACTGTGTACATAATATCTGCTACATGTGGCATCAGATGTTTGTTATTCATGCATTCATTGAGTGCAGTAGCCCCAATCAACCAAATAACAACGAATAAACGAAACAAGCAAAATATCATTTCTGTTGCCTTCCCCTTTTATGCTGTCTGTTGATTGAACGTGGATTGATTGTATCGTTGTGAGGGAAGTGAGTGTGTTTTCTGTTTTCTCTCTCTCTGTCTATCTGTCTGTGTGTTTGTGTGTTTGTCTCTCTCTCTCTCTCTCTCTCTCTCTCTCTCTCTCTCCTCTCTCTCTCTCTCTCTCTCTCTCTCTCTCTCTCTCTCTCTCTCTGTGCATGCAAACAGGCGCGCGCGCACGCGCGTGCAGAATTAATGATACAAATTCCTTGATAACAAAACAAGCCAAGCATTTCTTTTTCACGTCGTTTAATGTGATATCTTCTCTCCAAGAAGAGTTGCTTACGTTTCAATGACGAAAAAAATGATGAAGAAAAGCACATGATTGCTTATTCTGTTATCCTCGATATAAAAGAATAAAAGAATAAATAAATAAATAAATAAATAAATAAATAAATAAATGACGAATGTTAGCTGGACCACAAAGTAATGTTTTTGCAATTTAACCAGCCGCCTTGGCGCAGTGGTTAGTGCCTTGGATTTCGGACTGGAAGGTCACGGGTTCGAGTCCCATAAGAGTCATAGGGATTTTTCGGACTCCAGCCGGCTCCTACTCACCCAGAGTGAGTGTGCTGTGGGCTCAATGGGAAGACTGGGACCACACAGTCGAGCTTCATCCACTTTACGGATGCGAATTTGAGAGTGTTGCTCTAATTACCTGACCAACACTGCAGGTGTCTGTATCTCTCTGGACCAGTTGACGCCGGGATATATTATGACAGTAAGCGTAGAGTACAACCCTGTCAAGTAGTCTCAAAGCGGATGCACTTCCACAGCAGCAGCATTACATCATCCCCATCAACATTGATCATCATGCAATAATAATAATAATAAAATTGCCTCTGATTCGGTGGCTCCTGTTGCTCTGGTCTCATGGTGACCTCAGATTCGGTTTCCCCATACGCTTCTGTGCCTGTGGTGAGTTTGTGTCAAAGCCTTTGGGGTTGGAGGTTCGCGGGAGACGGTTGTTGGAGGGACGTTGTGGTGGTCGTCACCTCAGGTGGGTGACTCAGTCTGGCTCCGCGACTGGGCTAATACTGTCGTAAGTAGGGGGCTTAGAAGGTGGTGTCCTGCGTATGTTAGAACAGGCACCACCGAACTCCATCAAAGTGACTCAGCAGAAGTGCAGGGCCCCTCTGGCTGGTGGCCCCACGGCGGCCTAATATTGATGTGCTCCCTGTGGACCGCCGATCCCGAGGATGAGACACAACGAATCCGAGTATGGCTGTGGCGGGGAGATTGAGATGAGCAGCGTGGGAACAGCAGTACGAGGACGTCACAGAAGACGAGGCAGCAAAAAAAATGTTCTTGCAATTTACTCCAAACATGCTATGGTACGAAACAATACAATAGATACAAGATGATACAATGCGACAGATAGAAGACGATGCAACGCTATAGATTCAAGACGATACAATATGATAAATACAAGAGGATACAGAGCGACATGGCACAACACACAACAGCTGGGGAAAATGGCATGACACTTAACATATACAGACAACCCTTTGTGTCCATTAGTTATTCTTGGCTGCCTCATCATCTGTGATGTTCCTGTACTACTCATTCCAATATCTCAGTCATAGCCATACCAAGGCTCTTCGTGTCGCATCATCAGAGTCAGAAGTCCACTGGAGGCTTGTCAATGTCAGGCTGCCGTTAGGCCTCCAACCAGAGGGGCCCTGCAGTGCTACTCAGTCAGAGTCACTCCTGCTGGTTTTCGGAGGAGCCTATTCTGAACTTGTTTGCAGGACACCCTCCTACCGACGACACGAAAAGCTTTGTTGTGGGGCCAGACTGAGTGAGATACCCATCCTGGGTGGTGACCACCGCTTTGTCCCTCTAAAGATATTTGATGTTTTTCCATGCATCTCCAACCCCAAAGACATTGACACTAGCTCACCGATTTTCTTAAGAGTAGGCCGTCGTGTGCCGGTGGGAACAGATGACAAGATTTACAAAACTGCATACACAAGGGGACTGGATGTAAAAGAGCACATGAGTGCTTATTCCATTATCCTCGATACAAAAGAATAAATAAATAAATAAACTACAGGCACAGAAGTGTGAGAAAAACCGAAACTGGGTCACAATGAGATTAGAGCAACCGGAGACAATCGAAATCAGAGATTATTTTCTGCTGTGGCATGAGGATGGTCAATGGTAATGAGAAAGATGTAGTCATGATGATGCCATGGAAGTACACATGCTTTGAGACTGTTTGATGGTCATGTACTCTACACTTCTTATCATAATACATCCCGGGGTCAACCAAAACCAAGAGATAAAGACACGTAATATTGGCCAGTTAATCATTTATTAAAAATCTAAAGGTGTTTCCATGATCTAAGTGGTCGTTGGGGAGCGAGGTGTCAAAGACCTCAGCTTCTCCAGGGGCCAGCTTATTGAGGGCGGTGCCCATCTCCTCTCCCTCGCTGCTTTACCTTCCCTGACCCTAAAAAGGGTAGGTATTAATTCACAGCTGGATGAACTGGGGGACTGTACTGAAGCCAATCATTTGAGCAACACTCAAATCCGAATCTGTAAAGGGGATGAAGCTTGACTGCGCGGTCCAAGTCTTCCCAATGAGCTCATGGCAAACTTACTCACCAACACGTCAGTACAATTAATTATAATTTATAAAACGTCATACTAACCCTTTGGTTCATTGCAAAGGATTTTCGTGTTTCTGCTACCCATCAACCACTGAACTAACTCATGGGAGACTGGGATTAGTGCATACATGCTAGACTTTATGTGCCAAGACTTCAGTAAGCAGAGAATGACTTAACAGTACCATCCAGTGCAAGTAATACTGACGCTTGGAATGTATGCTGGTTTAAGTCGTGTTTCCATAACCTACACAGCAATAAACTAAACCGCGGGATCGTTTTTTTTTTCTTTCTACCCCGCATATTCCATGTTCTATTTGCAGATATAGAAAGCAAGGCATTAAATTTTGAAGTCCATATAATGGCTCATTGCATCTTTTTGTGTTCCGTTGTGAAGATTTTTATTTTTCCAAATTTGAAAACAGAAAATAAAAAAAGATCCGGATGTTTTAGGCAATTTTTCTGTAATGTCTCTCAATGTGTGTGTGTGTGTGTGTGTGTGTGTGTGTGTGTGTGTGTGTGTGTGTGTGTGTGTGTGTGTGTGTGTGTGTGTGTGTGTGTGTGTGTGTGTATGTGTGTGAGTGTGTGTGTGCATAAAATACATATTTGTGGGCGTGGGCGTGCATACGTGCGTGCATACGCGCGCATTTGTGTGTGTGTGTGTGCGCGCGCGCGTGTATGTGTATGTATGTGTGTGTGTATGTGTGTGTGTGTGTGTGCGCACGCGCGCGCCCGTTGCAATGACCAAGATTGTCAGTTTTGTTGTTTGTTTTTTGTCTACATCATTGGGCCACGCATGCCTGACCTTAATGGCTGTAGAAAACTGAAGTTGGGCAGGAATTCAGATTTATGGCTGTATGTGAAAAAGATTTTAGATGAATAGCATAGGGTTGCCGTCTCTGTCTCCGTCTCTCAGCTGTCTGTCTGTCTCTATCTTTCTGCTCTGTCAGTGTCTGTCTGTCTGTGTGTCTGTGTGTCTGTCTCTGTCTGTGTGTCTGTGTGTCTGTGTGTCTGTGTGTCTGTCTGTCTGTCTGTCTGTCTGTCTGTCTGTCTGTCTTCTTCTCTCTCTCTCTCTCTCTCTCTCTCTCTCTCTCTCTCTCTCTCTCTCTCTCTCTCTCTCTCTCTCTCTCTCTCTCTCCCACAAACACATATACACGCACACGCGCTCACACGCAACAGGCACACGCATACACGCAGCTCATATATATGTGTGTGTATATATATATATATATATAATTATATATATATATATATATATATATATATATATATAAGGGGAGAGAGAGAGAGAGAGAGAGAGAGAGAGAGAGAGAGAGAGAGAGAGAGAGAGAGAGAGAGAGAGAGAGAGAGAGAGAGAGAGAGAGGAGAGAGAGAGAGAGCTTGTAAGTTCGTGCAAGCACATACTGGAGAAAAAAGAGCGGGAGGGAGAAAAAGAGAGAAAAGGGTATGCGGCAGATAGACAAAGATAGGGACAATAAGAGACCTTGATAAACAAAGAGAGCCACAGTCAGATACAAAACTGAACAAAGAGAGGGACGGAAAGGGGCGCTGATAGACAAAGAGAACGACAGTAAACTACGAAAATAAACAAAGAGAGGGACGGACGGAGAAGCTCATTATAAGGACAGTAAGATACGAAGATAGACAAAGACAGAGGCAGAGAGAGGCGTTGATAAACAAAGATAGGGACAGACAGACACGGAGATGAGCAAAGAGAGTGACAGAAAGGACT
>CM060319.1:13528633-13531133 GCA_030674155.1 Stramonita haemastoma
AGAAGAAGAACAAGAAGAACAAGACCAAGAAGAACAAGATCAAGAAGAATGCGAAGAAGAAGAAGAATTGCGAAGAAGAAGAAGAAGAAGAAGAAGAAGAAAGAAGAAGAAGAAGAAGAAGAAGAAGAAGAAGAAGAAGAAGAAGAAGAAGAAGAGAAGAAGAAGAAGAATGAAGAAGAAGAAGAATGCGAAGAAGAAGAAGAATTGCGAAGAAGAAGAAGAAGAATTGCGAAGAAGAAGAAGAATTGCGAAAAGAAGAAGAAGAATTGCGAAGAAGAAGAAGAAGAAGAAAATGAAGAAGAAGAAGAAGAAGAAGAAGAAGAAGAAGAAGAAAGAGAAGAAGAAGAAGACACAGGAGAGAAAGAAGGAGAGCAAGCGAAGAGCACAAGGACATGAAGGCAACACCCTATCATGCAAGGCAGTCAGATGTCCCGCAGCCACGCCAGGATGCAGCCTTTTCACCTTACCCTGTCATTTCTTGTTAGGACCAATTACAGCAAGAGAGTAGGAGCATTTGCATAAATATAGAGGAGTGGAGAATATAAAAAAAATAAAGAAAAAAATGAGAAAAAGAAACAGGGGAGGGCCGGGAGTGCGACACATTGACAGAGCTTGAGACTATAGTTTGAATGACATACCGTACATAGTAGGCCTGTTTATCTTTCCGTCTGTCTGTATGTCTGTCTGTCTGTCTGTCTGTCTTTCTGTTTGTCTGTGTTTCTGTCCTAGTGCAGTATATTTTTTGCTGTATGGATATGGTGAGGTCTTTTACGTATGTAATCATTTTTGCCCACTGTTAAGGTATCCGTATTCTGACTTGGGGAGTGATGTCTTACAGCAAACATGGGTTACATTGCCTGTGGTCCAGACGGACAGACAAATCATAGGGACAGACAGAGGAGATGAGACTGTGGTATCCCCTGTTCTGTGACAGTTACAATCCTCGGGACATGACCGTCTGAATACCACACCACCCTCTGCCCTTTTTTCATGGCATTGAAGGCACATAGCACTTTCTTGTCAGTTTCGTTTGACAGATTTTCATGATGATCATAATTATATCTACAACCATACAGAAAGGATCTCATTTCACTTTCCCTATCTCTCCTATTTACTTGAAGCCAGACATTGAAGTCATTCCCTTGTAGGTTTATCTGTCAGACCGTTTGTTTGCCTGTATGTCTGTTTACCAATTTGTCTGCTTGTTTGTGCATGTATCTCTGTGTCGTCTGAAATAATCATATTGTTGTAGCTTATTATCTTCAAGTGTATTATGTATAGGACGACCATATTATGTTTTTTCTGTGGTCGTTTTTGTTTATTTTGTTGCCTCTGTTTCTGACACTTTCCTGTTTGTCTACCTGCCAGGCTGTCTACGCCTTTGCTTTTGTTTGCTTTCTGCTGATATTTTGACTGTGTCTGCTTGACTAAAAAAGAAAAGCTAATAGATAGATGAAAAACAACAACAGCATGGAAACGACAAATTGAAAGGAAAAGTAAAGGCAAAAGAAAAAGCCCAGAAAGAAAAAGAGCAAAGATAAAAAGAAAAGAAAAAAGAAAACTAGAAAAAGAAACAAACGAAAAAAAACAACAAAGAAAGAAATATATGAAAAAAAGGAAATGATTGAACTTTAAAAAAAACACATCGTTGGAAACTTAGGTGTCTATGTCATAAATCAACCAGCCACCATGGCGCAGTGTCAAGCATGTTGAACTACGCACTAGAAGTTTGCAGGTTCGAATCCCACAAAAGACAAAATGCTTGGTTGGCTGGGGGTTTTCTTTGTCTGTTTTGTTTTTTACTCCTGCCGGCGCCTACCCACAGTAAGCTTGCTATGAGCTCATTGGGAAAACTGGGACCACACGGTGGAGCATCATCACAGATGTGATTTTGAGAGCGTTACTCGAAGTACTTGACCAACTCTGCAGGTACCTGTACCTTTCGGGCCAAGCTGACGCCCGAATATACTATTTGTATTTTTGTATTTTGTGCCACTTTATGTCACAGCAGATTTCTCCCCGTGAAATTCGGGCTGCTCTCCTTGGGGAGAGCGCGTCGCCACAAGTGCAGCGCCTACCCATTTTTTTTTCTTTTTCCTGTATGCAACTGTATTTGTTTCCCTATCAGAGTGGCTTTTTTCTGCAGAATTTTGCCAGGGTCAACCCCCTTGTTGCCATGAGTTCTTTTACAGGCGCTAAATAGTGATGTGTAACACACGGGACGTCGATTTATTGTCTCATTTGAAAGACTAGCGCCCAGACCACCACCCAGGGGAAAAAAGTTTTGGGCCCAAACGGGGTACGAACCACCACACACTCCGACCCGGACTTCTTGCTTTCGAGGCAAGGCGCGTTACCACCTAGACCACCAATCCACTATGATAGCAAGCGTAAGTATTGCCTTGTCAAGCAGTCTCAAAGCAGTGCACTTCCATAGCAGCATCAGTGCATCACTCTCATCACAATTCATCATCATGCTATGTAAGAAAATTGTCTATGA
>CM060319.1:13538633-13551133 GCA_030674155.1 Stramonita haemastoma
AAAAAAGCTTTCAGAGTAAGTAGCCGGCGGGAAACCAGCGAGAGACTAAGAAAAAGAGAGTACAGGAATATCGTGCTTTCCCACCCTCTTGCTTCATATTATCATCATTCCAACTGAGGCCTATCTGTCAACTGGTCTCTCAGATGCCAGAGAAGAAGAAAGCAAGTACTTGTATACCTTAAGTCTCTCTCTCTCTCTCTCTGCTCTCTCTCTCTCTCTCTCTCTCTCTCTCTCTCTCTTCCTCTCTCTCTCCTCTCTCTCTCTCTCTCTCTCATTCTCTCTCTCTCTCTCTCTCTCTCTCTCTCTCTCTCTCTCTCTCTCTCTCTCTCTCTCTCTCTCTCTCTCTCTCTCTCTCTTCTCTCTTTCTCTTATGTTCTCTCTCTCTCTCTCTCACTCCTCCTTCTGGTTCAAACTCTTTTTAAAAAAAGAGGAAATTAACTGAGGCAGTGACTTGACAAGCCGGAGACTCATTCACTCTACAGAGACAGAGAGAGACAGAGACAGAGAGGCGTTGTAGGGGGGGCGAGATGGACACTGATTCACAGAGACAGGCAGACAGACAGACAGACAGACAGACAGAAATCTAAATGTCAAACAGGGATGCCTACAATATAAAAAAAGCTTTTTTCAACATTGAAAAATGTAGATTATTACGGTCAAATCATGTTCCTTTGAGTAAAAGAATCAAGGCATTGAAGTGTTTGCAGACGGGAAGGCAGAAAACCTTCAGTCAACTGCTACCAATCCCCAACGCTTTACCTTCAGTTCTTGAGGATGGTGTTAATTAATCAGTGTGGCTTTGAGGCTCGTGGTAACGCATGCGTCTAGAAACCAGCATTTTTTGGAGATTCAATCCTGTCCTAGCCCATACCCTCCCCTCCTTCCCCCTACCCTCGCCCTCGTTTCTCAGCTTCTTGACCATTAAGTTAGTCTGGTTGCTAGTATTTTATGAGAGATTAATATGAGATCATGAGCGTAACACTTATCTGTTAGTTATAAAAAAATTTTAAAACGACCAACCAGACCAAAAACCTACCACCACCATCACCCCACCCCCACCAGCAGCTCAGCAGCAACCAATCTACGGCAGAAAAGAGTTGTTTCTGACAACATTCGGAAAGAAAAAAGCTACTGGATAAGAAAAAAATTTTATATAAACAGTTTAATACACATTAAAAAAAAAACAAAAAAAACACCTAGCGCCATACTATCAGCAAAGCACCCTTGTCGAGGGCGAGCAGCCCAAATTTCATCCAGAAAAAAACTGCCGTTTTGATCACCGTCACCTTCCTGTAGTTCTTTGGACCGTGGGGACCCCACTGAAGATTTTGCAACCAGCTTCCTCCACTTTCTACGGTCCTCTGCTTTCCTAAGCAATCTTCAACCCAAGGCCAGTCCCACTCTCTGATGTTGTCTTTCCATTGTTTTCCTCTGTCTGCCTCTTTGTCTCCCTCCGTGTATCGTTCCCTGTAGGACAGTCTTGGCCAGTTCAGATGTTCGATGTGACGCGCCCGTACCACTAAGTTTGTGTTTTTTTCGCTGAAGTCAGAGCTTTTCATATCGTCCGATGGCGTTTTCTAATTCTGGCTTTCACTTCCTCGTTAGTAGTGTGATCTCTGTGTGACATACAAAGGAGTTTGCGACAGCATCCATCTCCATTGCCTGTATCCTTCTTCAATATCACTGTTATATATTATATTGTATAGTACGATAATACTGTACGTACAGTATTCTACAGCACAGTTCAATACAATACATTACAGCATGAAACGTGTTTTTTTTCGGGATTTCAAGTATTTCGGCCTCACCTTCAACCAGTATTACAACAACAACAACAACAACAAAACAACAACAACAAACAAAAAGAACAACAACAGAAAAGTATTATAAACTACTGAGGTTATACTGAAAGATAAGCCAACATTCATTCTTTCTTTTTTTCTCTTTTATTTCGAGGATAATGGGATAAGTAGCCATGTGCTTTTTTACATCCAGTCCCCGTGTGTATGCAGTCGTGTAAACTTTGTATCTGTTCCCGAACAAAAGGACGAGAGGAAGAAAAGAACGTGTTAGACAAACTCAGGTAAGCAGCGCATGAATTCCTAACAAACAACGCCTGCATTATACGGTACAATACTGAACTGTGTTGTATTGTACTTATCCAATTGTATTGTATACACTGTAATTGCACCTGTACTTTTTGTTTGTAGTGTTAGTATTGTATGGCAGTGTAATGTAACATTAGGTTTTGTTTATTTATTAGTATTGTATCGCATTGTTCGTATGATTTGTTTTTCGTGCCTCGGCTAGAGCTCTAAAATTCACCAACAGAGGATTTTGTGAATGCAAACAGTTGTTCCCTTTTTCCCCCCACACACAACATCAAGGTACATCTGAAAAAAAAGATTGTATTGTATTGTTTGAAGTATGGTAATATATAATTGCTTGCTTTTATGCATATATTTTGTTGTTTCGTGTATTGTATTATTGTATTGTGTGTTTTGTATTGCATTTTTGTATCAGAATGTATTGTCACTTCGTATTATGCATTTGCATTGTATTAAATTCTTGCATCATGTTATATCATATATCATTAACAGTTAAAACATATTTCCCGCACAAAATAAAGACTACTCTCCCCAAAGGGAAAAGGCATGGCCCTTCATTAGGATGCGGAAAGTTTTCCCAATATTATTTCTCAATTAATGTAGAAGAGTAGGTTCTTTGCATCTGTGAACAAATGGCTGTTGCAAACGAATTTGGCAGAATGGTAGTACAAGATTTCAAGAACAGATTCAAACCACAGGTCTCTCGACTTTAAAGTGGGGACACTATACTCTAGTCCACCCAACTGCAGTTGTAGAATGCATTACAAAATGACGTACTTGGTTCAGCTTGGTAAAGAAATGGCCTAACTTTGACTTTTTTAAAACTTTTTTTAAATTTCCATCATACCATTTTTTATAGCCTTACCGACCAGAAAATCCATCAGGGCTGAAAAAACGAGGAGACTTGTACAGGTGGGAAGAGTACGTACTATGCCACGCTGCTAGATTTTTATTTTAATTTGTGTCAAAATTAATCAACCTCTTCAAGTGCTTTTTCAAAGCTATTTTTTCTTCTTAAGGATAACAAAACTAACACTTCACCTCCCATCTTTCTCAAGTCCAACTAGACTGAAAATTCTTCAAGAATTGCTGGCAGTATGCGCTGCCTCCTCTCCCAGCCACACCAATCCAAACACTTCTGATGTTCAGTCGACAATGCACTGTATGCTACCACTACTCCAGCCTCAGCGACGATGCGTTTTCCAATATCACTAACCCTCATTCAGACAGGCCACATATACATATTCCACATGACTGCTAACGGCTTCACAACACAATCATCATATTTGATAATGGTTTGTTCAGACCTCTCCAGAGGAGTAGAGGGGAGGAGGGGAAGGGGAGGGGGGCGTCAAGAGGATTATAGGCTGGGTGCATTGTGTGTGTGCATGGGGTGAACTCTTCACCACATTCCTGCCGTCTTTCATGGGGCCCTGCCTCTCAATGACGAGTGTCTGTTGGGAGGCATTGAGGTGGCAAGGCAAGGTAGGCAGGCAGTCGGCTTGACACACCGAGAACTCTTTTTCCCCGCTTTCTTTATGTCCCTGTCGGCCTGTCCGCCTGCCTGCCTGTTTACCTGCCTGCCTGCCTGCCTGCTTGCCTGTCCGCCTGCCTGCCTGCCTGCCTGATGCTTGTCTTCCTTCACCCATCCCCTACCAACTGGGGAATGTGTGGAACTATCCTGACACTACACTGACCTTCTTGAAAAAAAAAACCACCCACGAAAAGAAGTAACATGTGTTTATGCATCTTATCTGGAAAAATGGAATTCTTGTACTTTTGTCAGCCCCGCTTCAAAGACTTTTGCAGACGATAGTGGAAACATGATTGTTAGATGGTTTTGTTGTACAGTGCTCGAGGCACGGCATTGGGTGTTGAAAGTATGATATAACGGGAAGGGGGGGGGGGGTGTAGCCTAGTGTTTAGAACATTGCCTTGCAATCAGACGACCAGGGTTCGAAACCCGCTCAACGGGATTTTCCCCCTGGAATTAACATCAGTGCTGACTCCATTCTCCCCAAAATTCCTTCGGATGAAACTATAAACCAAGTGTGTGTGAACGCACGCAGAACATCTTGCACACTCGTTAAAACCTGTTCTGCTTTTCGAAAGAGTAGGCCATTGTGTGCCAGGGGGAAGAGATGACAAAATATACAAACTGCATGCACATGGGGACTGGATGTAAAAAATAAGTATATGGGTGCATATTCCATTATCCTCGATACAAAAGAATAGATGAATAAATAGATAAATGAAATAATTATGACCCATAAGAAGTAATTTTGTGAATCCCTGCACCACGCCTGACAACAAGAAATGGGTTTTCTTAGACGCAGTGTTAGAAGCATTCAGAGAAGAAATATTGATAAGGATGTGTCCCTCCCTCCCCCTCCCCCACAAAAAAGAGTTTAAATTTTCCACATCAAAGTTAACGAATTGTAACCCGCACATCACTTTATTTTATTCTTAACCTTTTTTTAATAAAGGAAGAAAGGTCTCACCTGGATGGAGTTCTTTTAAAATTAACAAACAAAAATTGTTGCTTCTTCATAAGGTTAAAACATATTTTCAAAGCAGTATTTCTTATTCTACATTATCATCTAACACATAGTTAAACAAAAGATACAGATAAACAGAAAAAAAGAGATTTTTTAACAGGAGCTCCCCTGTCTGTCCTCCTTATATTAAAATATACGCAAACCGACATATGTATAAACAGATATCGGTATACAACTTTGCATTAAGACGTTAATTACCTGGTACACAAAACTTACAGACATAAAGAAACAAGCCCCTATTTCTGGATTTGATAGGATATAAAAGTCAAGACAGGCGTCACAATTTTTTGCAGACTCGAATAAACGACAAGAACGTGTTATGTTGGGTTTTTGTGCCTAAAAAGCACGCATTTTAAGATGAACCAATAGCACCACACACCACCCAAAAGCCCTCAAAGTCTACTCCAAGCAACAAAGTTTGATTTTTAAAGTACATAACACCATAAAACACGACAGTACCCCTACTGCACTCGTCAGAGTCATTGTTAACTGCCTGGTAATTGCTGTGGTGATCATCAGACAGACATGGTAATTGATTCTGACCAGAGGGGGGGCCCTCAACAAAGCTATGGGCGGCTGCATTGTGTATGCAGAGTGTCACCTCTTGGCTGCATTCCTCGGCACTTTTACAGGGGACGTGTGGAGTTTCTCTTGTGTGGACGCAATCGGGTGGCAAGCCAAGACTGCCTGACACGGACCGTTCCTTGTCCCCTCCTCTTTACGGCCCTGTCTGTCTCTCGTCTGTCTGTTGTCTGTCTGTCGTCTGGCTGTTTTCTGTCTGTTGCGTCTGTTGTCTGTCTCTCGTCTGTTGTCTGTTGTCTGTCTGTCTGTTGTCTGTCGTCTGTTGTCTGTCTGTTGTCTGTCTGTCTGTTGTCTGTCGTCTGTTGTCTGTCTGTTGTCTGTCGTCTGTTGTCTGTCTGTTGTCTGTCTGTTGTCTGTCTGTCTGTCGTCTGTCTGTCTGTTGTCTGTCTGTTGTCTGTCTGTCATCTGTCTGTCTGTTCTCTGTCTCTTCTCCTCCATCCCTGGCGTGTCACATCTGCAAGCATTGGTTTTGTTAAATTTCATGTAGGGGGGGTGGGGGTGGGGGTTCTTTTGAAATAGAATCTCGAATCTTGAATCTTGACTCAGATGGGAAAGATCTAGAAATCCCCAGGATACCTACCTACCACTGGGTCAGACCAGGCGAGAATGAATGCAAAACAGCTCACCACAACAACAGGGCAAAGGAGAATGCAAAGCAGCTCATCAAATTGAATGCAAAGCAGTTCTTCAAACTGAATGCAAAGCAGCTCATCAAATTTGAATGCAAAGCAGCTCATCAAATTGAATGCAAAGCAGCTCATCAAATTGAATGCAAAGCAGCTCATCAAATTGAATGCAAAGCAGCTCACCAAACTAAATGCAAAGCAGCTCATCAAATTGAATGCAAAGCAGCTCACCAAACTGAATGCAAAGCAGCTCGCCATATCAACAGATGAAGAAGTTTGGAGAGTAGCTCACCACATTAATCAAATGCAAAGCTGCTCACCACATCAATTAAATGCAAAGCAGCTCGCCACATCAATTAAATGCAAAGCAGCTCACCACATCAATTAACTGTAAAGCAGCTCACCACATCAATCAAATGCAAAGCAGCTCACCACATCAATTAACTGTAAAGCAGCTCACCACATCAATCAAATGCAAAGCAGCTCACCACATCAATTAACTGTAAAGCAGCTCACCACATCAATCAAATGCATAGCAGCTCACCACATCAATTAAAAGCAAAGCAGCTTATTACAACAATTGAATGCAAAGCAGCTTAGTACAACAATTGAATGCAAAGCAGCTTAGTACAACAATTGAATGCAAAGCAGCTTAGTACAACAATTGAATACAAAGCAGCTCACAGCAACAATTAAATGCAAAGCAACTTAGAACAATAATTGAATGCAAAGCAGATCACCATATCAACAGAATGAAGTATAATGCAAAGCAGATCACCACAAGAATTGAGAATTTGCGCACAGTAACCTGAGCGCCTGAAACAACTAATTCGACACTACCTAATTTTCTTGTGTGTGTGTGTGTGTGTGTGTGTGTGTGTGTGTGGTGTGTGTGTGTGTGTGTGTGTGGTGTGTGTGTGTGTGTGTGTGTGTGTGTGTGTAAACAAGACTTTGTTTTTAGCTCTTATACTCTTGGGTAACATCCTGAAGAATTTCTAGACGAATGTGCGTGACGCTGCATAGTTGGTTTAAAAAAAATTCTAATACAGGTTTTGTTATCCAATTCCTTTACCTTATGTGACATAATTATCTAACAAGTTTTGGTCATTTTTACATTACATAAGTTAGTCTAGTTTAAGGGACGAGATAGCTCAGTGGACAGAGCACTCGCTTTCCCCAAGCTAAGATTAAGCAGCATAGAGCATGATTACAAAGTGGATGGGTGACCGCAAAAGCGCCTTGGCTTCAGTAAGTCCCCCAAGTTCACCCAGCTGTAAATGGGTACCTGCCCTCTTTAGGGTCAGGGAAGTAAAGCAGTGAAGGAGAGGAGATGGGCGCCGCCCTCAATATACTAGCCTCTAGAGAAGCTGAGGTCTCTGACATCTCGCTCCCCAACAATCACAAAGGTTGTGGGACACCTTTACCTTTTTTACCTTTTTTACCCATCTCTTATCACGTTTCTTGAAATAAATCAGACGGAAATAGAACAGCAATAAAGTTCTTTCACAAAGTCAGCTAAACAGAAGGAAATAAAAAGAAACACAGCTCCAATCTAACCATTATTATTCATGACCCTACGGACCCCAGACCCCGTATCAGGGCTGTCTCTTCGTTACCACACTAAGCTACAGCCACAGCTGTCCAATGACATCCTTCCTTTCGTTACCAGCTTTCTTTCTTATTCTTAGAATGACTATATATGTTTCATTGGAGTTTGATGGTCACAGTTCCTCCCCTTTTCTGCTTTCAAGTTGCTATGAAAGAATAACCCTAAGAAGACTAACACATCAGCTCCCACCCCCCATCTGGCTGTCTGTCTGTCTCACTGTATGTCTGTCGTCTGTCTGTGTCTCTGTCTCTGTCTCTGTCTCTCTCTGTCTCTCTCTCTCTTCTCTCTCTCTCTCTCTCTCTCTCTGTTCTTCTTCTCTTCTCGTCTTCTGTCTGTCTCGTCTGTCTTTCTGTCTGTCTTTCTGTCTGTCTGTCTGTTGTTGTCTGTCTGTCTGTCTCTCTTCTCTCTCTCTCTCTCTCTCTCTCTCTCTCTCTCTCTCTCTCTCTCTCTCTCTCTCTCTGCTCTGTCTCTGTCTCTGTCTGTCTTCTGTCGTCTCTCTCTCTCTCTCTCTCTCTCTCTCTCTCTCTCTCTCTCTCTCTCTCTCTCTCTCTCTCTCTTCTCTCTCTCTCTTCTTCTTCTTCTTCTTCTTCCTTCTTGCTTCTTCTTTCTTCTTCTTCTTCTTCTTCTTCTGCTTTCTTCTTTTTCCTCCTTCCCCTCCCTCCTCCTCCTTCTTCTTCTTCTTTTTCGTCTGCTTTCTTCTTCCTCCTCCTCCTCCTCCTCTCCTTCAGTTTGTACACACAAGCGAACTTTGAAACCTCTAACCGCCCCTCAGCCCTAAATCTCATAATAAGGACATTGAAAGCAGTCTCCATTTCCCCAGCAACAGGAGGCTATGGCAGCACAACTGGCCCCCACTGCGTCTTTCAGACCTCAGATCAGATCTGCCTGTAAGCCGCACGAGAAGCTTGGAAACTAAATGAAGTGATTACAGATGTATCCAACAACAACAACGAAAAATTAAATAAAAAAAAATTTAAAAAACCCAACCCCGCTCCCTTCGAGGCCTCAGCCTACGCTGACAGACCTGAATGAGAGAACAGGCATCTTAGGTAGTACAGTGTGAGTCTGCTCTTGCCACAAAGACTGAGAGTTGATGAATACAGGAGGAATTTAGGGGAAGGGTTTGTGGGTGGGTGGGTGGGTGGGTGGGGGGGGGGTGACTCGACTAATCCACCTGTACAATGTATCCAGTTTTTCTTCACAGTCTGTAGGGATGTACTGTTTATTGAATGTATCCAGATTCTATCTCTGCAGTGTGTTGAAATCTGCCTGCAGGGAGTAACCAAGACTAGCAACTGCTGTAACAATCCTCCCACTCTTGGAGGTATTCAAGTGCAGTATGGGCCCTTGTGGAGTCTATTTATAGACAGCTACAGTGCAGTAGAAGGGTCATGTGTCGTCCATTTCCGAATGTGTCACACACATACATGGAGTGTCACGGTGTCATAGTGTCACAGTTCAACGTTGCAGTGATACCTTTTTTTTTTTTAGAAAGCATTCCATGCAGACAAAAGCTGAATGTATTTACAATCCAAATCCAAGGCACCTAGTGACTATCTTAATTTCAGTGTGTCTACAAATGCAACCAGTGCAAAGAGTGTTCTAATCTGTGCCAAAAACTGCATCCACTATAATCCCCTGACCTACCAGAACAATGTACCCAGTGCAGTCAAGGGCTACAGAAACATAGTTACTTTCTAGAATGTTTTCAGTGCAAAGGTCTGTAGTGACCCCTCTTTGTGATGCAGCTATTTACAAAATGCTGTAGAAATGCGCTGTTAGAATATATCTATTGCAAAACCAAACGCTGCAACCCAAAGCCCCACCATTGGTAAACCTCGTAGCTAGAGAGTGATCAAAAAGCTGCAGAAACCGAACTACCATGGATCTGATGCAGTAAAGCTAGGATCCCTTCAGACAGTATCCAATGAAAATGTATCCATTGCAAATGTATCCATTGCAAACGTATCCATTGCAAACTATCCCAAGCAAATGGCTGCAGTTACCAACTTTACAATGTATCCAATGCAAATGGCTGCAACGACCAACTTCACAAAGTACACATACATATACAAACTGACCAATGCAAATTTAAAACTGGTACCATTTACAATATGCAAATGTATCCAATGCAAATGGCTGACAGTGACCAACTGTACAATGTATTCAATGCAAGTAGTGGCAATGACCAACTTCACAATGTATACAATAGAAATGTCATCCAATGCAAATGTACCCAATTTAAATGGCAGCATTGACCACCTTCAGACATCCGAAGGAGTGAATGGAGAATCAAATCAAGTCCGATTGAAGGCACCAGGCCTTTTCTACTTTTGCTGTCAGTTTATTTAGCAAAAACTTAATTGTCTTGCCCATGAACTTCAATCCATCCCAACACATCTGGCTTGCTCGCTTGCATGTTTTGATTTTGGATTCCTCTTTTACTGCAGAAATCTAGATCTAGTTACACTAGCAAACAAACTCTGCCAGCAATGCTGGAACAATCCTTAAACCTGTGTCAAATGTGCAGTTTCAAGTACATTCTGTCATGTAGACCAGAACACATTGTGCAGAATGCAGAACATTATAGTCCGTTGGTATACTGAAAGGTCTACAAATTAATATATTCAGCAAGAACGTGTTACAAAAATTGTATGTGCAGAAATGCACACTCTCTCTCTCTCTCTCTCTCTCTCTCTCTCTCTCTCTCTCTCTCTCTCTCTCTCTCTCTCTCTCTCTCTCTTCTCTCACACACACACACACACACACACACACACACACACACACACACACACACACATAGGGAAGACCAACAAAGAAGGTCAGAAATTCAGCCCCCTTTAAAAAAAAAACCCACCAACAAACAACAACCACCAAACAACAAAAAATACCCGACCCATTAAACTTTTCTCCAACCCCCTCGCCTCCAAACAAACTGCCTGTACTGATCAGCAAGACCTATACTAGACTAGGCCTGACGATAAAAACCACATTGACAAAAACCGGCTCCATTTCCCCGACAGCGGGCATGGCGGGACAAAGACCCTTCCCACTGCGCCTTTCAGCCCTCACACAAGACCAGGCTCAAGCCGTGGGCCCCAGCCCTGACAGAGAGTGAAGTGATTACAGCTCTGCAGTATTGGCAAAACAGCTCTCCCCGGCCCCCAGCCTTTGCCCACCTAAGCCAGAGGATAGGACTTCACAGGGAGCAAACATGCTGTTACACAAAGCCAACGGAAGCCTGCAGGGGCTTCTCGGGACAGGAGGCAGCCCCTAGGATAGGACATAATCCACCTTTCTGTAGGTAGGTCTCTTATTCAATCGACAGGTCTATTCAACGTGTTGCAACCTAAAAATTTAATACACTCGTTTGGCGTGAAGTGAAATGCTATACGTAGAATACTGTATTATTTTCTTTTTTTGCTTGGTGAATATGTGTGTAAATATTTGCACGTCTGTGAGTATATAATACGTTGAAGCCGAAGGGGAAGAAAAGATGTTTACACACCTTACAAGTCTGCAATGCAAATTTCCATGAGAAAGTGGGAATAAAGCATGGGCAATAAGGAATAACTCGTGTTCAATACATTGAAAAGCAACTTCTGTCTTTCAAGGTATACAACTTCAAGGCAATGATATTTTACATTACAGAACCATGCAGTACAGTTTTAATTTGCCTATATGTTCCATGTAACTTTGTTTTAGTAGATAAACGACATGTTTATTGTTACAGGCCACGCGATGTCTTGTCAAAAAAGGGGTAGGCAAGAAAACCTGGCGCCATCATCATCGAACAAACTCTGAAGCAAAGTATCGTGTTCAGATACCTAGGGAAGCATCTTGCAGAAGCATGGGAAGCTGAGCAGAGATGCTGAGACAAGGAGAGGTCCGAAAGCGGAATGCCAACAAACAGCCAGGCCTAACATACAGGAGCTGGACGCAACAGGAAACTGAAGCCCACTGATAAACTTACTGCAGTTTGGTTCCCACCATTCTGACACCAGTGCTAATAAGGACTCAATGAACGCTGGTGCAAAAACTGTCAAGGTGTGAGTGAGTTACCCCTCTGCCGAAGTAGCTGGTAAAACTAGAAGAGACTGGGTCAGGGAAGTAGAGGACATCAGACAGACGATTTGCGTCACAGGCGTAATCAACCACACTTCACAGGGCATCACAACATCAAGGTGTTCAGTCGCTTGACCAACTAGCCAGTCAATCAGCCAGCTCGCTCTCAGAGCCTGCAACACCAAGTACATACACTGACCACCTTGACCATAGACTGACCACCTTGACCATACACTCATCACCTTCACTACAGACTGACCACCTTGATCCAGACCTCTTCTTTTGCTGCAGATCGCCACATCTTCTCCCACAATTCCTGTGGACTGCTGGTCCAGAGGTAATGCACCCCTGTACAGAGCAAGAAGTCGTGGGTTCCATCCTCGTTTGAACTCGAGTTTTCCTCATATTCATTAGACGAGTGGCAGTCTTGGTACTTGTCTTTCGGATGAGCGCGGCGTCCTGCATGTGACAGACACTCAGTCGCTGGTAAAAGAAAGAACAGCAACATATCGATCATTTGATCTTGCAAACAGAACCTTTATATGAACTTCTGCGCTTCACTTTCATCTGTAACACTATCTTGTGGCTTTCCTATTTTTATGGCCTGACTGATTTGTGAAAATATCTGTAATATGTGTGCATCATCATTCAACAAATGATCTTCGCCACCGGTCAGATTATTTTTATTTGAATGTGGCAAAGTTTTTATGTAAACCTCTTCTTTCCTTCCCTCCCTCCCTCCTCAAGTGAAAAGAACAGTTACATTTTTTGTGAATGGCAACGTCTCTATAAATGTTCAAAACTGTCCATCTTGAGGTTGTTTTTCTAAACAGAAACGGACACAAAAAAGTCTAGAAACAAAGAAAGCACCCACGCAAAAACGAAAGCAAACACATTATAAAAGAAACCTCCTGCCCACACAACGCCGCTGTGTAAAGAAAGAAACTGTTAC
>CM060319.1:13553633-13566133 GCA_030674155.1 Stramonita haemastoma
TCCTGTGTATCAGGGTAACATTATGCAGGTTAAGCCAACATGGCTGCAACACTATGTCACACAGTGTTAAAACCGGAAAACCCTCAAACCTGACCTTCACCTTAGCCAGGTGCCTGTCATTAAGTGATGAATTACTTATTACTTAATGGATCCATGAAGACCATGATTTTTTTTTGGGGGGGTTATGGTTGTTTGTTTAACGAATAAAGTTAAATAAGTTTTGCTGAAAATATAAACAGTTCACTTTTCAAGCCTCTTGCCAAGAAGTAAAAGGTTGTTGTAAGGAAAAAAAGAAACGAAACAATAATTTCAAAGTGAAAACCAAACAGGAACTGTTTAAAGTATTCAATTTCTAAATCAGTGTCCAAAAGTCTTACTGTACATACTTAAAGTTATAATAACAATGTGAGGCAATGAAGCTCTGTACAAATAGGGACATAGCCTGTAATTGTTACACTGAAGATCATACTTTAAAGAATAATAATGATATGTCATCCGTTTTATGTACAAGTATTGCACACTGTATCATACTTTAGAGCTAATAATAATTGGCAATGGAGCTCTATACACAATAGGAACATACCCATAATTGTTACGTTGGAATGATCATACTTTAAAGGAATAATGATAATATGTCATCCCGTTTTATGTACACTCGAGTATTGTACCACGCCTCTATGACAACACTGTGGCAATTCATCTTCAAATGGCCAGCAGGAGAGGTGTTAGCTGTGTTATGTTCCCTGTCCTCAAACACCACAGCTCCTCCCTGTGTGCTTTAGCTGTTTGAACAATAAAACCAAGACGACAGCATGCTTAAATGTTTTGATTAAAGTTACCTAGACATTAAGCGATCCTGACAATAAGGTATTATATGAGAAAAAAGAAAAAAATTAGTACACCTGAATATCTTTTTTTCAAAATTCGTTGTATAAAATATTCACATTTGGATATATTCTAAAAACTTGCAAGGTTGTGTTTTTTTATATTTTAAAAGAAATATAGTCTAGATAAGGATGATTCAGCAGGGATAAGGGAAAGGAGTCTATGTTGAAATGAGCACTCTTTCAAAAAAAAATTACCCCGTCTTGCACGTAGTCTCACGCAGTGTACTAAGACTTGGTGATACCACTGTCAACAAACCATCTTCACACAGTCAACAGGAGATGCACTGGCTGTGTTCCGTCCCCCATCCCATTCAGCACAGCTCCTCCCATACAGGACGTGTGCAAACAGGAGGGAGGAAGGGAGGAGGGGAGTCCCATCTGTTCTGCCTCCTCACCTTTCCAACAGACACTGTGGAGGTACACGTGTGTTGTGGGGCTGTGTGCTCCGGTCTGTGCTTTGCTCTGTGCACAGGAGACCAGGAGGCGGTGTTTGGACAATGCAACGTGAGTGAGGGCTGTAGATGCTGTGATGGACATGAGGAGAATGATCAGCACTTGTGTAACGTAACCTTCACCTTTATAAAACCTGTAACACTCTCCGGTAATTCTTGGAGGATAACAGTAAATAGTATAATACTCTCCTGTTATCTGTGGAGGATAACAGCATACAATACAACACTCTCCTGTTATTCCTGGAGGATAACAGATACAATACAACACTCTCCTGTTATTCCGGAGGATAACAGGATACAATACAACACTCTCCTGTTATTATTGAAGGATAACAGCATACAATACAACACTTCTGTTATTCCTGGAGGATAACAGGATACAATACAACACTCTCCTGTTATTCCGGAGGATAACAGGATACAATACAATACTCTCCTGTTATTCCTGAAGGATAACAGCATACAATACAATACTCTCCTGTTATTCCTTGAGGATAACAGGATACAATACAACACTCTCCTGTTATTATTGAAGGATAATAGGATACAACACAATACTCTCCTGTTATTCCTGAAAGATGACAGGATGCAATACAACACTCTCCTGTTATTATTGAAGGATAACAGGATACAACACAATACTCTCCTGTTATTCCTGGAGGATAACAGGATACAACACAATACTCTCCTGTTATTCCTGAAAGATGACAGGATGCAATACAACACTCTCCTGTTATAATTGAAGGATAACAGGATACAATGCAATACTCTCCTGTTATCCATAGAGAATACCAGAACACAATACAACACTCTCCTATTATTCCTTCAGGACAAGAGGATACAATACAATACCCTCCTGTTACTCTTGTCCTGTAGAATCCTGGTCACCATGCTTGGTCTTTGGTGGACCACACAATACAGAACGATGCTGTAAATGAGTAATTCCTGTCTTTGGAATGAAAACTGGTGTGCAGAGGAATAGATTATGCTGTGCAACTGCTTTCCTCAAACACAGAAAGATGCTGTAAATGAGTAATTCCTGTCTTTGGAATGAAAACTGGTGTGCAGAGGAATAGATTATGCTGTGCAACTGCTTTCCTCAAACACAGAAAGATGCTGTAAATGAGTATCTCCTGTCTTTTGAAGGAAAAATGGTGTGCAGAGGAATAGATTATGCTGTGCAACTGCTTACCTCAAGCAAATTTATATGATTCTAGAATAAACTTTGTGTAAAGAGGGATGTCTGGTAGCACAGAGTTGTACAGCTTTCTTTAGCCACCCACTCTGGCTCTGCATGATTTACATTTGAGTAGAAGACAAATAAATGTAATTCAGTAAGATGATAGACTTTTCAAAGACATCCCTTTAATGCAATCAAAACTCGTTTTAGCTTTACGTAACTAACTGTGCATGCTCATTCCAACCCCCCCCCCTACCCCCCCCCCCCCCCCCCACACCACACACACACAAATCACACAAACACACATTCATTCAAAAAGACAAATAGCTACAGAAAGACAAAGAATAACAAAGACAGACCAAGAAAGACAGACAGACAGACATAAACCCCAGTTTATTTAGCTCATCAATGCATGCATGTTTTTTCCAAGTTCATCCACAATGATGCATTTCCGCCAGTACCCCCACCTCACCCCCATCTCCATCCCCACCCCATTTCCCTGGAATCAACCAACCAACCTATTCTTTTTCTTTATCTCCTGACACTCTAGGGGAAGATGTATCGTGTTCCCCAGTTTTGCATGTATTGTCTGGTTCCATCCCCAGTTTTTCCTCCGAACCTGGTGATAATGGAGATGGGGAATAGAAGCTCTGAAAGACATAAAGGGCTGATCCGAGCCATGCTACAGATAAAGTAAAACAGTTTTATGCAGGTGTGTCCATCCTCTTTGGACGAATGAAGTCGTGCACATAGCCTGGGTTAATTGCTGTGGAAAGATTTTCATTGAAGAAGCAGTGTATGTGGAGAGGAGAGGGAAAAGGCAAGGAGATTCAGGTAAAATGTGTGTGTTGGGGGAGGAAGGGGTTGAAGAGGGAAAGGGAGTGGAAGGTTCTAAAGCAAAAAATGAAATAGGACCCACATTCTGAAGTAAACCTAATGAAATTTAAAGAAATGTGTATAGTTTAGTGAAAGTTTGCATTTGGATTTTTGTCTGTATATTACGGAGTTAGAGATAACCAACAAAACATAATGGGAGACCAGAGTACGTCCATGTTAAAAAGATCCAGTGACAAAGATGGCCTGTCCTCTTTGTGTAGATAGCTTCAATAATCAGCCACGCCCATATGACAAAAAGGTGGAGCCTTTAAACAGACAATGAAGATGTATTAGCCAGTTTTTACTCTCATTTCTGTTTAGCCCGCCCTCTTCCCTTCAAACAAAGGAAGCGACATAAATAAAATAAATGGTAGCCTGGCCACATCATTTCTTCCTCTTTCTGTGAATGTTAATCAAAGACATGATGGTAGGGGGGTGGGGGGAATCACGTTCTACCCACCCTCTTCTTTGGAGGTAGGTCACGAAATGGTGTTTGTGAAAACGTGGGGCTTTAATATCTATGAGAATCAGAGACACCCATACGTGTAGCACTATCTCAATAAACAGGTCACATTTTTCTATTATTACTGTGGTGTGTTTTTTTAACAGAATCCAGCGATTGTTTGATGATTTCTAGTAACTTTATGCCTCCCATCCCCCACCCTACCTCTCCAACTTTGCACAAATAATCTAAGACTTGCATATTGTTTCTTGATACCATTTGGTTTGAGCAAATCTACCAATGTTACGTGATCTGTTTTAACAAGCAATGCAACTATTACATAAAAGTTTTCTTTCTGTGACTGTAGACAAAATAAGCAATATGATACCCTCGTTTTTTAAAAGGTAATATTCAATTTGATTTTTCAAAACCAGTCAAAAGTATACCCCTCTTTTGGAAAGTCTGTGCCAGAATGTCCTCTTGTCTGCCATTTTCTTTTTTCTTCTTTACTGTCACCATTTTTGCTCATTTTGTGTTTTGCCAGTCCACACACTGTTTCATCAGGCAAGCCTTTGTCCTCTTCATTTCCCCCTACTGTCTGTAAATGCAGCTAGACTGTTTTTGGTGTTGGTTCCCAGGTATAGCCAAACTGTAAACTGCAAAAGGGGCACAGAAATATTTATCATCTGCAGTACTATTTACTTATATTACTCATATTTACTTCTCATTGAATATCTTTTACTCATAATTATTCACTATTATCTATTCATACCTTCATTTACTCATTACAATGTACTTAAATTTGTTCAAATTCTTTTGCTCGATTTAAGTATGAATTTTTTTTAATTGGAGGAAATAAGCGGAATAATCGAATTTATCATCATGGTTAATAGTTAAACAGTACAATCACTTTGGGCGAAAAACACCAATTGGTTTATGACCTAGTTTGTGTGAACTAAGGGGGTGAAAGCCCTGATGTGACCTTAACGATCTGTCAAGGTTCTAGTCAACATTATACTAACACATACACCACGACTGTGTCAATCAGATGGATGTTTAATTCAGCAGACGGAGTGTGGGTGGGTTGCCAGCTTAACACGTGCCAGCACCTGGCCTCCCTAAGCGTTGTTTATGAGAGAGAGGCTTCAGTGTCAGGGAACTGAGTGTCTGGGACAAATCAGGAAGAGGGAAGGGTTGAAAGGTGGGGACCATGGAGGGCACTGCCCTCCTTCCTTCTTTCTCTTTACTCTTCCTGCTGAGTCTCTGGCCTTTTACCAAGTTGATTTGTTTTGGGGTGTTTTGTTTGTTTGTTTTAATTTTTGGTAGATATTTTTGAGATATGTATTTCTTACACGGTCTGGGATACGTGAGAGATGTGATCAACATTAACAGGAAAATTCAATCATTGAAGTTGATGTTTTGTTGTTGTTTTTTTTGGGGTAAATATTTTTTCCTGGTCTTGATTTCAATTGAAAACTGTTGTTTTCTACACATCTAGTGATGACAGGAGCATATGAAATCTGATCTCGAAAAACACTGTTGTTATGATTTGTGTTGTTTTTTAGTGTAGACATATGATCGATCTAAGTGCATAAAACAGGAAGGTAAGAGAAGATCGAATCATTGCTCAAAGAAGCATCTATGTTTCTATATCCTAAACTATACATTAGAGGCAGCTCAGAATCTGGTTAGAGCAAGCTCACAGTCAATCTGAAGAACAGTAAACAACGTATGTCATTGAGGAATGTCCAATACTCTCTGTTTTCTTTCTTTTCTTCTATTCTTTCTTTTTTCTCTTCTTCTTCTTTTCATTTGACTATACCATGTCTGTTTTAGTGGGGCTTCGGAAGACCTCGCAACTCAGTGTACTCCATTTCCTCGTTAACGAACTTCTCAAGGGATGTCACTCAGCAGAAGCCTGCACTCGGATGTTTCATCCATCTCTTTACTACTGGCAGCTCTCTTCTCCTGCCATGCACGTTCTTGCAGAATCGTTTGCAAAGAACCTGTTGACTACTGTTGCTATTAAACAACTTGTTGCGATAATTTTCGACTGTGGTCAGAGATCTTAAAGATCGTGCTTGACCGATTCTGCTTCCTCACTTCCTCTGTATGATGTTGGATCTTTGTGTTTAATGCAAGAGTCTGGAAAGATTTATCTCTGTGGCCTGATTCGCTCGATTGCTTGAGGCAATCACAAGCATACGGGAATAATATGTCACATGGTTAATAAAGCTCTATGCCCATTGCATGGTAAATTGCTTTTGATTGATACCTTAATTTTTTTTTTACAACATTTACGTGTTACTGATGATTGTAAAGTGAATTAAATGAGGAGGGTGTAACAAGGGTTTGAATCAAAATGTACGAGCCTAAATTCATTAAAAAATCAACATACATTGATTGAAATTCATTTAATTTGCCAATAACTTAGCAAGTTTATAATATTTAGGTAACATTACCTTGATGGTCTTTCACAATCTTTTAGAAAGATTCAGAAGCAGGATGAAAAAAGGGATAGGTAACGGACTTATATAAGAGACAGTCAATCATATATTTATTTTTAATCTTCCAAAACTGCGCAAGTTTGACTAAACTTGAGTAAAACCTTGATTGGAAAATTTACATTTCTTGGAATATTGCTAGACCATTGTATAAATATAGACTTAAATACCTTATAAGTCAGTTTTGTTTTTGCGTTTTTTTACAATTCCTTATAACACATCCTTTTGGAAAGCACTGAACAGCATTATGCTAATTAAATGACTGTTCATGAGTTTTATTCTATAAAAGTATATCTACATAAAACCAGTTTTTGCCAGCTCGCTTGCGGTTACCAGCGTATCTTTGAAAATCTTTCATAAGCATTAGCTAATCTGTTGAAAAACAGTGCCTGAATGCAGCATTAGATGCCTGCATCTGTTAAAATTGTACCTGACAAAGAAGCAGCTTAGACCATGTTTGGCTTCCATATAGGTTACAGGCACCACGTTCACATGGGCTTACCGCGGTACATTAAGAAAAAGTTTTTAAAATTTATACCATTCAATTAAAGTGCATGCCTGCTTGTACTGTACCTCTTTTTTTAAAGTTGTAGAACTATGCCATAAGAAGTAATAAAACGTATGTGCTTGGATTTCAATGGTCCATAACACGGTTCGAATCTCGCCTGCGCGTTAGGGAATTAAGGACGAGAGTTTTTAATATCTCTAATGTTAACTTAGGCGAATTATAGTACCTTGCTTATACGTTATATCAGCTCTAGAGAAGAATAAATTTTGTTGAATCTTCAAGATCCATATTTAATCAAGCGTCTCCGTAGGTTTCCAAACACGAACTACAGTGCACCTTGTCTTTTCCTGGATGGGGGGTTCAACATGCTAGAGGACACGGTCTGAAAAAATTAAACAAGTAGGTTATCTTCTACCTCAGTGATTAGAAGAAGGTGAATTTGTTGAATCTGTTCCCTATGGCCAAAATCAGCACCGCTCTGCACTCAGTCCAGCAGCTATGGTTCTGCTTTATTGCCTTTTTCTTCTCTAGGAGAGAAGGGCGTTAGGCAATAAAGCTGGTGCCTGGCTGAATGTAAATATAAAAGTAAAACGGCAAAAGTAAAGGTGTTCCATCACCTACATAGTTGTAGAGGAGCAAGGCCTCAGAGACCTTAGCTTCTCTAGGGGCCAGCATATTGAGGGCGGCGCCCATCTCCTTCCTCCTCGCTGCTTTACCTTCCCTGACCCTAAAGGGGCAGGTACCATTTACAGCTGGGTGAACTGTGGGACTGCACTGAAGCCAAGGTGTGCAAACGGTCACACATCTACTTGGTAATCACGCTCGATGCTGCTTAACCTTAGCTTGGGGAAAGTGAGTGCCCATACCACTGAGCTATCCCGTTTCCGTTGTACATAATTATATTACATGTAAAAATGTAAATGTATTACATACAAAAATAATAAAACGCAATGACAAGAAAACTTACAAGGTGACACTAAGCTAAGCAGAGTGCTAGATGATAGTTCGGTACTATTCTGGTAAGGAATCGTGACTTGAGAAGGAAAGATTATAAGGTAGAAGTCTGTTGGGAAACAGGCGGTGGGGTGGGGTGGGATAGAGGAGGGGCGTTACTCTCTGTACATTGGAAGTTCAGTCATGAAGAATTTTTACTTCCTTCATTTTTTTCAGAATGTCATGGAAATGACAATATCAAAACAGTTTGGCTTTTGAAGAGAAACTAGCTCAATTTTGAACAGATTCGTTTCCCTTTTTTTTTTTTACATTCTTACTTGCAGCTGTGTAGGGTGTGAGAACATCTTTTGTTGCTGTCTTCTTCTTCTGTGATGTTTCTCTCCGCTGTTTCCACGTCCCTCATTAATTTTGGATGTCTCCCCCCAGCCACATCTGGGCTCATCATGTCGCATTCTCAGGGTCATAATTTCTAGGCTGCCGTGGAGCCACTATCCAGAGATGCCCCGCACTGCTGCTTGGTAATTTTGGTGGTGTTCAGTGGTGCCTGTTCTAACATGTGGATGACATTACCCATAAGCTAGCTCTCTACTGACGACAAGAACAGATCAGTCGTGGAGCAAGACAAGGAGACGCCCACCCGGGGTGGTGATTCCTACAACGTCCACCCAACGACCATCTCCCAGAGACCTCCAACCTTGAAGGATTTAGCACTGAACTACGACCATAAACAGTGGATTGGAACCCAAAACTTAAGTAAGCTGAGACCAGAGCAGCCTCAGCCGACGAATCAGAGACACGTTTCTTTTGTTGCATGATGATCCATGGTTATGGGGTTGATGCAATGATAACGCTATGAGAGTGCACCTGCTTTGAGACTTCTTGACAGGGCTGTAGTCTACACCTCCTATCACGAATTATTTTAGCATCAACCTGACCCAAGATGTATAGACACCTATAGAGTTGGTAAGGTCATTTGAGCCACACTCTCCAAATCAATAAAGTGGATAAACCTTGAGTATGTGGTCCCAATCTTCTCATTGAGCCCAAATTCACTCTAGGTCAGAGCCAGCCAGAGTCCGAAAAGTCCCATATGACTCTTATGGGATTGGAATCCACAACCTTCTAACCAGTAAGCCAACGCGCCAACCACAGACCCACGGCAGCTGGTCAGTTCTAAACAGGCTGTAATAATGATAATAATACATGGAATTTATATAGCGCTATATCTCGCAAAAACCAAATCAAAGCGCTTGCATTCAACTATACAAGACACAAACAATCAACAACAATAATTTTTACTGTAAGCACACTTTAGTACCTGGTGTGTAGTAGCTGTCCTGAAAACAGGTGTATGGTCACAGAGGAGGCGGCATGAAGAGACAGCGCACTGAGCGGACATGGCAGGGGATTGGAGGGCAGAGGGGCCGGCTTTGAGCCTGTCAGGCTGAAAGAAGTTACGAGGCCGTGCTGGTCATCGTTCACAGCTGTGACCCGCGCCCAGGGATTAAGCCTGCCATGTCACGGCCCGGCCAGGGTTTGTCTTGGCTGTCCCCGAGCCGTTCCGGCCATCTCCTTACCTCTCTTCCCTAATGGCTTGTTGGCTGCTTGTTTGTTTGCTTGGTGCGTCAGCTGGCTAGCTGGTTGGCTGGTGGCTGGCTGGTGCTGGCTGGCTGGGTGGATGGATGGATAGATGGATGGTCTACTAGCCTAGCTTGTTTGCTTGGACAACTGCGTCGTTCCTTATGCCATTCACCTGCTTGTTTGAAATATGCTAATCATATAGCTCCTTTAGTGACCAGCTAGGCTGGCTCTTGGTTTGCTTGAGAGTTTCTTTGATTTTTGTTTGGTTGGACAGGTTTATTTATGTTTTTCCTCTCCTTCCAGCCTGTGTGTACACGCGCATATGTGTGTGAGTGTATGTGTGTGTGTGTGTGTGTGTGTGTGTGTGTGTGTGTGTGTGTGTGTGTGTGTGTGTGTGTGTGTGTGTGTGTTTGCCCACGCCTGTGTACGCCTGTGCGTACGTGTGGGAGTGTATCGGAGTTGAGCATGCGTGTATATGTGTGTTTGTCTGTGTGTCTGTCTGTGTGTCTACCTATCTGTCTGCGTATGCATGCATGCTTGCATTTATACACCCGTGTATGTATGTATATGTGTACAATTATGCTCGTATCCAGGATTCGATAAATGTACAAATATGTTCGGGCACAGTGACATAATGTATGTCAATACATTCTTGCAGACACTCTTAAAACCCATGTATGTCTGTACACATTCATGTACAAGTACACAGAGACTCTCTGTGTTAACACCGGCATATGTATACGCAACAACAATGCCATATTTCCCATTCCTTACATTCTTTTAAACTGACAGGGCCAGGGCCAGGAAACAGTATAAAATAATGTGCTAACGCAACAGAAAGACATGTAGACAGTCCTCAACATCAGAGGCCGAACACCACCCAGCACAGCATGGCCTGTTTGAGGTGTGAAGGATGCAGAGGTGTGGGGGGGTGTCAGACCCCATGCAGCATTTCTCACCTCACCACCCAGCACAGCATGGCAGGTTTTAGGTGTGAAGGATGCAGAGGTGGGGGGGGGGGGGGGTCAGACACCATGCAGCATTTCTCACCTCACCACACAGCACAGCATGGCAGGTTTGAGGTGTGAAGGATGCAGAGGTGTGGGGGGGGGTCAGACACCATGCAGCATTCCTCACCTCACCACACAGCACAACACAGCCTGGGGATTCAGTGATTAGCGGGATTTTTAGTACAGTTGGAATTTTTTTGCTCAGCCAATCTGTTCCCAACAGTTGAGTGGATAAGTGTGTTGTTTGACTCTAGTGCCCTGAATCCATGAAGTTGTAGGTTTGATTCTGGTAGTGACGTCTGGTGAATGAAGTATTCAGAATCTCTCCAGTCAATTGACGCCTCAAACCTGATAGTTTCTATCTTGGATTTTCTTCTTGTATAAAATGTGTTTGTGGAGGATCAATCGAATTGTAAATTAGGGGAGTGGGGGGTGACAGCCTAGTGGTTAGAGCACTTCACTCATGATCTGATGAACCAGGATCGAGCCGTCATTGAGGCACCCGTTTGATGGGAATTTTGCCCTGGAGTAAACATTAGTACTGACTCCAATCCCCTAAAAGTCCTTCGAATGAGACTATAAATCGGAGTCCTGTGAGTGAACGCATAGAGAACGTTTTACACACACGTTAATAATCCGTTTCACCTTTCAGAAGAGTAGGCTATTGCAGGCCAGTAAGAAGAGATGACAAGATCTTTAAAAAAAAGTATGCACTCAGGTGTCGTGTTTTGACACCATCCCCGAAGTCCAAATGCAGCTACCTTACGGTGTCATAAAACAGTCGCTTGTTCAAAATCTCACCATTGGTGACCCTCAGAGATGCAGCTGAGGAACGAATAAAATTGCCAGTTGAAGATCTCATCATTCATGTCAGTGTCATATAGGTTATAGAAACATGATCGTACCCAGCATGCACCCTGTGCGTGGAGAAGGGCGGGCTCCGCCAGGCTAAACTTGTGTAAAGAGAAAGGCCACAAAAAGTGCAGTGCTGTGCCCCAACAGCTCATCAGGGATTAAGGGAGAAGAGAAAAGGGAAGAGAATGTGTAGTGCTGGGTAACGTGCCATGATTTTATTATGTCACGTTTGAAATGTTTTGATGGATGATGTCTAAACAGAATGTTTCTGTCTGCCCCTTTAGTTCATACTACATTATTTCTTACTGCAGAAGGGGATAGATGGGGCTTGAAGGACAGTCTGAGAGTATAGTAGTAGGCACCCATCAGTCTCGAAGACTATGGAGTTGCGCTCTAGTCTTTAGAGCGTAAAGCCTGGGTAGGTAAGTATGGAGGGCAAGCTGTTACCCATGCAGCAGACCAGTCTGAGAGTATAGAGGTAAACAAAAGCCAGTTCATGGAGAAGAGAAATCGAAAAAAAATCCATTCTGTAAGTAAGGCGGATGGCCAATTTGCAGGGGTGTAAATAGATAGAGATGTGAAGCATTCGAATGGTCATCCATATGCAAGGCAACCTCGCTCAACACTGCTTGACTGTAGCATAGAAAGACAGGTGCTCTAAACACTGTGCTATCTCGTTCCTAATGCACTGAGTAAGAACAGCGAAACTTGAAAAGGGTGGGGACCACAAAGCTCCAGCTGACCTTTTTTGCCATGCATGTGCTTGTTTAAGAAAATAAAATGGCTGAACAATCAAAGAGGATGGGGGGGGGGTCCAGCAAAGGGACGGAAAAGCAACATCTCTCGTACTTTTTAAGGCTACTTGCACATCAAGGACTACAGCAGTTTATTCTAAGGGGGGGGGGGGAGGAAAGCTGATATTCGTAACTTTTCCCACAGGGAAAATATTTTGGGGGTTTTCATGCTTACAGAGATAGTATTGTATTATATTGTGTTGTATTGTATACCACTTTAAGACACCTCAGATTTGCGTAAAATTTGGACTGCTCTTCCCAGGGAGAGCACGTCGCCACGAGAGCAACGCCATCCATTATTTTTTCTGTTCTTTTCCTGTCTGCATGTGTGTTTGGTTTCCTATTTGGTTAGATAGTGAAAATTTGCTACTTCCTCACTTCTTTGTCCATCAAAATGGCAGGACTGTCATTTAAACTCTGTTTGAAACAAGAAATCTTCCTGTAAGTGTGTTAAATT
>CM060319.1:13573633-13606133 GCA_030674155.1 Stramonita haemastoma
AAGCGAGGACAATAACAGATGGCTACTGACAACAGTAACTAACCAAGAAGGACACCATTACTGGTAAGTCACTGGCTTAGAAAAACAAGGAAAAGAAAGCTGGTAAGTCAGTGATTTCAGTGGGAGAACAGTCATTGACATTGTGTCGTCCATTGTCATGTATCCGGGTTAAGTGAAGCGAGCACGCAAAGGCTTAGGCCTCGCTGCTGAGAGAGAAACCTGAAGCCGCCAATAAACCACACCATGAAACAGCCTCTATTGCTAGCCGCTGATCCGTAACTTAAGAGCACTGACCTTTATACTGAGCCCACTCCGCATTGTGCAATGTGTGTGCCCTCCTTCCTTCATTCTAGATTTTGCTGCAAAGTCTGTTTGACCGTGATCAACAGGGTGGAAATACTTGTATGATTGTTAGACGTATTGTGACAATGTTTTATGCAGATCTCTATACCTTTCTTGACGGTATGCTGACAGAATTTACATGAAAACTGCTGGCTCTGCTAAAAGAGTCGTAGCATTTGGCATGGAAGGAATTATAAGTCAGTCACACTTCTGATTGTGATTTTAAAATCTGAATGGAAAAGTGATAGCAGCTGATCATCTTTGCAAACAGTTCTCTCTTCCAGACACCATTTATCTGAATGTCATCTTTAATTGTAGTGGGTTTTTTTTTTTAATGTATGTAGTATGAGGGTGAAGAGATATCATATGTTAGTGTTTATGTTGGAGCAAATGGATGGAATGTGTCTGGAATAGTCTTACACAAGTTATTAATCTTATCTTGTAAGTAACCAAACGTTCTGTAGTCGGCAACACTTACAACCAGCCTTTGTGATAATAATGTTAGTTTGATGAATTCTCAGCCTAGAAATTGTGAGATTTTATCCCTGAGACACCTTGCTTGTAGGATTGTTGGTTGATTTGTTTAGTTAGCTCTTGCCAGCACATACTCAGCATGGAGTTTGCAATTTGCAAAAATTCTGATTTGATGAAGCTTATTTATTATGGCTCATAGTAAGGACACTTACAAGCACAAAGTTCACCAGTCACCAACAATCTTGGTCTAGTTCAGCTGGTAAAGTGGATGTTCAGCTGGAAGGTCTGTGAGAACTGCCCCGGCAAATGCCCAGAAGTGTTGCTTTTTCTTTAACAACATCCATACATAATAACTATTGACATATCTGAGAAACTGATTTAACCAGCAACAGACATCCCTATGTTGAGATGGATAAGTTTTGGCACTGTTCATAACCCTTAACACGACCTGGAAAGAGACAACATGCAAAATTCCAAACTGTACCTTCAAATCTGACCTGTTACCACTATGACTCTTGTCTGACTTTCACCAGCCACCAGTGGAGCAGAGCACTGTTTATAGACTGGTGTGGATGTGTGTGAAGATCTGCTGGTCAGCAGGGGGTGTTGGACGTGGAGAGGAGCATTAAGCTGCCTGCCTACATACAAATTACCAACCAGTAAAGTCGAGGCCATTACCTTTTGTGTCCTCTGTATCCCCCTAAATGGCCTCTTCTGTAAACCACTGAGCTGTAACACAGGAACACTGACCTTTAATGGAGCCATCTCTACATTGTGAAAGGTTTGTGTTCTTGTTTTATTACTTTCCGCATTTGCTTCATTGCTTGACTAAGGCTGGAATTGGGTGACATGATTGAATTGCAAAAGACACTCGTCATGTGACAAATCAGTTGTTGGCTCAGTTCTGTATATATTATATCACGTGTTGTAATGTGTATGTTTGTGGTGCAGTTCCTAAAATACCAATTAAGAATTAATGGAGACCTTAACAATAGTTTTTATCCCAAAAGTCGGGAGGCAGCTACTTTCATGGTGGGCAAAAATGGTTGTATATGTACAATCTCACCATCAATGAATCTTGAAACACTAGCTGAGGAACAAAAGAAGTTCCTAAGGCTGTACAATTGTAATTGAAATAAGAAAGGGGGAGACATCATAGCTACCATGGTACAGTGGTTAATGCTTTGGGTTATGGATTGGAAAGTTGTGTACTTGAATCCCATAAGGGTCATTGGGATTTTTCAGACTCAGACCTGCTCCTACCTAGAATGACTTTGCCATGGACTCATTGGGAAGGCTGGGACCACACAGTCAAGCTTCATCCACTGTATAGATGCAATTCTGAAAGTATTGCCCAAATTACCTGACCAACACTGCAGGTTTCTGCATCTCTCGGCAGGTTGATGCTGGGATATAATATGATAGGAAACCTAAAGTACAGCCCTGTCAAGTAGTCTCCAACACATGCACTCCCATAGTAGTAACCATATATCATCCTCAAACCCCTTGATTATTATGGAATAAAACAAAAATGTGTTTGATTTGGAGTCCTCAGTTTTCTGGTCTCATGGGGACCTTAGTTTTGGTTTAGCCTTACACCTCTGTGCCTGTTTTGAGTTTTTGTCAAAGCCTTTGGGGTTGAAAATTCACAGGAGATTGAAAAGGTTGTTGAAGGGAGTATGGGGTGGTTGCAACCTGGGTTGGCATCTCACTCAGCCTGGTTCTGTAACTGAGCTATAATTGTCATCAGTATGGGGCTTGGTATGTTGTTGCTTGCGTATTTTAGCTCATAACAGGCACCACTAAACACCACCAAAGTGACCCAGTAGCAATGAAGTGCACCTCTGGTTGGTAGTCTCTTGATTGCCTGACATTGTTAGGCTCCTGTGAACACTTTACCCTGAAGATACGACATAACGACTCAGGGTATGTCTTGGGCAGAGAGATTAAAATGAGCGGTGTGAGAACAGCATGATGGGCATCACAGATACTGAAACAACAAATAAACAACAAAAGAAAGGAGGAAATTTTAATGATAATGATGGTATGATAACCAAAGTTGATAAGAGTTGATATAAAACTCTTTAAAAAATCAATATAGTAATATGCTTTAACTGGAAAATATTGTAGATAAAACTCACAGAAAGAATAAAGATGTTTGCATGGATACATGTGGGCTTAAACATACATGTGTGCAAATAGCATGTGTGTGTATATGTGCACACATACACACAATTATAACTGGTAGAGTGTTACAAGAGGGTTTTTTTCTGTTACAAGAGTATAAAAGCTGTCTTCAAAACAGAAACTGCTTAAACATTATTAACATAACATGATAGTTTACTCCAGATATGGACAGAAAAGTATGATTGTTTGATAGAGTGTTTCTGATTTTTTAAAAACCAAACATATAAATGAATGCACAAAAGAACAAAGACGTGTAAACTGTCTGTGTATAAAACATAAGAAGACATGAACCATCTTGATAAACTAAAGAAATAACTAACTGACAAGCTAACTCCAGTGAATAACTCGATAACTAACTGACGAAACGGATCCCTTGCAAGATAATTGAAATATTGATATGTGTAACACAATCATAATGTCAGAAGGCTACACACTGTATTGGCATTGAACATTTTGTTGTTTGTTTTCGCTTTAACATCTTCCACTTTAAATGATATTGGATGATAAATGAACGTCCTGTATTGATGAAGATGTATGTGCTTTATGAGTGAATATAACCTGCAATGCAAGTAAAAAAAAAAAAAAAAAAAAACTGACGAACTACGGAAAAAACAGAATTCTGAAAACTCAAATGGACACCATCACTAATTCACCCTCAACTTAAGGCACACCTGAAGTAAGTAAGCCGGTAAGTCAGCGATTCTTTCAGGGGAACAATCACTATCATTGTGTCCTCCACTCAGATGGATCCAGGTTAACTGAAGCGAGCACGCAATGGCTTACATGAAGCTGCTGAGTAAGAAATCTGAAGCCCCCAGAAAACTGCATCACGAAATGGCTGCCTTTGCAAACTGGTGAACCGTCACGCCAGAGCACTGACCTTTTGTGGAGCAGACACAACAGTCTGAGCGCGCTGTGCCCTCGTCTCATCAGTCTCCATTTTAGCCGGGAAGTTTCCTTGACTTTTGGATGATGTTGGGGTAAGGATGGTCTAATTAGGAGGGAAAAGAGACACCACTTTGGTGAGAATTGGCATGTAGATCCCAATCTGTGTACAAGTTGTTTGGTGTCGGATTTCGGCTGTCTAAACAAGGTGATACTACGTGTGCAGATCGTTCCATACACTCCACGCCAGCACACTATTTGCCAAGGGTTTTTTCCTCAAAATGCTTCACAAGTTGTGTAACCCAGTGAACTGGTGATATTTTGGTGCATGCTGGGCATTTTTGGGATTTCTTGCGCTTGCTAGTGCAAAATGCTGACATGAATTATAGGATCTTTAACGTGCATTTTAATATTCTGTTTCGTGTATACATGAAGAGAAGTTGACTTCAATTCTGACAGGCATAAACTGACCTTGAAAATCGAAAAAAATTCCACCTTAATCCACTAGGCACCACAGAGATTCGAACCCACGACCTTTGACTTCAGGATTGTTAGGTTTAGATAGCTTGTGGTCTCATCTAATTGGCCATTACTGTCGTCTGTTTACAACCTTAATGATGTAAATGGACCTGCTTTCAAACCTTCCTTCAAATCCAAGCCTGTGTACTGTCCGGAATGGGCTGAGAGCATTTAACAGGTTAAGTTACAATGCAGATTACAAGCCAGGAGTTTTGGATCCGTGGCGGGAAAACTTGTTACCAAGACAAATTGAAATGGTTTGAGGCTGTGCTTGTCGAGGACAGGATCGACGAGAGCATAGAGAACAAGAAACATTCGAACAAAAATGAAATGTTATCAAGAAAATGAATGGTGTATAGATGTTTTCCGGTGTTTTAAATCAGGAGTGCCTTGCCAGGTCATTTTCAGAATTTTCCTTAATGAAAATATCAACAAAAACGCAAACAAGAACAGCATCTATTAAAAAAAAAAAACAGGGGCAATAACAGCATCAGCAACAACAGCAGCAACAACAAAAAGGGCAACAAGTTGATCATGTTTGTTATCTTCTGTCTACAGAAGACACAAAGAATGACTCTTGAAAATTGTTTGGACACTCTGAGATCTTATTTTTCCTCTCGTGATGGAAGTACTTATAGAAATGTCAATGTTTGTTTCTGAGTATCACGTGTGGGGAAACCAATGCATCAGGTGATTCAGAAAATAGGTTAGTTGTCAAGAGACAAACACCTCTCTCTCTCTCTCTCTCTCTCTCTCTCTCTCTCTCTCTCTCTCTCTCTCTCTCTCTCTCTCACACACACACACACACACACACACACACACACACACACACACACACACACACACACACACACACACACACACACACTTTTTCGCGCCAAATCTATCAGCACCTTTTTCCCCTAAAAAGCAAAGTTGTACCGGATGTAACAAAACCAAAAAAGAGAGAAAAAAAACCAGAGTGGATTATGGCTGGTGTGATTTTTTGTTGTTATGTGTGTAAAGGCCAGGCGGGGAGATGGTAACAGGGGCACACTGGTGAGGGGGGGGAGGGGAGGGGAGGGGAGGGTGGTAGGGGTTGGGGCATGGGAAGGGAGGGGGAGGAAGGGACATGGGGGGGGGAATATTCAGGGCTGACAGGAGAAGAGGGGGTTGACTAGCAAGGGAGATGAGGGTGATGGTGGTGGTGGGGAGAGGGGGTAGGGTGGTGTGGGGGGGGGGGGGGGTAAGAGAGCAGATGTCAAGGTGATGGCGGTGCAGTCATCAGAGAGTGTTGACAGCGGGCTCTGTGGTAAAGAAGGCTTCGTTTTGACACATGTCTGCCTCTAGCTAACTCTTACCTGCCCCGACTACTGCACTAATTGGTGCGCCGCTGCAGCACTCTTTGCTCTCTCTCTATACACACACATACGCACGCACACGCACGCACGCACACGCACGCACACGCACACACACACATACGCACGCACGCACGCGCATACGCACACACACACACGTGTGAGTGTATGTATGTGTGGGGATGGGGGGGTAAGAATGTGTGTGAGAGAGAGAATGTGTGTCTATGCGTGCGCGTGCGCGCGAGCGCGCGCGTGTGTGTGTGTGTGTGTGTGTGTGTGTGTGTGTGTGTGTGTGTGTGTGTGGTAATGGGTGAGGCTCAGTGGAGGGGGGGTGTCCACAGGTGAGAATAGTGGGGGGGGGGGGGTAGAGGGAGAGGGACTGATCCTTGGTAGGAGGTGATAAAGGGAAAAGGGGGATAAGTTGATGACATTGTAAGTGTATGTACCCCCATATGCCCCTCTCTCTCTCTCTCTCTCTCTCTCTCTCTCTCTCTCTCTCTCTCTCTCTCTCTCTCTCTCTCTCTCTCTCATCTTATTCTGGTTGTTTGTTTTTTTGGGGGGTTCTTGCTTTTCTTTTCATTCATACAACATAGAACATTTACCATGTTGATTTCAGTATTGCAATATGTATGTCCTCAAATACACATCGAGACGCACGTTCACACACACACGCGCGCGTGCGCGCCCTCAAGTCAAATGCATTTGCACACGCACCCCCTCCCCCCCCCCCCCCCCTCACACACACAGACACACTTGTAACATTATTTGTACTTAAAACACACTTTTACCAAGCAAAATGTATACACAGGTGTTGGCACGTGCATGCACTAGTTCATGTTTATACAAGTGCACGTACATGTGAATCCTAGATCTTATGCATGCAGATATACAAACAGACACATACGATAGACACTTGGAGCCACTTGATCAAACATTTCTGATGGATTAGATGAAAACTTTACGTCCCAGAAATTTGGTCTGTGTGTGTGTGTTTTTTTTTTATAATTATCATTGATAAACTTACCTAGCTCATGTGGTTTCATTCATATGCAATATTTTATATGCATTGATCCTCTTTCAAAAGCTGGAACCGAAAGAAAAAATACTAAAATAAAACCCACAGCATATGCTCAAAATTAATCTCTCTCTCCTCTCTCTCTCTCTCTCTCTCTCTCTCTCTCTCTCTCTCTCTCTCTCTCTCTCTCTCTCTCTCTCCTCTCTCTCTCTCTCTCTCTCTCTCTCTCTCTCTCTCCCCTCTAATTGTTGTTGCTGTGTGTGTGTGTGTGTGTGTGTGTGTGTGTGTGTGTGTGTGTGTGTGTGTGTGTGTGTGTGTGTGTGTGTGTGTTCTCCTCCCATTCAAAAAAAAAACCCACTTCCAAATTATCTGACCATTTTTCTTCTGTTCTGTGTTTGAAAGACATCTTCAAAATGATTTAGAGGTAGATGTCTCTTTCTTATTCAAAGAAAATTCCCGAAGTCACTCAGGCATGCAGTCTGGAAAAAGCAAGAGTCAGTACCCTCTTAAGATCTCAAGGTCACTTCTTGAAAGTTTTGCTGCACTCTTCCAGGGTGGGGGGTGGGGGGGGGGTGGGGGTGCGTACGTGTGTGTGTGTGTGTTTGTGTGTGTGTGTGTGTGTGTGTGTGTGTGTGTGTGTGTGCGTGTGGGTGGTGTGGGTGGGTGGGGGTGGTGTGACGTGCGTGTGTGTGTGCTGTTGTGTGTGTGTGTGTGTGTGTGTGTGTGTGTGTGTGTGTGTGTGTGTTGTGTGTGTGTGTGTGTGTGTGTGTGTGCTGACACCATGGAAATAATTCTGCTCTTCAACAAGTCAACCTATCTCACGATTGGGACATATTTTCTTAGATTTTTTACTGCAGTTTTATTCTGAAAAAAAAATTAATAACTAGCAAAAATTGGCAAACAGAGTCATGAATGCGTAGATAAGTTATAAGAGGCATATGGAACATACACAGAGAAACAGCAGATATACGGAGTTAAGAATTAAGGAACATCTGTCTCCTTCCAACTAAAAATTGATAACAGGAACACTTATCATTGTCAATACAATCACTCGAATTAGTTAATCAAATTCGACCATGAAACATTCCGGCAAGAAGAATTTTCAAATAGCGCCGATGTCAGTTTTTCTTATAAAAAAAGAAGACAGACGAAGACATCACCATCGAATAGAGTTTGAAACGTTCCTCTACCAATATAAGAATGTTTAAAATCAGCTGGGAGACATTGGACACTTTGGAACGAAAAATGCACAAACCATTTAATAAAAGGGACGGGATAGCTCAGTGGTCAGAGCACTCACTTTCCCCAACTTAAGGTTAAGCAGCATCGAGCGTGGTTGCCAGTTGGATGGGTGACCGTTTTCGCGCCTTGGCTTCAGAACATTCCCCCAGTCCACCCAGTTGTAAATGGGCACCTGCCCTCTTTATGGTCAGGGATGGTAAAGCAGCGAGAAAATGGAGATGGGCGCCGCCCTCAACATGCTGGTCCCTAGAAAGCTGAGGTCTCTGATGCCTTGCTCCCCTACGACCATATACGTTATGGGACACCTTTACCTTTTTACCTATGCAATAAAGAGGCTTCACTTTTCTGTCATTGCTATTTTGTGAAATATTCCAAGATAGAAAAAAGATTCTAATCATAATTTAAACCATGATATATTGTTAAAAGCAGCTTCACTATTCCATACCATTGGAAATTTTTGCCTTCTTAAAGTGAAGAAATTACTGGTCCAAAAAAACAATGTGTGTGGCAGTGAAAACTGGTCTGTTTTCAAGGTAAAGATTCCAAGAATGTCAGGAATATACACGCCAGTTACATAGTCTCCACAGCTTATCCTGACTGTCGTGTTTTGATGGTTTGGGTCATTGTAAGTGCAGGTGATTTGCTCAACACAACTGCTATTTTGCTGCGGAGAGTTTGCACAGGCATTAGAGGTAAATGTCTTCATAGCACTGCCGTATCTGTGCACAGCAGGTACACTTAGGCTACTCTCTGTGGATTTTCTTCTCTTCTCTTGTGTGGGTTGTTTTTTTTTAATAAGATAGGCTTTTGGATTGTGTGTGCTCCACGTGAGAAAGACAGACAGACAGACAGACAGACAGACAGACAGACAGACAGACAGACAGACAGACAGACAGACAGACAGAAGAACGAATGAATGAATGATGAATGAATGAATGAATGAATGAATGAATGAATGAATGAATAGAGAGAGAGAGAGAGAGAGAGAGAGAGAGAGAGAGAGAGAGAGAGAGAGAGAGAGAGAGAGAGAGAGAGAGAGAGAGAGAGAGAGAGAGAGAGAGAGAGAGAGAATATAAAATGGTCTTTTCAAATAAATTCAAAATCTTTATTTCCAAATTGATAGGTAAGGACTTTCTGTTCTTTTCAACTCATGTGGATTATATTTGTCAACTGGCCTTTGCCCCAAGAATTCATAAATATTCACACACACGCGTGCGTCTGCGCGTGCGTGTGCGCGTGCTTGCAAATTAAAAGTCACACAAGCTGTTGTATTAATAATAGTTTTCATACATATAGAAAAGTCGTTTATAATGTACATATGTAGAATCATTCTACATTATTTCTGATGTATGAAAAACTGACTCTAAACAGCAATAACTTAAACATTTGTAAACATTCATAGCAGAGTGAGATACAGATAGTGAACCAAAAATTGAGGGAGATGATAATGTTATTAATGAACAAAGTAATAGAGAACGCTAACACAAACTGACACAATATAACGAAATTATATTCAAAATAAGGAATTCCAAAATTCAACTTAAGAAATTTGATTTATTCACATAGACCTAATTAAGTCGTGATTTTAGCATTATGCAGAACTAGCACTAGCTACTGATTGTGTGCATTTCTGTTAAGTGCATTACGTCCTTTTTCAAGAATGCAGGGCAATGGGGTTATCCCAGATTGAATGAAAGTGGATTTTAGCCCTTTTTAATTTTTCAAGAGTCTTGGTTGCATCAAACGAGAGTTGTGCATGTAGGGGTTGATAGCAATAAGCCTGGGATAGTTTGGGAGGGGGAAGGGGTGCATCAACAGCTCTATCTTGATTGCAAAGGATTCTTCATGAAAAAAAGATATTAAATGAAGGATAGTTGCAGACAGACAGGTACTAGGTCAGAGGTTACTGCAATATGTTTACACCCTCACATTAACAATGAGCCTCAAATATTAGTTCTGAAATCTAAAAGATATCCATCTTGTTCCAATTTCAGAAACTTCATCAACATAACATTTTGGAGGTCTTGTCATTCAAGTTGTCTTGCTTAATATCAAACTGGATATATTAACAATAGCACACTATGAAACCTCATTCCATTTCTAAACACCTACACTACAACTACTGAACAAGAACTGAACATTCCACAACATCCTTACCAAAAAAACAAAAGCTTCCCAATCCTTTCATCATCGCAATACAACCCTACCAACACCCCCTGTCCCACAAAATAAAAAAAATATGTCAAACATCTCTTTTCCGCGCTGTTTATGATACAGATAACCGCACTGGGCAAACACGGCCTCCTCAGCCCAGGAGCCAGAGAAGTGGTCTGACGACCCGTGGCGGGACGCGGAGACTCCCAGTGGTCTGCAGCCGCCTTTGATGTGACGCTGAGCTGATGGAGTGTGGAGCCAGGAACGGAGAGGAGCACAGTCTGCCGGCCTGGCTGGGGACCGTACAGCGCTACAGTCAAGCCCTGCCGCCATGCCGCGCTGTGCTGTGCTAGGGGGGAGATAAACTTGTCTTTTTGTCCGGCTCCTCATTGTCAGGGGGGAGGTGACACCATTCACACTTGACGTGAGATGTTCTGTGCTGAGGTCACTGGGTGGAGAGTTTTTTTGTGTGTCCCTATGCCCAGGAGTCCATGACTGCCTCTTTTGTGCAGGACCAGTCTCCTTAGATCACCTGAGGTTTGTTGCCTTTTGGTCTGCTAGAAATAAGAAGTTGATGGTTGGGGTTTGAATTTTAAAAGGATATTTAGGCCGTTGAAATATCATGAACATAGAGGGAACATCTCTCTCTCTCTGTCTTCTGTCTCTGTCTCTCTCTGTCTCTCTGTCTCCTCCTCTCTCTCTCTCCTCTCTCTCTCCTCTCTCTCCTCTCTCCTTCTCTCTCTCTCTCTCTCTGTTCTCTCTCTGTCTCTCTCTGTCTCTCTCTCTCTCTCTCTGGTTTTCTAAACAAAACATGTTGTGTCACAAGACATAAGGAAAAGACGTGAATGCAAAAGAAACATAATTAAAAGTAAAAGGTATGTTTGTTTCAGGAATCAGATATCGGGTTTTAGTAACAGTCAAAAAAACTCTTACTTCCTTACCAAACAATGGTGTTTCAAGATACACTATAGGTAAAATGTGACAACAAAGTTCATTTTCATCCAGCAGGCAAGCCACTCTCAATACACAGAATTGGTGGTGAATTTGTACACTTCAGTGCATTACCCAAAGGAGGCGGCCTTTCATCAAACATGGCAGAATAACAGCAAATAACAAAATGAAAAATCAGGTAAGCCTCCCTTGTGACAATATATTTGTCATCACTGCAACCTCCTTCTTCATCCTCACTGTACTAGTTCCCCAACAAGCATCAACACCTAAGGAACAGAACACGGTGCTCGCAATTTGACGACCCCGTTGGATTCCCGTTCGAGAGGGGATTTTTTCCCTGGAATTAACGTCAGTGCTGACTCCATTCTCCCCGAAAGTCCTTCGGATGAGACTATAAACCGAGGCCCCTTGTGCAAACACACGCAGTACATCTTTCGCACATGTTAAAACCTGTTCTGCTTTTCGAAATAGTAGGTTATTGTGTACTGGTGGGAACAGATGACAAAATTTACAAAAGTGCATACAACAGGGGACTGGATGTAAAAAGGCACATTAGTGCTTATTCCATTATCTTTGATGTAAAAGAATGAAAAATAGATAAATAAATAAATGACAGGATAACAGAAGAAACAAATAACAAAATAAACAATCGTGGAAGTCTCCATTGTGACAACATATTTACCATCACTGTACCTGCCTTCTTCATCCTCATTGCACTAATTCCCACCACAAGCATCAACACCTAAGAAAGGTCATTATTCAGATGGTATTTCTGCATAAAGTTGAATCAGACCATGCACCACAGAAGAACACAGATCAGGCAACCTAATAGTTATCAGCATAGGGCCTCTGTCAGTGGGTGGTCTTACAGCATCACAACATGGCCCTTTCTCTGCGATCCATAAAATTAATATGTTCTGAAATAGCAACAAAACAGGCCTGATATATGGCTGTGTGCTGTGATTTCTTGATGAGACCCCTAGAAAAGAAGCAGACCTACGACATCACGCAATATTTTTTATGATAAAGCCCCCCCCCCAAAAAAAAAAAAAACACAACAACAACAACAACAAAAAACAACCACCAAACCAAACACAAACACCCCCACGCAAAACAAACAAACAAACAAACAAAACAGCAGGTTTATTTGGAGTGTTAACACTTCTGAGAGGTATATATCCTTCATAATCAATCATGACCGTTAAATATTCTGGTATTCATAACATTAACCTGATTCTGTTTTCTAACACCCCCCAAAAAAAAATGAAAACCTACAATTTTCCCAAGGGTTTGGATAACTAACTCTCAAGCTTATAATGACCCCGGGCCATAAACCCCAATCAGTACAACACACAATGCCACCATGTCATGTCAATCATTGCCACCCTGTGCCTTCAGTTTTTTTTTGGGGGGAAGGGATTAATACCGCCACCCCCTCTCCATTCCTGATCACTTCCCCAACCTCATCACACCGGACAAATAAGGGCAGATAGATGCCAGTGTCACCATGAGCGCTGTCAGGCATTCCTCAGCAGACTGGTTGCCCTCACATTGTTACAGATGTATGGGGGGCCCAGATAGACATCGTGGATTAGGCTGAACCGTTTTGGCCAGGCTGACAGGCCCTTGACAGATTATCGCCTGAACAAACAGGGGTTAACTCCGCCTGCCTGCCTGCCTGCCTGCCTGCCTGCCTGCCTGCCTGCTTGCGCTCTCTTGGCTAATCGGAATTCTGCCAGTAAGTTAGGATTGGGTGTGTGTGTGTTGTCATGATAGGGCAAAATTGAGGGATGAGCGGTTTTGGGGAGTGCCACTACCATTAATACATTGCAGAGAGGGTCATGCAAAATATGAAGAAAAAAATCTGTTGGAAGAATTCCAGTTATTGGTCTATTTTTTGTTCTAAGCTGTCTGTCTGTGTGTCTTTCTGTGTATCCTTCTGTGTGTCTGTGTGTCTGTGTGTCTGTCTCTCTCTTCTCTCTCTCTCTCTCTCTCTCTCTCTCTCTCTCTCTCTCTCTCTCTCTCTCTCTCTCTCTCTCTCTCTCTCTCTCTCTCTCTCTCTCTCTCTCTCTCTCTCTCTCTTCCCAGTGCCAACACTAATACCAATTCTTTAGAATCTCAATAAACAGAGAAATCCACGTGGGCTAGAAACCATAGATTAGAACAGAAAAACAAGATATTAATCACAGAAAGACAAACACAGACATACAGACACACATACAGAAAAACAGAGAGAGAAAAAAGATATTAATCACAGGGAGTACTAAAATTCAATCTAAAAAATTTCACACAACACACACACACACACACACACACACACACACACACACACACACAACACACACACACACACACACAACACACAGAGCACACATACCAATACACAAATGAGTATAAAACCTCCTCCTCCACATAAAATGCACACACCAGCTTATAAAAACTAGTGAAGATAAAGAGCAGTGAACATAGAGTGCAGGCGTGCATTCATACATTCCCATCCCACACACACTCTCACTGCAGTTCTGAGAGAGAGAGAGAGAGAGGAGAGAGGAGAGAGAGAGAGAGAGAGAGAGAGAGAGAGAGAGAGAGAGAGAGAGAGAGAGAGAGAGAGAGAGAGAGAGAGAGAGAGAGAGGATGTTAGATATCCAGGATGCTAGAGCAGCAGGCGCCCTTCAGTCTTAACCATTGATTCACGCCACAGCTATCAAACAGACCAGATAGCATGTAGCCACAGGCAGCTATGTAATGTCCCAGCTCTTATTGGTGTACTGTATCACACAGAAACTTATAGCGTTTTTGGTGTTCGTACGTTATCTCAGTAACTTCATAGCGTTTCAAAACCCATTTCTTCATTATGCTTTCGATCCTTGCTTTCCCTTCTCTTCCCTTCTCATCCCTTGTCTTTTTTCTCCTCTCTTCCCTTCTCTTCCTTTCTCTTCTCTTCTCTTCTCTGCGTGCCCTCACTGGGTGGAATGTCGCAGTGCCTTGTCTTTTCCTGTGTTTGTAACTCTGCAAGAGGTCTGCCTTGATGTCCTCAGCCGATACAGTCTGACTTAGAGCCTCTTTTTCTGTTCTTTGTTGTGTTGTTGTTGTATGGGATGCTTGTTAGGTATGACCGTGTTTTCGTATCCTACCATACGCTGAAGGAATCTCTGACATGCAAATTGGATCTTTCACATGTGTGTATAAATAGAGGGAATTTAGGCACTGGCAGGTTTGCACTTTAAGTTGAGCTGGGAATTTGTAAAAATCCCCACCCTTCATTCACCAGATGCCGCCAAGATTGGAGCCTACTCCTTCATGGACCCACGGGATTGAAGTCATTCTTAACCACTGGGCTATAGCTTATGTCAGCCAAACCAGTCAAACACCAGGGAGTAACAGTGCCTAAGGCTGTCGTTTTAAATCACACCTAGAGGGATTGGTTTATCCTTTGTCATATGCTGATGTGTAATGAGCTGTCTGTGAACAAGCAATAGTAATCAGAGTGTAGTAATTTTGAAACTAAGATTGAGGGATGTTGCTGCTGTCATGGTAATGTTAGGAAAACAAAACAGAACTAGCACACTTCCCTCTTGGAACTCTTTGTAGAAAGATCTGAGGCCCGCTGTGTTCCTAAGAGATAGTCGTTACTTCCACAACAGAGTAGTCGTTCCTTCCACAACAGAGTAGTCGTTACTTTCACAACAAATCATGCCGGCAAGGGATCTTTTCCCTACTCAATCATCACAGTGACAGCAGAGCCCCTGACACCCTTCAAACCCGGAATATTCCTCCATCCACGAGAGTTAATTAACAAGTAATCTGTTAGTCTTCTGGAGGAAAGCATAAGTGATATCCCCTGTGTAACAAAATTATCACTTGTAAAAGAATCAATGGCGGGATGAGAGTTATCACTGCAAAATTCCGCCGGAAGAAAAACATTCTCAAAAGAAACAGATGTAAAAAAGGATACTACTACTACTACTACTACTACTACTACTACTACTACTACTACTACCACTATCACTACCACTACCACTACCACTACCACTACCACTACTACTACTACTACTACTACGAATAATAATAATAATACAGACAAGAAAATATTAAAAAATAATGGTAGGCGCGGCTATTGTGGCAACACATTCTCTCTCTGTCCAAGAAAAACAAGCTGCCAGGATTTCACGTGGAGAACTCTACCGTGAAAAACAAAAAAGGAAAACACCATACACTACAAAAGGTCATGTTAAAGCGTTACCATAAAAAAGCGTAGCTGACACAGTAAGACCTAAGCATTTCATTCATGTCTCCCTCATACGTGAGGAAAACACGCCATGTCCATGTCAATCTTATTATATTAGTAAGCTATGAACACACAGTTTGACAGCCCATAAACCTGGGGAGTGGAGAAAGCTGGTTTCAAAATCTTCAGTTGTGCCCCCACGGTCCACGGTAGGACTAGGGACAGGGAAGGTGAAGAAGTAAAACCTGAAGGCCTCTAGCTTTCTCTTAAAAAAACAACAAAACAAACAACAACAAACAAAAGAATGGTCAAAGAACAATAAAGATGTGATAAATTATTGTTGGGCTGAGGAACAATGAACGTCTTACAGGCGGAGAGTATTAAAACATTTTACTGGTGGGAGTTCCTTCCGAACACAGGATGGTCGGACATCATGAATAAAGAAAGAGACGCCCTGACCCAACCAACACCGTTGTTAGTGTGTGTGTGTGTGTGTGTGTGTGTGTGTGTGTGTGTGTGTGTGTGTGTGTGTGTTGTGTTTATGTGTGTGTGTTGATATATTTGTTTATACATATAAACGTATATATACATATAAATGTAGTATGTATACATTGCAGATATAGATATAGATATATATGTGTGTGTGGGGCGTGTAATTGTATATATATATATATATATATATATATATATATATATATATTAGAAATATGTTATATAATATATTATAAATATATTGTATATATATATATATATATATATTTAGTGTATATTGATTAGTGTATTTTGATGTATGTTGTGTGTGTGTGTGTGTGTGTGTGTCGAGTGTGTGTGCGAGTGTGTGTGTGTGTGTGTTGTTGTGTGTGTGTGTAGTGTGTGTGTACGTGTGTGTGTACGTGTGTGTGTGTGCAAATGAAGGGCGGGCAAGCTGACAACTTTCACTGTCAGCTTCTTTATGTCTGCTTCACACACGCCAACCATTTCTCATGGACGGGGACAGGATGTGACATTCACTCCCTTGTTGTGTGTTGTGTGTGTGTGTGTGTGTGTGTGTGTGTGTGTGTGTGTGTGTGGTGTGGTGTGTGGGGGGGTGTGTGTGTGGTGCGTGCGTGTGTGTGTGTGTGTGTGTGTGTGTGTGTGTGTGTGTGTGTGTGTGTGTTGTGTTTTGTTGTTGTTGTTGTTATATGTCCTTGCATGTGTATGTTCTCATGCTATTATATATATATATATATATATATATATATATATATATATATATATATATATATATATGTGTGATGTATGTTGGTGTGTGTGTGTGTGTGTGTGTGTGTGTGTGTGTGGTGTTGTGTGCATGCGTGTGTGCTGTGCGTGCTTTGACGTGTGTATGTGTGCGCGCGTGTGCGTGTGTTTGTGTGTGATGTGTGTGAGCTTTTAAATGAATGAATAAATATCTGACTTATAAAGCACATAACATTTGCCACACAAAAGGCGCGATAGTAATTTATGAGAAGTGTGAAAGTCGTTCTTGGCACCAATAAACTCTGACATTTTTTTTTTCTCTACAAGTTTAGAACCAACATTTGTCATTATTTGTGTTAACTTTTTAACGCTGGTTTAAGCTTTGCCACAACTTTTATTCGTATCTTAATATGTCTATTTTTATTTCTTCTCGGTATATGAATTTTATAAGAGACAGTTGTTGATATACTGCTGTATGATTTTGCTCTCTCTCTCTCTCTCTCTCTCTCTCTCTCTCTCTCTCTCTCTCTCTCTCTCTCTCTCTCCTCTCTCTCTCTCTCTCTCTCTCTCTCTCTCTCTCTCTGTATATACACACACACATATATATATGCATATAAATATATACACAATATATGTGTGTGTGTGTGTTTGTGTGTATGTGTGTGTATCTATCCGTTCACGCGCATATACGTGTGTACATGCATGTGGGGATGTGTGCCGGGGATGAGGGGGGGGGGGGGGCGTATTATCCCGGCAGCTACAATAATTTTCAGCAGACAATAGGATAATGATTTTTTTAACCAAAACAGTTCTTACATCAATCGGAGATTTTTTTTTCTCCAAGAATTACCAATGGATCAGACTTTGTGTATGTATGCTGACCGTTTTTACCCTACCCACCATGAAGACAACCACATTCCGACCTCGGAGAATAGGTGGAGATGAAGCATAAGAGACTTAAGTGATTGTATGCCCATTTGTTTATGGCTCTGACAAAAAGATATGCAAAGGTCTTTCTCATGTCTACCCTTGTGCCCCTCTCTTCTCTCTCTCTCTCTCTCTCTCCTCTCTCTCTCTCTCTCTCCTCTCTCTCTCTCTCCTCTCTCTCTCTCTCTCTCTCTCTCTCTCTCTCTCTCTCCTCTCAGTTTTTTTAGTATGTCTGTCTGTGACAGCCTAGCATACGTCATAACGCGGTAATAGCCTTTGACAGGTTTGTATCAAACATTTCGAAATCTGGTATGTCAAGACATTACATTATCGCCAACTGTCCTCCTTTTCTATCTGCTGTCAGTGTGATTGTTTCTGACTGCTTTTACATTCAACGTTTTTTGTTTCTTTATTTTTATATTTAAACTCTGTCAAATATAAAGAAATTAAGTCAAAAATAGAAAATCATAAAAATAACAGTGGATAACAACTAAGTGCAAATGCACTCGCGTGCGCGCACGCGCCGCGCGCGCGCGCGCACACACACACACACACACACACACACACACACACACACACACACACACACACACAACACACACACATACAAACACATTCCATGGACATAAATACGAACCCAGCCACACCGAGAAAGACAGCAAGAGAGCGAGCGAGCGAGCGAGTGAGCGAGGGAGCAAGCGAGAGAATCTTATAATGAATAACCTTTATTTTTCAAGGGTAACAGAGTAAGCATTACATACTTTTTTTCATGAGAGAGAGAGAGAGATACAGACAGACAGACAGACAGACAAACACAGACACACAGACATACAGACCGACAGACAGACAAACAGACAGACAAACAGACAAACAAATAGAAAGGCATACATACAGACACACAGACAGATACAGACAGACCGAGACAGACATTATACACACACACACCCCGACACCCCCCCCCCCCCCCCACACACACACACACAGGCAGACAGACAGACAGACAGACAGGGATGGTGGAGGGGCCGATGCTGTGGTGTCAGGGTCAGGCGGAGTGCAGACATCAGCCCTGCTGACAGGACAGGAAGCGTCATCTGACGCAACTATGACGTTAACAATGGCCTTGTCACACTCAGGTAATTGAAGGAAGTAGTAGGGGAGTGGAGAGGGGGAGGGGTGGTGAACGAGGTGGTGGTGGTGGTGTGTGTGTGTTGGGGGAGGAGGGGGGGGGTCAATTGTGTTGTGTTCTTTTGTGTTGTGTTGTGAAGTGGGGGGTCTGTTTTATTGTTATTTTATTTTGTTTTATTTTTTTAAGTCGAGGATAATGGAATAAGCACTAGTGTACTTTTTTACAGCCAGTACCCGTGTGTATGCAATTTTATAAATTTTAACATACATTCTCACCAGCACACACAATGGCCTACTCTTCCGAAAGACAGAACATGTTTTTAAAAAAGTGTGCAAAATATTCTGCTTGCGTTCGCACACCGGACATCGGTTTAAAGTCTCACCCAAAGGACTGTTCAGGAAATAGAGTCGGTATGGATATTAACTCCAAGAGGAAAAAATCCCCTCGAACAGGCACCTCAGTGGGTACACGTCACCGGGCCTCCAAAATCACACACTCAACGCTCTAACCACTAGGCTAACCCCGCGCTCCACCCCACTCCTACCTCAACGGAACAAAATCCTTTTGACCACACACCTCAGTGGAGAGGGGAGGGAGGGGGCTCGAATCCATCTCTCCTGCTATCATCAGACCACGACGTTGTAACACACTAGGCAGTCATGTCCGCTAAGAATTCATAATCACTATCAAGGAATGATGGAGATGGTAGGACAAGCAGACGGAATAAGTAGTCCTCGTGGCAAAAGGCTAGCTGGCGGTGTCCAGCTAGGCTACTCATCTTTCGTAGCAACAGAAGACCCCTGTCATGTTTGCGTTACCGTGCAATAGCGGGTACTTGGTTGTTGATGACTGGGGGGGGGGGGGGGAAGAATCATTGAGGCCATTTGGGCTCCTTAGTAGTCCTGGGGATTACTTTGGTATTTTTACTTTATAAATATCATTTATCGCGCTGATGCCCTTGGATTTCAGTTTTGGGTGTGTGGGTGGGGTGGGGGGATGTGTGTGTGTGTGTGTGTGTGTGTGTGTGTGTGTGTGTGTGTGTGTGTGTGTGTATGTGTGTGTGTGTGTGTGTTTGTGTTTGTGTGTGTGCACAAGTACCTCTGTGTATGTACGTTTGCGTGTGCATGCGCGTGCATGCTTTTTCCTCTATCGAAAGTAACTGACCTTTCCAGCGTTGTTTTTCTTTACTGACATTAACTTGCAGCCTGTGAAAAGAAATGTCAAAGTGAGATGGGTCACCATAGAGTCATTTGATGTGACCAAGAATTTTGGGGGGTCAATGTAAAACTGACATTGGGCGATACTTTTGATTTTAGGCTATGACCATCCACCTCTGTGCCACAAACAGTCGACAGACTCTGGACTTGAGATCGGGAGTTCCAGTCTCATCAGTACCATCAAGCTAACCCTTCGGTAGTGCAGGACTACCTTTAGCTGATGATTTTATGACAATTATCTTTGGGATTGTTTTTGTAAGTCACTTAACAAAACAATTCTCCTAGGCACTGTCTAAGGAGGAAGAAAAAGAAGCAAGCTAAGGAAGAGATGGGAGGACAACACCCGCAAATGGACAGGTCTAGAACTCAACAAAACCCTGAGAATGGCAGAACAGAGAGAGGAATGGAGGGAACTGGTTCTCAAGTCTTCGGGGGTGCCCCCACGGACGCCAGACTACGGGATAGCTGGCTAGATAGATAGATCTTTGGGGTTCAACAGAACAAGCATGGACATGGCTGTTCATAATGATAAAGATTACAATGAGCTGCATGTAACAAAAAAAACCCACAGCTACTCAGCCATTACAGAACATAAAAGACAGTAATTTATTAAAATCAATACCCCCCAAAAATCCCCACCCCCACCCCTACCTCATAACTCAATACATACACATCTCATTCATCGCCTTGCAATGGTGTCACCTCCCCCCTGACAATGAGGAGCCGGACAAAAAGACAAGTTTATCTCCCCCCCCAGCACAGCACAGCGCCGCGGCATGGCGGCAGGGATTGACTGTAGCGCTGTACGGTCCCCAGCCTGGCCGGCAGACTGTGCTCCTCTCCGTTCCTGGCTCCACACTCCATCAGCTCAGCGTCACATCAAAGGCGGCTGCAGACCACTGGGAGTCTCCGCGTCCCGCCACGGGTCGTCAGACCACTTCTCTGGCTCCTGGGCTGAGGAGGCCGTGTTTGCCCAGTGCGGTTATCTGTATCATAAACAGCGCGGAAAAGAGATGTTTGACATATTTTATTTTTGTGGGACAGTGGGTGGTAGGGTGGTTTTGGGGGTTAGAGGAAGACTGTAAAGTTTGTGGGTAATGAATGGTGTGCGGTGAAGTCTCTAGATGTTACTTGGCTAAACTTGAATTTTAAAAAAAATGAATGTCTTTTTTATTTGCTATTGTTAGTTTGCTTATAAAGGTAAGTGTTTAAATCTTACATCGCGGTTTTAGTTACTGATATAGTAAGGGCTTCAATTTAAACTGAATGCAGGAAGTTTGAACCTCTGGTGTATTCTCATGCAAGTGTGTATGCTCTCATTGGTGTGTGAGTGTGTGTGTGTGTTTGTGTATGTGTTTGTGGCGGCCACACAACAACACACACCACACAATGCCCCTTAAGCTGCATTCATGGGAGTTGGCCTGCATACATGTATAACCTAGTTTGAGACTACTATATCTTTCCACATAGGCACTCAACTAGATTTACAAAGCTTCAAAATGCACTTTACTTCTCACTTTGAAACAGATTTTTCTTTTTAAAAAAAAGGTAAACAATCATTGGCTGCTACCACTCCCCACCAACGTGGAAACCCTCAATGATCTTTGCCCCACAAATGGAAAAAAAGGAACAAAAATATTAGCCCTCTCCACATCCTTGATAATCCCCACCCCCATGCCTTTCCTTCTCATTTTTCCTCCTAAACCACCACCTCCACCAAAACTACAATCACCCCCCACCCCACCCACCTTTCCATCTCCTTCTTCCTCTCAAACCACCACCACCACCACTACCACTACAATCACCCGTTAAAAAAAGGGAGAGAGAGAAAAAAAGCAAATAAGGGCAGATGCCAGTGTCACCATGAGCGCCATCAGACATTCCTGAGCAGACTGGTTGCCCTCACATTGTTACAGATGTATGGGGGGCCCAGATAGACATCGTGGATTAGGCTGAACCGTTTTGGCCAGGCTGACAGGCCCTTGACAGATTATCGCCTGAACAAACAGGGGTTAACTCCGCCTGCCTGCCTGCCTGCCTGCCTGCCGCTGCTGCGCTCTCTTGGCTAATCGGAATTCTGCCAGTAGTAAGACACTGTGTCTATTACCGTTTTCATAATCTCTGTGTCTCTGTCTCTTTATGATTTTGTCTCTGTCTCTTTCTGATTCTTTCTCTGTCTCTTTCTGGTTCTGTCTCTTTCTGGTTCTGCCTCTGTCTGGTTCTGTCTCTGTCTGTCTGTCTGTCTGTCTGTCTGTCTGTCTGTCTGTCTGTCTGTCTGTCTGTCTGTCTGTCTGTCTTCTCTCTCTCTCTCTCTCTCCTTCTCTCTCTCTCTCTCTCTCTCTCTCTCTGTCTATCTGTCTTTGTATTTATTATGTTGCTATCTGTATGTGTGTGCCTTTCTGTCTCTCTTTTTCTGTCTCTGTTTCTGTCTCTACCTTTGTATCTATTTTATATATTATATTATACCACTTTATGTCACAGCAGATTTCACTGCATGAAATTCGGGCTGCTCTTCCCGGGGAGAGAGCATCGCCACAAGTGGAGCGCCACCCATTTACTTTTTTTCTTTTTCCTGTCTGCAACTGTATTTGTTTCCCTATCAGAGTGGCTTTTTTTCTACAGAATGTTGCCAGGGACAACCCCCTTGTTGCTGTGGCTTATTTTCTGTGCGCTAATAATTATTTGTAACACACGGGATGTGTAACATCCGAAGGACTAGCACCCAGACCACCACCACTAATGGTCTAATGGATGGGCGAAAAGTTTTGAGCCTAAACGGGATTTGAAGCACCGCACATTTTCGATCCGGATTTTTGGCTTTGTAGGCAGCCGCGTTACCTCTAGACCACAGATCCACTCTCTTTTAACCCCCCCCCCCCCCTCCCCTCCTCCTCTCTCTCTCTCTCTCTCTCTCTCTCTCTCTCTCTCTCTCTCTCTCTCTCTCTCTCTCTCTCTCTCTCTCTCTCTCAGCGCCTATCATGCACGTGCCCGCTCATACGTCTACGCTTGTGCATGTGTAACTAACTGTGCTTTCGTTCATAAAAGATAAAGAGCCCCTAAATATAGTCTATGAACTTAACAACTTATCTCAAGATATCTGCTAGGAAACAGCAAAAAAAAAAAAAAAGAAAAGAAAAGAAAGAAAAAAAAAAAAAAAAAAAAATAAAAAAAAACAAACCTTTATGTCATCTTACTCCAAACCAACCACAAGTTTCATCAGCGAAATCTCCAGTTTGTGTTTTACAAGCCATCTGCACTGGAGGCATCCTGAGCTATGAAAGACCGCGAAAGTGATGATAAGCGCTGATGGCCGTGTCATTTTATTGGGGCGCTGGTATCCAGTATTCAAGTTAACTTCAGAGCTGTCGGTAGAGCAGTTTGTGTGTTCGGGGTCCACACTGTGCCAAACCATACAAACTCTGCAGGGTATGGGAGTGTGGCGGTGTCGTGTAAATCACACCTGCGGGGTTGTAATTATCACTTTCATGTGCTGCTGGCGTGCCTTGGAGTACGGTAGGGCAGGAGATAACATTTCAAACAAAATCCCCGAAAGGGAAGGAAGACATCTGTCGTCTGGAGAGTTCAGTGAAAATTTGAAGCAGTTATTTACCGCGTGTGTCTACATGCTGCCACACTAAGCATCTCTTTTGATAAGGGGAGAGAAAAAAAGGGGGATGTTTTGACGTGACCTTTGTCTTGTCCTGTCACGTGACCAGCGTCATTACCATCTTCATCCTTCGTGTGTTTCTTTTAGAATAAGCTGTACACAGAAACTAAGCTGGAAATGAGCTGTGATAATAGCATAATTGGGAAGCATTCATTCAAACACTGTGAATTTCTTAGTTTCAGATTTCCTTTCTCTATTAAGCCTTTCCAGCATGATTTTTATACTAGTTTTCAATGTATCTATTTGTTTGGTTTCCAGACAAACAAGCAAACAACACCGTTGCTTAACTAAAACGAAATTTCAAACAATTCAATAGTCGTATCTGACACGTTATTTCATATAACTTTATTGCTGTTGTCGTTGTCATTCTTCAGCATTCCCCAACTTCAACACCCTAAAATTCACCATCACAATAACATAATTATCCTCTGTCTCACCTATCACTCCTGGGAGTGACCGTAAAAGTGCACACTGGTTGAGAAGTTTGCACGTACGACTTTGACTGCTTTCAAGGTCCTCGCCATAATATAGGCAGCCATACACCAACTTCAAAGGATTTTCTCCTCCTTTAACAGAGGATACAGGTTGTTTTACTAAGAACCTGTCAGGGATATAAAAAAAAAATGTCTCAACCTTATAAAGCATGACAGCATTTTCATGTAGGTCTTGGCACTTTTGCTTACATTTTTTTGTTTTGTTTTTGTTCCTCGGGTAGAGCGTTGAGGTTCACCAATGATGATATTTTTGTGTATTAAACCGTTTTTGCCCATTGTTAAGGTAACTGCATTCCGAGTTCAGGATTTGCTACATTCATAACTGACCCACATTATGGCATGGGCGAAAAAACACTTTAAATGATGAATAGAGAAGGGCCCAAACTGATCAAAACAAAAGATGACAGAGGCAGAGAAAAAAATGTATGCTCAGTCATGAAGATACATTTTGTTACCTCCATATAACGTATTCCGATCACAGCTGTGTTGATGAGAGGACAGTTGGAATTGTTCCCCTTCGTTACCTTGGTTTCATTGTTCCAAAATGGGGTCGCTGTCAGCAGTCTGGAGAGTTATGGTTCGTGATCTCCATTCTTAATTAAACTGTACACATACATTCCCTTGCTGGTCCGTCCACCCACACGGCCTGTGTGTTTTGTGTGAATGTGTGTGTGTGTGTGTGGTGTGTGTGTGTGTGTGTGTGTGTGTGTGTGGTCGCGTGTGTGTGTGTGTGTGTGTGTGTGTGCGTGCGTGCGGTGTGTGTGGTAGGTGTGATGAGTGCTGTGTGGTAGATGTGTGTGTGTGTGGTGGTGATGTGTGTATGTGTGTATGAATGTGTAAGTGTGTATGTGTCTGCGTGCGTGTGTGCATGGTAGTGTGGTGTGTGGTGTATGTGTGTGTGTAGTGTGTGGTGATGATGGATGTGTGTGTGTGTGTGTGTGTGTGTGTGGTGTTGTAGTGTGGTGTGTGTGTGTGCTGTTGTGTGTGTGTAAGCACAGACAGCTAGCATTCCATAGCATAGTACAACAACACACATACGTATATATGTCGTCACAAAACACACAACAACACACACAAATGTATAGAATATGAATACATTTGTTGGGAATTATTACTCTGAACATATCTACCATTTAAAATATATCAACATTTAGAAACATGTTTATACGTATACACATAATACACCCTTATACACGCCACCATCACCACCACAACCACCACCATCACCTCCCCTAATGCACAAGAGAAAAGCAAACATTAGCCTTGGGGAGGGATACTGACCCCTTCTTATTATTTTTCGGAGAGGGGAGAGGGGGAGGATGAATGCTGGTTTCCTCGCCCTCCCCCACCCCTTCACCCTCTTATCCTTCTCTGTTTTCCACAAAATTTATATGACGAGTGGTTCATCTGCCTTCTTGATGGACGATATCACTGGAGTGTGCATTGTGTTGGTGCCTCCTTTGTATGCCACAAGGCTCTTGGAGCTTTCCTCCAGATCCTGTGTTTATATCTCAGGGGATTTTCAACCTTGCTTTCGTCTAAGTCCTTTGTTTCTCTCTCTGTCTCTGTCTCTTTGCTCTTCTGTGCTCTGTCTCTGTCTCTCTGTCTCTGTCTCTGTCTCTCTTCTCTCTATCTCTCTGTCTGTCTGTCTGCTGTATCTCTTCTCTCGTCTCTCTCTTTTGTATTCTCTCTCTCTCTCTCTCTCTCTCTCTCTCTCTCTCTCTCTCTCTCTCTCTCTCTCTCTCTCCCTCCTCCTCCATCCTTAGCTCTTCCAACATTTGTGACGTCTTTTTTTTGTCTTTTTTTTGGAGGGGGGAGCTCTTAAAGTCTAGGCATGTCTCATTATAATGTTTTATTTTAAAGTGTACACTTAGTCATCTCCTATTTTGGTGCTGAGAGGTAGCTGGTATTTTTATTGTCGCTCCTCGGCTTGAGCTCTGGGATTCATCAATGGTGAGGTTTTTCTGTTATGAACCTAAATTTAGCATAGCCAGGGAACAGAAAAGAAAGAAGAAGAAGAAGAAAAGAAGAGAAAAAAAGAAAGAGAAAAAGAAGAGAAGAAGAGAAGAAGAAGAAGAAGAAGAAGAAGAAGAAGAAGAAGAAGAAGAAGAAAGAACAACAACAACAAAAACAACAACAACACAACAAAATAAAAAAACAATGCAAGAGAAGAGGCAGAAGAGAAGCAGAAAAGGAAGAAGAAGAAGAAGAAGAAGAAGAAGAGAGAAGAAGAAGAAGAAAAAGCAAAAAAAAAAGAAGAAGAAGAGAGAAGAAGAAGAAGAAGAAAGGTTATGCTACCATATCTGTCCACCATTAAGGCACGTAGCCGAGTAGCTGGTCTAAAGACATGTCCTTATACTGGGAATTGTGATCAATCACTGGTGGATAGATATCATTTGTTTGTGGTCAATACAGTGTTTGTTTGTTTGTTCGTTTCCGGACAAGGTACATTAAGAATTGTTACACAGCCATACATCTGCAACATGCTGATAATTATTATACAGTTTCTCACTTTTGAAGAACAACTAGCTATTTCTGCCAAATTCAAACTGGAACCTTTTCACATTTGACTATTTATGTTATATTCAATGATGACGAAACCATATTAGTTTTCAACGTTGAACTTTTTACATATAAACACAGCGCTCGCAGGCACCGCGCACACACACACATACACACACACACACATCACGCACTACCACCACACACACACACACACACACACACACACACACACACACACACACACACCACACACACACACACAAACACACACACACAACACTTCATTTTTTGCCCTCTGTATTCTGTCACAAACCAAGAACCTGAAGTGGAGAAGGAAAAACAACAGGGATTAACTCCTTTACACTTCCTATCTGCCATCACTGACAGCACCGTGGCAATCTCCCTGACACCTGATTTCTCGCCCAGTATGACAGGGCAGGGTGTGCTCTGCATAGGAGCTTGCTAAGCCTGGATTATACAGGTGACATAATCGCCCTAATATATTCCTCATATAATTGTTTCTGTATTTATAGTAAAGTTAAAGTCTGTCCCACTTAAGCTCTCACGTGTTATGGTTTCGTGGCGTAAGCACTGAGGTCATAAGACTCCCCCTGGAATAGGACGCCTCTATCCCGCGGTTAACCCACACAAGGATTGGTACCCCTTTTACACTGTGTGGGCTGGAAAATAAGCCGTAAAGGTGCCTTTCCAAGGGCACAACGCCATAGCGAATAGGTGCATCGAATCTCGCAACCTTAGTTAGGGAGACAACGCCCTAACCACTGGCCCATCGCGCTTTTCTGTACTATAAGGTAAAAGTAAAGGTTCCCATTAACCTATTGGTCTGGGTCACGAGGCAATCAGAGGACTTTCAGTTCTTAGGGGTAACATATTGAGTCGGCGCCCATCTCCTCTCCCTCGCTGCTTTACCTTCCCTGACCCTAAGGAGGGCAGGCACCCATTTACAGCTGGGTGGACTGGGGGACTATACCGAAGCCAAGGCGCACAAACGGTCACCCATCCAATTGGTAGCCACACTTAATGCTGCTTAACCTTAACTTGGGGAAAGCGAGGGCTCTGACCACTGAGCTATCCCATCCCCTAGTTTCTGTACTAGAACTGGCAAGAAGTTAAATTGTTCAAAGTATAAAACTAGCTTGTAATGACTGCCCTGCTTTACTTGATTGTAATCAGTGTGATTTGAATTATATGCCCTTATATGAGCATTTGGTGTGAAACTATAGACTCTTGATGGAAAAGCTGACTCATATGAATCTTTATAAACTGTAGCACTAAAAAAAAGATCATTGTTATTGTGAAATTTGCGGCCTTGCTTTCGATCAAATTTGTGTGTTTCTGTCTCTGGAATGACGTCCCTTTGTGGAGTTCTTGTCGACATGTGACAGTTATGGTGTGTCCTGGTTATGGCCATTATTTATGATGGATCATCAAACGTGACCAGAGTACAGGAAAAACGGCTACACAACAAAGTTGAAAGAATGCATTGTGGGAACAGGATGCTGAGTTTGTTGTAGCGTGTACTTTGTTAATATTTTTTTTCTCAAACGCATTCTTTGAGCTTTAGTTGTTATGCTAGCATTTTGAAGTACAGATATTACATGTTCACAGAGACTGATATAAACCAGACAACATCATCGAGAAACTTGCAATTTTTCTCACCTGCTTTCAGTTCCATGACAGAAGTAGTTTCCCTTAAGCAGAATTTAGGAATAAATCCACATCACAGTTCTCAAGGAAGATTCAAGGCATGAATCCAGATTATCTTTCTCAATCAAAAATGTTACTTGGTTTTGAGATCACAGGGGAAAAAACCTCATGCTATAACAAACTTGACAGGAACTTATCTTGATGTTCAGCCTCCATAGGGAGGCAGGGGGTAGAGCATTAGGTAAAAAAGGTAAAGTTGTCCCATAATCTTTGTGGTCGTAGGAAGCGAGGCATCAGAGGCCTCAGCTTCTCTAGGGGCCAGCACATTGAGGGCAGCACCCATCTCCTCTCCCTCGCTGCTTTACCTTCCCTGACCCTAAAGGGGGCAGGTACCCATTTACAGCTGGCGAACTAGAGGGACTGTACTGAAGCTAAGACATACAAACGGTCACCCATCCAACTGGTAACCACGTTCGATGCTGCTTAATAACTTGACTTGGGGAAAGCGAGCCTCTGACCACTGAGCTATATATATATATATATATATATTATATATATATATATATATATATATATATATATATATATATATATATATATATATAATATATATATATATATATAATATATATTGCTGTTTTAGTTAGAATAATTTACCTTTATGTGTAAAAAAAAAAAACAACCTCTCTTGCCAAAGTCTGTCAGAAAAGTGCATATTTTTATTACTCTTTTGATTTCAAGGTGCACGGTTTATTTGTATAAACTTTGAAAACTAATAGGCTAAACAAGACAAAGTTTTGACCCAGTACATCTCATTTAGAAATCAATAACCTTAGAAACCTCTGCCAAATTTTAGTCAGAAAATACAATACTTTTCTGCTCGTATTTCTATGCTTAAGGGGTGGGCACGTGCCAACCCACACACCACACACACACACACACACACACACACACACACACACACACACACACACACATTGACTTGCAATGCCAAAAATACAAAATAAAATCCTTGACCCACTGAAATAGCTTGTAGCTATTTTATTACTTTTTATCCTTTTATTTTTCTTTGACCTGCCCAACACGTGGCTTACACCTGCTGACGTCTTTTGAAGTTTCAGTCCATTTACATGTAGGGGGAAGTGAGGAAAAAGAGAGGAACGATTGTGTCACTGCTCTAATCCACCCTGAGTAGGTTCCTATGCCGAGCAGTCCCTGCCATGTCCTGTCACACTGGGCGAGAAATCAGGTGTCAGGGAGATTGCCATAGTGCTGTCAGTGATGGCAGATAGGAAGTGTAAGGGAGTTAATCCCCTGTGTTTTTCCTTCAGGGCTTCACGTTCTTTGTGTGTGTGTGTGTGTGTGTGTGTGTGTGTGTGTGTGTGTGTGTGTGTGTGTGTGTGTGTGTGTGTGTGTGTGTTTGTGTGTGTGTGTGTGTGCTGTGTGTATGTGTGTATGTGTGTGTGAAATGTTTTGTCAAGGTTTTAAAAAGTTACAACATGGTGAGAGAGAGGGAGGAAGTATTATGACCCCAAATGGTCCAAAGAGAGTAAGGAAAAGACTTTGAATTACTTTTTCACCATGGCCTCACTTGTAGCAGGCTGATTGATGTATGAGATTAATGATCCCCCACTAGTGATAAACAGTAAATTTATCATTGCACTCCATGATATTCTATCACTACTGGTGGAGTGGTGAATATTGACAAGCTGTTGGTCAAATCATGAAGTGTAGTGATTTTCATGTGATAGCAATTGTCAGTAGAGCAATGTTAAAGGGTTTTTTATTCCTTGGCTAGAGCTCCCAGGTTTACCAGTGGAGAGACTTTTGCATAGGTAACCATCCACCCCCCCCCCCCCCCTACCATATAGGTAGCTACATTCCGACTTCGGGGATGGTGTCTAAACACCACACCTGTGTTCATGCTGTTTTTTTTCTGTCATTCTTTCAAAATGGCACACAATGTCCTACTCTTCTGAAAGGGGTAACGGGTTTTTAACGTACGCGATAGATGTTCTGCGTGCGTTCACATACGGGGCCTGGGTTTATCATCTTATCCAAAAGTCATCGACATTCATTTCGATTTTTTTTCATCAAACTGGGAAGAAAGGGCGAGGCCGGGAATCAAACCCAAACAACTCGCGGTTTACGTGTTGGCAGGCAAACGTTTTAACCATCCGGCTACCCTCCTCCTTGTGCCAGTGACAGGTCTGGATAGCATAGTGGTCAGAACATAGCGCTCAAATTTTGACAACCGGTTCAATTCCCGTTCGAGGGGAATTTTCCCCTGGAGTTAATATCAGTGCTGACTCAACTCTCCCCAAAAGTCCTTCGGATGAGACTATAAACCGAGGCCCGTGTGCAAACGCACGCAGAACATCTTGCACACATGTTAAATTCTGATCCACTTTTCGTAAGAGTAGGTCATTGTGTGCCAGTGGGAACAGATACAAGATTTACAAAACTGCATACACACGGGACTGGATGTAAAAAGCACATGAGTGCTTATTCCATTATTCTCGATACAAAATAATAATAAATAAATAGATTGTTTTGTATCCAGGCAATGATTGCATGCTATCCTTGATCATGCTGTTCTCATCAAATCACCAATTCGTGACTCATTCACAAAGGCACTGTGAGGCAAAAAAAAAAAAAAAAAAAAGAATTCACATGAATAGAAAAAAAGCAAGCAAGCATGTGGCACCAAAAGGTCATTGTTTTAAAAATCGCCACCCTGCTTTCAAACAAGGCTCCGTGTATTTCTGTCCCTCTGGAGTGACGTCCCTTTGTAGAGCTCTTGTCGAGCAGTGACAGTTATGGTTGTCCTGGTTATGGCCATTATTTATGACGGACCTTCAAACGTGACCAGAGTACACGGAAAAAGACGAGACACAACAAAGCTAGATGGATTCCTTGGGGGAAGAGAATGCTGACTTTGTAACAACATAATTGTTTTGTTGGCTATTTTGTTTGTTGATTGTTGGTTGGTTGGTTTGGATGATTAACTGGGTGAATGGGTGGGTTATTTGGTTGGTTTCACGGTTAGCCAATAGATTGATTTGCTGGGTTTGAGCTGTAGGGGGAGGGGGGTATCCCTTTTAAAGTACAATCCTTTGCCTTGCACTTGAATGCAGAAGAAACACAATATGTTAATATATTAAAGATCGTTGGAGGGACAACATTTTTTATCAGTGTTGTTAACCTTAAGACTTATAAACTCATGTTCATCAAAGAGTCTTTTTAACTAGCTAGAATTAAGCACTGAAACTAAATCAAATGAATTAACAAGGATTTTAATGATTTTGGTACATCCTGGACAAACTTTAAAGGCAATACGTTTGACATATATTCAATTTTATTTCAGACCCCCTGTATGGTAAGGTTTAGTGACACAATGCAAAGCAGCTGACGGTGCTATTTTGCTCCAATAATGCCTCCTGGGAGTTGCAATTGACTGTCCTTGCAACATCTTTTTCAAAGGGTAGAGATACCTTGTCTATGTTAAGAGTCTCAATTCAATAATCAGCACCAGAACAGGTTAAGAAACATGAGAAAAATGTGTTCTTTTCCAACAATACCTTGAAAAGCTAATTTCAGGCTAGGATATACGTTATTGCCGAGCATAAAAACATAAAAATCCATAATTTGAGAGAAAACAGTTTTTAAGAACCCAAATCATACCACTAATCAACTTCTTTCCAAAACAATTTTTCAGAATAAAAACTTGCTTTTAGCACGGTGTTTGGATGCTGATATGAAATAAGCAATCACTGAAATGAAAACTGCACAAATCTGTATCCAGCTCTCCCTGAAAAGGAACAATTGACACACCTGCTTGTGTGCCAAGCTTAGAATGAGAAAAGCATAAACAAGCGATGTAGTCGTATACTATTTAATCATTTCTTAAATCCTGTTTATTTGAGCAGCCACATGTATAATCTACTTGAGTTTTTTTGTATAGCAGTTCCCATTCTTACATATCAGGAAGCAAGGAAAGGAAAAGAGAAGTGTGGTTGTGTCTGCACTCTAATCAGTAAAGGTTTAGCAATTTCATGTACGTCACATTACACTGGTGGTCGGATGTAAACAGCGATGTGGAGATCAAATATTTTATAACGAAACACGTTGGTGTGTACTGAATGACATCAGACATGATTTGCAACAGACGTAGTCCAAATCTCTCTCTCTCTCTCTCTCTCTCTCCTCTCTCTCTCTCTCTCTCTCTCTCTCTCTCTCTCTCTCTCTCTCTCTCTCTCTCTCGATGATAGGGGACGGATAGCCTAGTGGTCAGAACATTGCGCTGGCAATTTGAAGACCCGGTTCGAATCTGGTCGAGGAGAT
>CM060319.1:13611133-13636133 GCA_030674155.1 Stramonita haemastoma
CACATACCTTGCATACCTCCATGCCTTAACAAAAGCATGACCTGAGCAAAAGTGTAACAAAGATAATGTCAACATTAACACAGCACGACACACGTAATAATTTCTCAACACTGTGAAGAATCGTTTTAAAAACAGTTTTACCACGTCTCAGAAATGTATGAGAGATAAAGTAAACACGAAGCATGCGGTGCATAGTTCAGGACTAGGATTACGTATTGTTGAGCTTGGCATTCCTGAGTGTTATATATATATATATATATATATATATATATAATATATATATATATATATATATATATATATATATATATATATATATATATATATATATAATGTATGTGGGTGGGTATGTGTGCGTGGGTGTGTTTATTTATATTGGAATATAAGCAACGTAGCTGAGCTCGTACAGAAACGTATTAGATAATAAAAAATGATAATAAATATGATTTGAGTCCAGCATATCCTCATATAGCAGTGTACGAGAATCTGTCTCTTTTTTCTCTCTGTCCTTCATTCTTCAATCAGTCTCTTCTGGCACTTCAGTTTTAGACAGAGTGTCGTGGCTGAGTAGACTTTAATGGGGTTTAGTCGTCCTCTGATGCAAGGATGCATGCTATGTCTGTTGCCATCATTTATTCAAAGCTGAAAACAAACATTCCTGTTATCCTACCATCGTCCATTGCTGGCCTACTTTTTTATCGTAATCATAATCTTTATCTTCATCATGTGATCATTTTCGTATTTTTTCCTGTTCTTCATTATCATCATCATCATCATCATCATCATTCATCATCATCATATCTATCAATCATCATCATCATCATCATCATCATCATCATCATCATCATCATCATCATCTCATCATCTCTCCTTCTTTAGCAGCAGCAGCAGGAGTCCTATGACCTAGATGGCTGTTGGAGGAACATGAGGGACACGTTGGTCGACAATTTCTCCCCAGACTAGTCTGTCTTTAGCCTCTCACGGCAACACAGCCATATCAAGCTAAGTCCAGTCTTTGCTATCGTCCATCCAACTCTTCGTCATTCTGTCCCATGCATCTTCCTCCCACACCAGCAGGATAGTTTCCGCAAGAGAACTGTGAGGTGATGTAACCAAACCACGCCAATTTTCTTCTCTATACAACCACCAGAAGGTCTGCTGCGCTTGGTAGACGTACGTAATCACAACCCACGAATTCAACATCACTCAGGCCAGAGTGTTAAATTTTAGCACACCCTCTCCTTTTACCTAGTCCGAGTGTAGTCAGTTCCTGCTATAATTAGCACCAGCTGGCCCCATCTGGACTGAGATGGGATTAAATAGTTAGCACCTGAGAGAAGCTGAAAGTGGGGAAACTGCTGTGAGACATGACTCGGCTGATCCACCTACACACAGAGAATGCGACTAGCAGTGATAAAATAAAGAACACAAATCTAAAAATATCAAAAGGTACAGGAAGTGGAAGGAGATTAGCCCTAAACCTGCCTGATAAGATCTAGCTTACAAATCGTCACACTCAAGGGCCTACAACAAGTTTAACAACTTTGCTTTTTCTGGAAGTCATAAAGATTTGTGGACATGTGAAAGATTGGGGTTTAAAGGCACGAGATGACTCTGTACTTTTTTGCAATCTGGGTGGGTTTTGTGTGTTTTTTTTATTCTGAACCTCGAAGATTTGATCTCTTGATCTCTTGTTTAAGAGATCTCAGGGTTTTTTCTTATGAATGTAGTAAATTGCTATCTACAAGATCCATATATCATTTTTAAGCTTTAAATCAATAGACTATACAGGCCTCTGTATCCAGCAGTTGCAATCTATGTGCTAAAGCTGTGTTAAGTATAATTGATAGCTTGTGACAAAAATGCTCTAGACTCATGCTTGATATTGGTATGTGCTCAAAGATTTTGGAGACACTGGATAACAGACACTCAGGTTGGAGAAAGCTTTGGGGTTCACAGTCAGATCTTTAACCCAGGCAAAATAAAATGCTTGTCGGTTATTAGTGTCAGTTAAGAGCCGAGTCCTACATTAAACTGCTGTTATGTCGTCAAGTGCTATGATGAAATTGTTTTCAGCCTCTATGCGATATGGCAAAATGGTCAGAAGTATTTTACATTCATATCATATCCTTAGGCTACCTGTAGAATGCGTTGATTTTCAGAGGGGAACGAAAAATTACTGTGTTCACTATGATCACAGCTAAGCCTTAAAGAAAATGTGTACGGAAGAAACAAACCAAAAACCCCAAGGCACTCAGGTGTTTTCCATTCTGTCTACATTGGTTCTGCTTGTTTCTGTAGATCCCAAAGTCTGTATGAACGACAACATCTATTTCTTGTGACAAAAAATGTTACCTGATATACTAACTGTCATGAAATGTCAGGGCCAAAGACGTTAAACCCGATCACTGCCATCTGCCAGATTGCAACGGCCAGAAATAGCCAAGGCCAGGAAGCAGTGAAACACTCGTTCCCACAAAGTTGGTGATAACACCTGCCTTACCAAACTTATCATTTATTAGCAAAGGGGGGAGATAGCCAGCTGACTTTTATTTCCTGGATCTGATAGATTCCTGCACACACAAATATTAAAAAGAAAGATGGGCCTACAAAATGTCCACAGCAGATCTCTTTCCTTCCCCAGCTTTTGGTTGTGGTTTAGTTAACTACAGGTGACAATCGCTTTGCTCTGGTATGGGCCCTACCTTCTCCTTTTCTATTAAAAAAAGAAAAAGAAAACTTTGAATGAAACGTTGGAAAATACTGCAGATGAGTGTCCTTTCAGTACCGTTACTCGTATTTACATAGCTGTGTGTAAGCATTCAGCTTTCCCACTCTTTTTCTAATTTCTTTTTTTTTTCTTTGAAAACTCTGCTTTGGAAAATATTATAGATAATGTTCTTTTCGGTTCCATTTCTCGTACTATTTAGCTGTGCTTAAGCATTCCTATATCGATAATTATAATTATAACCGTACTAACCATCTTGTGTAAAACTTGAGCAAGTATACATAGAGCAATTTTCAAGAAAACTACTATGTTGATTGTGAGAATGTCGATTATCAGTACCTCTGTAGAGTTAATATGTTGTATCTACTACTGTAAGACTGTTATCAAATCTGAAACTAGGCTCATGTACCACAACAATGTCATAAAGGCACAGCTCTGATCAAAGAAGTTTTCATAGCAATGGCTTTGTAGTAGTAGTGTGTATGTTCATTCACAAGATCACGATGAAAAAAAAAACTGAACAAAAAACTGAAACCCAGAACGAACGTCTAAAGCCTAGAACCTAGAATGAAAGTTTAAAACCAAGAATGAAAGTCTAAAACCTGATTTATGGGCTGCAAACTACACACACACACACACACACACACACACACACACACACACACCCCACACACACACACACACAACACACACACACACACACACACACACGTAACTCCAAGCAGAAAACTGCTAGCCATAAAACCTGTTTAAAGCAACAAGCCTGTGATGAAAGACTAGGAAAGTCACAAACTGCCGGCCTGCACTCTCAAGGGTTGGGAAGGAAAAGTACCCAGCCATTGCACCCAGCACGTCAGGCTTTGGGTGATAATCACATCAACATGAGATATAAACCAGCCTCGCCACGTCTGGAATGACGCCTGTTTTAGTGGCTGCGGGTTTTACTGCACCCCTAGTGGCTAGGGGTGTTGTAGTCTCCTGTACACAGGCTAACAATCTTGACGTATTCTCATTACTTGTTGTACTTAATGTGTTTTTTTTTGTTTTTTTTTTAGTATTCTCAAATTCTGGAATTGTCCTTGGTTTTTCTTTGTATGTGTGCTTTGTTTGTTTTCTTGTTTATTGGTGGTGGGGGGGGGTCCTGATGCTTCAGTGATTGGAGGGGAGGGGGTAATTTTCTTTTTTTCAAAACAGTGTTTTGTTATGTAAGATTTCTTTCATTCCTTGCCACAACTTTTTTTAATTCTGGGAGGGGATCTAAACTCCTGCTAGTCTGAACAGAATATTTCTTTCTTTTTATTTGTTACGTTTAAAAGCTTTATTCATAAGTTTTTTTTAACAATTCGTTATGATTTACATATTCTTACCATTCACCAAAAGCTACGTCTTCCTTATCATTTGCTATTAGTTTCATCCTTCTTCTCATGTTTTAACAGGAGTTATAATTATATCCCCCTTTCCTCTTTTCTTCCTTAATTACAACCCATCTCCCATAGACTTTATAAAATAAAAGCCATACCCACTGTACTGATCCTAGACAAGGATACAAGAAAACTCTGAATTCCCAATCAGCCATCAACCGCTGCTGTAAAAAAAAAAGTCGATTTTCTCTCTGTAGTTCTTGCAGCAATTTCTTGACTTGATTTCGTGTTTAACTCTCTGAAATGTCTTTGGGGCACTGTACAGAAAGTGTCTGATGGTGTCTCTTGAGCAAGATGATATGGGGCAGAGTCCATTTCCGCTCCATGTCTCAGAATAGTCACTAGATGTTTTCATGTCATTCATGGGCCAACCATATTTGGGCTTATTCTCTACAACTGTTGGAAAAGATTGTTAAACTATGCACAAGATGGTAAAACGTCTATTAGCACATAGAAAAACTGTTTTAGTCATATCCAACAAAACTTGCTTGAGAGTGGAGCTGTATGCGAATGGAATTGAAACTAGGGTTGACTTCAAGTACAAACAGACCTAAAACACGACAACAGCAAAACTGATACAACGCAGGTGACAGGTTGGGGGGGACCATGCCACAGCATTGTCTCTGTGAAGTACATATTTCCCCCTGAAGGCTACAGGAAATATTTCCATAAATTTCACCCCGAACCTTTGTCTCAAGGTAGTGGTTCCTCGCCAACGCCCCGTCAATGACAAGACTTCAAACAGAACATAAATCAGAGTTCCGCATCTCTTACGTACAGCAGTGAGCATAGCCTTTGTATGACTCAACGTGTTCATGAGAGATGGGCAGGTTTTATGGATGTTTAAAGCACCAGGCTTTCCCCATGGCCTGTGATCTGTACTAAAAGATTCAGAAGGACGTCAAGGATAATCCAGGTGTCCTTCAGACAGCTCTTTGTAGCCTTTTAATCTAGAACAAGGGCGAGATGCCGTGTCAAATTATGTACATAAAAAAAACCAAGGCCTTCTTCTCTACTCTCCTTTTTTGCGCTCAGAGGGTGAGCAAGTGCAATAAAGCAACGATTCCACACAGCGTAGTAGTTGTGGATACAGGCTGAAAATAGAGTGCAGGCTAAAACAGCAAACGTTTGTTAGCTTACACGTGTGAAGGTAATCATTGACTTTCAGGACATGAATGAATCATACGTTTTGGTTTGAATGAACAGATAAGACAACAACCTGCTCACACTGTATGCTGCCACATCTGCTGTTGTTTGGCTGCTGCTGCTGCTACTGCTACTGCTGCTGCTACTACTGCTACTGCACTGCTGCTGCTGCTACTGCTACTGCTGCTGCTGGTACTGCTACTGCTACTGCTGCTGCTGCCTCTGCTGCTACTGCTACTGCTGCTGCTGCCTCTGCTGCTACTGCTACTGCTGCTGCTGCTACTTCTATTACTATTACTACCACTACTACTGTTACTGTTGCTGCTGCTTCTGCTGCTTTATCTTCAGTTTGATCAGGAAGATTGTGCAAATATTTTTTCACTTTAAGTTTTTAAAAGCTACAAAAGGATCACTCTGTCATGGCCTGTTCTGTGGATGTTGCTGTTTCCTCTATCAGCTCTTTCATTTCCTGAGGATTCTCGTCCAACCAGTGTTGGTTCATCCCTGATCTTGGGACAAAAAAATTAAGGGATGCAGAGGAGTGAGTCTCTGTACATGACTACTGATGGATTTTCATCAGCATAGTCTCTCAGATACACGCCAGCCAGCCAGACTGCACACACACACACACACACACACACACACACACACACACACACACACACACACACACACACACACACACACACACGTGTGTGCGCGCGCCTTTTTGCCAGGACTTTTGACTTGTCTTTGCCAAAAACAAAGACTCCTTACCTTCAACTGCTTACGTCTCACAGGCTGGTATCAATATTGAGATCTCACAGAATGAGACAAAGACCACTCCAACAATCTGCCACACTTAACCTACATGACCCTTATTTATCACACACACACACACACACACACACACACACACACACACACACACCACCACCATTCAACTATTAACAGAACATCATCCATCCACACACACACACACACACACACACACACACACACACACACACACACACACACACACACACACACACACAACTATCACCACCTTTCAAACTAGTTAACAGAACATCTATCCACACACACACACACACACACACACACACACACACACACACACACACACACACACACGCACACCACCACCACCACCACCACCACACACACACACACACACCACCACCACCACCACCGTCACCACCACCATTCAAACTCATTAACGAGAAAATCTTATCAACCCAGCTACTAACAAGCAAACTATCATTTTGACCAGCTCACCTACAATAAGACAACCACCAACTTACTATCAACACACACACACACCAACATACGGCTAATATTCTCGAAAACAAGGCTACCTACTCCTTACACTCCAAAGGCACTCATGCAATCGTGATTTCCCACAAAGATAACACCATCAAGGACAGGAAATTACCTAGCAGCTGCTTTTATCACTTAAACTCTTTTCTTCTTTGCCCAACAATAGTGCAATCCGGATATCAGTACAGTGTGCTCTCCCTAGGCCTGTTTACAAACAAGGATTTGCTTTGTTTCAGAGCAGAGGCCATGTAGAATCGTGTATTTAGAATCTATTATGGAAATAGCCTGTGAAACAGGAAGAGGGGGAAAAACCGTTGCAGTTGATGTTATGGTTTCTTGGAAAAGAAAAGTTTGGGGGGGAGGGGTGGTGGCGTGGGGGTGGGGGTGTATGTGTTTGATGTGTGTGTGTGTTGTGTTGTGGGTGTGTGTTGTGGTGGTGGTGTTGTTGGTGTGGTGTGGTGTGGTGTTGTGATGTGTGTGTGTGTGTTTTGTTGTGTGTGTGTTGTGTTGTGTGTGTGTGTGTGTTGTGTTGTGGTGTGTGTGTGTGAGTGTGTGTGTGTGTGTGTGAATGTGTGTTATATTTGTTATCTTTGTTATTGCTTTTTCTCTGTTTTTGCTATTGTCACCCATCCACTTTATCTTTTACTATCTAAATGAAGAAAAGGCGAGTTGGCAATATGATAATCTGAGCTGAAGTGTGTTATGTGAAATGATAGTTGTTATAATGCAGTTTTTCTGAGAACTCTGCTTGTTTTTGTGCCTTTATCTATTTCATTTTTAGTTATAGAAATCGAAAAGTAGCTAATGCATGCTTTACATAAGATAAAAACAAAAAAAGAAAAAAAAGGATTTAATTTGCGGGCACGACCACATGTATGTGTATATGTGTGGATGGTGTGTGTGTGTGTGTGTGTGTTTGTTGTCTGTGTGTGTGCGCGTGTGTGTGTTGTGCGTGTGTGTGTGTGTTGTCTGTGTGTGTGCGTGTGTGTGTGTTGTGCGTGTGTGTATGTGTGTATGTTGTGTATGTGTGTGTCTGTGTCTGCGTCTTTGTGTTTGTGTGTGTGTAGCACCCCCCACACCACTACTCAAGGTCTAGTGGGTGGGGGAATGGTGGGGAAATAGTATGCTCACAAACGGGGATTGAACTCCTACATCTCGCTTTCTAGGCAGGTGCGGTTACCTGTAGACCACCGATCCATCTACCTTCAATCTCACAGACAGGTTTCTTTTCCGTGTCAAGGGGGCCCGTGGGGCCATCTCTCCTATTATTCTATCAGAATCTGGCGAGCACTTTTGATGGATCCTTGTAGATAGAGAATAACACTGATCTGTCACGAACGACAAGAAGAGACATGGAGATATGCTAATTGGCAAGATCCAGAAATGGGACCACGCCATCAGTGACAGAGTGGGAGAGAGAGAGAGAGACACCGATCGGACAGATAGAGACAGACTGACACTGACAGGCCAGAAAATAAGTGAGAGACAAAGCTGTACCCACGTGTGTTCGGTACAAACACACTTGCACGCGCACGCGCGCGCACACACACACGCACACACACACACATGTGTGTGAAATAAATAAATAAATAAAAAATGAATATTAAACACAAACACACAAGGGGAAATTTAAAAAAAGGTAGAAATACACCAAGAAAAGGAAGAAAGACACAGACAGAAACAAGACAGACAAATAACTAAACAAACACACAAATAAACCAAGATACAGACAGATGAACAAAATAACAAAAGCTTTAGTAGATGTGCCAAGCTTCTGCATTCATTCACAAAAGGGGCACTCTAAAGGGAAAGGCTTTTATCGAAAAGAACACGATTGACACAAGCAACACGATCTGTATCCTGTTCTTGGCCCAGGTCAACAAGGTCTGTCCGTTATCAAGGTAAATGCCAAGGCCTACATTATAATGTCATTCTGCTTTGGCAATGTTATGTTGATACCGTTTTCACACATGACAACATATTTCCTTTAAAAAAACAGATTTGAATATAGTCTTATATACTTCTCATCCAGTGCGTACTTTTGGTCGCAAACAGAGTTTCGCAGGACGTATGAGTGAGACAGAACCTAAGTACAGCCAACATTTCCTGTATAAATAATCTGAGAGAACAGACACAAGATAGGGGTAAATTGATTACATGTCTTAATGCCATTTTGTCAAAACAAACCGCAGGAAATATAGATACTACTATACACACTGACTGTCTGTCACTATATTCAATGCTATCTGTAGAGATGTTGGATGAGTTGAGAGAGAGAGAAGAGAGAGAGAGAGAGAGAGAGAGAGAGAGAGAGAGAGAGAGAGATGGATTCACTCAGGCTCACTTCAAGTGACAGCCAGTGATGAGTCTATCAGTACAAGTACAGCACTTAAGACGACAGAAGAAAGCAGTGGCTTAGCTGGGACTAAAAGAAACCAACGTGGTTGATTGGTGGAGGTAGCAGTCACGTGGCTTACCTGGATGACAAACGACCTTGCTGACTGAGATTGAAAATGGTGACGGATATTACTATAGGTTTAAACAATGTGTTGCAGTTATTACCATCAGAGGGAGGGGGTCTGAAGTCAAAGTTTGGGGCTCGTGATACGATGTTACCTCAGAGCTAGAGATGGAGTCTCCCCTTAGATGTCTATTCTGTTTGAAGGGTTTGTTTTGGTTGTTGTTGTTTTTTGCCCATGTAGGTAAAGTAGGGTCCAACTCTAGAAAGTCCATTGGCTGAGACTATAAGCTGAGGATCCTTGTGCAAACCTATCTTCAGCACACATGAAAAACCTATACATGACTATGGCTAGCATTAGGGAGAATGAGCATATAGATAGAGGGCATATCAATTTGTTCTTGACACATTCATGACAGTTTGAGTAGAGTAGGCTTCCTCAGTCATCCTCAAGATGTTAGGGGAAGAGAGGAAGAAAAAAATAGATCTAGGTTATTTTGAATGTTGGGTTTTTAGATGCATAACAAGTGATTGATAAAACTGATTGGTTATTGATTTAAAGGGTGAAAGATAGACTATGATTAACAAGTTGAAGTTTGGTCCAGAACACTCAGATTAAAACTGCACTTCACTGAACTAATCAACAAACAATCACAAAAGGATGAACATTTTAGCTTAGAGCCTAGCCTCACACTTTGCAATTCTTAGACATACCTGCAAATGTCAAAACCCCTATATGTCCCCGAAGTTGGAATGCAGCAATCTAAATAGTGTGTATGTGAGGGGGGGGGGTGCATACACGTGCATAGGTATAAATCTCACCAGTAGTGAACCTGGGAGCTCTAGCCAAGGAACAAAAAAAAAACCAATGACATAGGCAACATATAAACATGAAAACAATCAATGAACAGTTACATATGCAACTTATATAAGATAATGAGATCAGATAATGCCACACTCAAGGACACTCAAGAGTGACAGTGATGACTTCATCACCACAGGGGCTACACTTCAACACTACTTGAGAAATCAGCGTCTTTTCTCAGTCCCCAGAAACGTGAGCTGAAGTTGATTGGCCATATCTGTTGTCACGTGGTCAGTCGTACGATCAGTTACGTCAATTATAATTCAGGGGACGTGATCTGAGCAAGATTATTCTTGAAATGTAGATGTTTTCTGTTAACTCCATAGTGTAGTTAACTGTGTGCTTATATTCTTTTTGACAGGTTTGTTTCATGATAACTTTATTACTTGATGATTTATGATGAGGAAAAATTTGGATTAGAAAAAAGTCTAATTATATTCTCTCTCTCTCTCTCTCTCTCTCTCTCTCTCTCTCTCTCTCTCTCTCTCTCTCTCTCTCTCTCTCTCTCTCTCTCTCTCTCTCTCTCTCTTTATCAGAGTGTTTCTGTGTTTCCCAATGTATCGTATGATTGTATGAGCTTCTACATAAAAAACGGTGGTTGTTGTTTGTTGTTTTTCTTTGTTTAGTCTTTATTGTTGTTTCTGGTACACAGTTGGTTGCTGTTGGCCAGGTGGGCTGACAATAACTGCATTTTCATGCCCCCCCCCCCCCACACACACACACACACAGAGCACAGTCATAAACCCTCAGGGAGAATGGGCGTTGGAGACACCCTGTAGGAAGTGGGTGCAAGAAAGGCTGTGTGTATGTGTGTGACAGGGTGCATCCCTCTGTTTCATGCCCTCTACCTGTGTTTAAAGATATACAGTTTCGTACTGTTTCTTACCACCATTGTTGGGGAAGAAAGAGCTCTCTCTCTCTGTCCTGTCTCTCTCTGTCTCTGTCTCTCTCTCTCTCTCTCTCTCTCTCTCTCTCTCTCTCTCTCTTCTTCTCTCTCTCTCTCTCTCTCTCTCGCTCTACAGGAGGATACCTAGTGGTTAGTGGTCAGAACATTGCGCTGGCAATTGCGACCCGAGTCTGTCGAGGAGGTTTTCTCTCCTGGAGTTAACATCATGCTGACTCCACTCTCCCCAAATCTTTCGATGAGACTATAAACCAAGCCCGTTGCCAACGCACGCAAGATGTTTTGCGCACACATTAAATCCTGTTCTGCTTTTCATAAGAGTAGCCATGTGTGCCAGTGGGAACAGATGACATTTACAAAACTGCATACACACGGGACTGGATGTAAAAAAAAACAGCACAAGAGTGCTTATTCCAATATCCTCGATATAAATGAATAAATCCAAACAAATCTCTCTCTCAGTACACATGCATTCTCTAATTGCCTTCCTTGCCTTGCTTCCTTCCTTCTCCTCTCTCTCTCTCTCTCTCTCTCTCTCTCTCTCTCTCTCTCTCTCTCTCTCTCTCTCTCTCTCTCTCTCTCTCTCTCTCCCCTCTCTCTTAGTGCAAGCATGCACCTTTCTGTGCATGTGACTGGTGTGTGTGTGGAGGGGAGGGGAGGGTCATGTGCATGTGCTGCTCTTTGAGGGATCTCCATTCTTTCATGTTTCACATGTAGCTCTTTAACTTTTTTCTTTTGAATGCATTGCCCACCCCCCCCCCCCCCTCCCCCTTCCACCTCACCCCACACCCCTTTTGTTTTACTTGCTTCCTTGTATCATTCTTTTTCGTCTGACATTTTTCTGTTATTAACATATTCATCTTCACACATTTTGGGTTATCTTTCTATTTTTTTAATCATTCTTTTTAATGTACGTGTAAAATGCGCCTACAATAAAAACTAGAGGCCAAACCAACTTGTATGATTATGTGAAAGTTATGTGTTATTGTAACATAAAATTTAAGAGACTATTTTTTCCCATCTGTCCTACTTTTTCTGTTCAAATGATATATGATCTACAGTTTAAAAAAAAACTTGAGAGGGAGCAAAGCCATTGGATTATCTGTTAGCTATGTATGTGACAGATGGAATTATTTAGGAGCTTCTTTCTCTCATAACTTTTCTTGTTCCACCTCTTTTAGATTGTGCAATAGATGCAGCATAGTACTTAGAAATGATTTATACATTTAACACTTTTTTAAAAATGTTCTTTTTGAAGTTTTTGTTCAGTTGTTTTTTGGGGCATACTTCACTTTTCTTTTATTCATTTCTTAGTTTTAATTTCATTTCTTCTTCTTCTTTCTTCTTCTTCTTCTTCTTCTTCTTCTCTCTCTCTCTCTCTCTCTCTCTCTCTCTCTCTCTCTCTCTCTCTCTCTCTCTCCTCTCTCTCTCTCTCTCTCTCTCTCTTTGTCAGGTAGTCTGTTTCTCTCTATGCTGATGTGCCAGATGCATTATCTTAGCCCACAACAACTGTATTTTTCCTGTCTCCCCACACTCACTCACCACACATAAACCCTCAGGGAGAATGGGCGTAGGAGACAGACTGTAGGAAGTGGGTGCAAGAAAGGCTGTGTGTATGTGTGTGACAGGGTGCATGGGCTTGTTTAATGCTTTCCCCCTATGTGTTAAGACCCTGGGTTTTTTCCCCAAGGCGTTTAAGGATGTGGGATAATACAAGAGAGTGGGAAGAGTTATCTCCATCTTCTGCTGTATGTTTACCTGTCTGTCTGGCTGGCTGGCTGGCTGGTTGTCTCTCTCTCTCTATATCTTTGTTTCTGTCTGTCTGTCTGTCTGTCTGTCTTCCTCTTCTCTCTTCTTCTTCTTCTCTCTCTCCTCTCTCTCTCTCTCTCTCTCTCTCTCTCTCTCTCTCTCTCTCTCTCTCTCTCTCTCTCTCTCTCTCTCTCTCTCTTACATGGATGTACACACATGCCCAAACACACACACACACACACACAACCACACACACATATATATATATATATATATATTATATAATATATATATATATATATATATATATATATATATATACTTAGGCCTACACACATACTTCATTGCAATAATTTGAGAGTTTATTAGTGTCTGTGCTCATACGTGTGTATGTATACTATGTGAATTTGTATATGTGGGCATCAATGTGTCTGTGTCACCTCTTCCCTGCTGGTTGTTCATTGTTTCTGTCTATTGTGCTAAGACTGTATGTCTGTATATCACAAACCTTGGTGTTTGCAAACTATACTGCTTGCAAGCTGCAAGAGCAGCCCACAACAATATTGCTTTTTGCTGGCCCCACACTCACTCACCACACATAAACCCTGAGGGAGAATGGGCCTTGGAGACAGAGTGTGGAAAGTGGGTGCAAGAAAGGCTGTGTGTATGTGTGTGACAAGGTGCATCCGTTTGTTTAATGCCCTCCCCCTGTGTTTTAAGACATAAGGTGTTTATGGTGCTTTAGGCTTCTAGGAAAGTGTGGGTGGGTGGGTGGGAACATTTATAAAGATTCAGCCTTTCTCCTTCTCTGCCTCTCAGTCTCAGTCTTTGTCTGTCTGTGAGGTTTGATTTTTTGTCTGTTTCTCTGTCTGCCTCTGTCTCTGTCTCTCTGTCTCTATTTCTCTTGTGTGTGTGTGGTGGTGTGCGTGGTGTGGTGTGTGTGTGTGTGTGTGTGTGTGTGTGTGTGTGTGTGTGTGCGTGTGTGCGTGCGTGTGTGTGTGTGTGTGGACCCTTGCAAATACAGATAATGAAATCATCAATATCTCTTCCTTTTTTCCCTTGGTTTTAATGCATTTTTGTTTAGCATGACCTATCTTGTTTTGGAAGCTGTTGCAGAGCAAGCACCAGATTCAGAGTAGATGTGTTTGTAAACAAAACAAACATCAGCAGGGTGTAGTGCATTGGCATTTTATATTACATTCTATTATTCTCTTTTTTTGTCCTTCTCTTTATTTCGACCTTCTCTTTATTATCAGTCAATCTCTTATTTTCATTGTCACTCTTTTTCTTCTCCCCCCCCCCCTCTCTCTCTCTCTCTCTCTCTCTATTTCTCCCCTCTCCCCCCCCCCTCTCTCTCTCTCTCTCTATCTCTATCTCTCTTTTCCCCCTCTATCTCCAACCTAAAGACAGACAAGCAGACAGTAAATAGAAACATAGGCAACAGACAATCATACAGACAGAGGCACATATATACAAACAGAGATAGAAACAAGAAAAAAAAGAAAAAAAAAGAAGACTGTCATTCTCACAGCCCTGTCCACTGCACTGTTGTGGTTTGCACTCAGGGACAGTGTTGTAAACTTTTCTCACTAGGGAACAAAGAGCTGACCTCTAGTTCTTGGACTAATCCTGTCTCTTCCTTCTTCATTGCCATGCTGCCACCCTTTAATGTTAGCAAGTCACTGTTGTGTTTCTGTTTTGTTGTCACATCCTTGTGCAGTATGTGGTGTGTGTGTGGTGTGTGGTGTGTGTGTGTGTGTGTGTGTGTGTGTGTGTGTGTGTGTGTGTGGTGTGTGTGTGTGTGTGTGTGTGTGTGTGTGTGTGTGTGTGTGTGTGTGTGTGTGTGTGAAAGTCAAGTCAAAGCCAAAATTTTATTTCCAGATGGTACATTGAGTAAGCAAAAAATTTGCTTTTTTTCATCAAGCATCTATGTAGAAAAAAAAAACAATAAAAACAAAACAACCAAACGAAAAACAGATTTAAAAAAAACCAACAAAATGAAACAACAAGCAAACGAGCATGTGTGTGTGTGTGTGTGTGTGTGTGTGTGTGTGTGTGTGTGTGTGTGTGTGTGTGTGTGTGTGTGTGTGTGTGTGTGTGTGTGTGGAGAGAGAGAGGAGGAGGAGATGAGTGAGAGAGAGGAGGAGTGAGAGAGAGATAATGGCTGACAGACATACAGGCAGACAGACAGAGAGAGAGGGCTTTGTGTGTGTGTGTGTGTGTGTGTGTGTGTGTGCGTGCGTGCGTGCGTGCGTGCGTGCGTGCGTGTGTGTGTGTGTGTGTGTGTGTGTTGTTTAGGTTTTGGAGGGTGGGGCCTTCAGAGAAGTCCTTGATGCTATACTTTAGACATGTTCAGAATTTCTGTTGCATATTTCACGCATGAAAACCAACAAAGGAATAAATTTCTATGAAAGCTAAGGTAAGAAACCCTATAAATAAGTCACTTAAATATGTATGACCATGAAAAACTTCGTGAGAATTCTCCAAAAGCCTGATTTGGTCTCTGTATGTCAGGAAGGTGTGGACAGTTTATCCCCCTTGATATAACTTCCGGTCGTGAGGAACTATTTTTGTGTGTGTGTCTTCGCCATTTTTTCTCCGCGGTGACAGTAAGTGCCGGATGTGAGCCACACCTGCCTAGCTTTTTGAAAAAATAAACTCTTTTTTATTTTTTGTTAGCTAACCTGCTTTGTTGGTTGCTTGGTGAGTGAGTTGTTGCGTGGGGTGTTGACTTGGTGAATGAATGGGCGGATGGGTGGATCGACATGTTTTCTGTTGGTCCCTGCTTGCTTGGGTGGCTAGATTTTCATTTTGATGTACCAGCTTGTTTTGAGTCTAATAGTTTGCTTCTTATTGTGGCTGTTATCTTTGTTGCTGCTGCTGCTCCTCACATCATAAGTACTATTTCTAATAGAAAATATTTTATGCAAACTCCTGTCATACACGTACAAAATTGCCTATGTATTTACAACATTTATCGTCATGGCAGATACTTGCGCTCTCAATAGCCTACATAGAGCTAATTGCCTTTGTGCAATAAAAATAAAACCCAGTAAAAAGATAAAGGTGTCTCATAACCTATGTGGTCGTCGGGGAGCGAGGCATCAGAGACCTCAGCCTCTCCAAGGTCCATCATATTGAGGACGGCGCCCATCTCCTCACCCTCGCTGATTTACCTTCTATGACCCTAAAGAGGGCAGGTACCCATTTACAGCTGGGTGAACTGGGGACTATGCTGAAGCCAAAGCGTGCAAAAGGTCACCCATCCACTTGGTAACCATGCCCATGCTTCATAACCTTGGCTGGGGGATAGCGAGTGCTCTGACCACTGAGCCATCCGGTGCAGTACCATTTAAAAAGTTTTTACTTTCATCTTGGGAGAGCCCTGGGCCTTTCCAGCATTAATAGCATCCCCATCTTCTGAAAATCCTGTGCTAGAAAATTCCCCTTATCTATCATTCTATTTGTTTCTGTCTTTATCCTTACCTATCTCTCTCAGACTTAGTTTCTGCCTATCCATCCCATTTTCTTGCCTTTGTCATGATAATCTTTTTTTTTCCCTAATGAACTTTCTGATGAACTTCCCTGAAGTCGTATGGCCTTCTTTCCCAAAGGAAATAACGATTTTTAAAGTGTGTGCAAGCTGTTCTGGGTGTGTCCGCACACGGAACCTAGGTTTACAATCTTATCGGAAGGGGTACAGATTCTAGATTTTATTTCAAGAAAAAAACCCCGTGGGCTACATAAAATTTAACAATACATACTAGAATAATCAAATATTTCTTTTATCATATTCACTTCACCTTCACCTGTCCCGTAGTCTCGCGAACCGTGGGGGAACTACTGAAGATATTACAACTAGCTTCCTTCATATTAGCAGATGTAAAATATTAGAATACTTTATCATATGGAGACTTGACTCAGGCCTCTAACTAGGGCGGTGACAGCAAGGGTATAAGGCCATAATAACGATAAACCGAGATCTTGTGTGTTACACATTATTATTTAGCGCACGTGAAAGAACCTACGGCAACAAGAGGGTTGTCCCTGGCAAAATTCTGTAGAAAAAAGCCACTCTAATATGGAAAACAAATACAGTTGCAGACAGGAAAAAGAAGAAAAAAATAATGGGTAGGCCCTGAACTTGTAACGACGCGCTCTCCCCAGGGAGAGCAGACTGAATTTCACGCAGAAAAATCTGCTGTGACATAAAGTGGTATGAAATAAATAAATGAATAAATAAAATAAGGCTAGCAATGTTGGGCTGGTGCAGCTGTGATCCATAAAATATGCTGTTGTGGAGAGGCCCCAAAGGTCTGACAAGGCAGATGAAGTTTTATTGAGATAAAGAAGACACTCCTGGACACCTTGAAATTAAACATTCCAGGTGTGCAGGCATGGAATATGATGAAAGAAAAAAACTGAAGAACAAGGCTAGAAACAGTATGTATGAATGCAGGATTTCATTCTTTATTTTATTTTATTTTATTTTGGAAGGACAATAGGGTAGAATAAATGAGCTGTTTAGTTATGTAAGCATACACACACGTGCCAGCATTCTCTCTCTCTCTCTCTCTCTCTCTCTCTCTCTCTCTCTCTCTCTCTCTCTCTCTCTCTCCTCTCTCTCTCCTCTCTCTCTCTCATCTCTCTCTCTCCTCTCTCTCTCTCTCTCTCTCTCTCTCTCTCTCACCCCTCTCTCCCCCCCCCTCTCTCTCTCTCTATATATATATACATATATATACACGCACGCACTTACACACATATACACACACACGCACACACACCACACACACACACACACACACACACACACACACACACACACAAATATATATATATTATATATATATATATATATATATATATATATATATATATATATATATATTATATATAATATATATATATATATATATATACGCGCGCGAACGCGCGCAGAAAGACAAAGCATCTGTATTAACAGGTAAGACTAAAGTTGATCCTGAAAAAAAAAAAAAATGAACCTTCCACTGGCATGTTGCTACAAAATGCTACGAGCCTTTGCACATGCACATGTTAGATCTAGTATTTTTACGACGCCTATGGCGATGAAGATGATTGTGATGATGATAAACGTCAAACTTTCAACAATAGCATGCCCAAAAGAATGTTTCAACTCGTTTGACTGCTGCACCTGTGTGCTATAAGATATTCTGTGCATTACGGACGATCCGGTATCGCCACCGATTATCCAAGGTTAATTAGCTAAAGGGCGCATAGCGGAAACGACAAATCAGCGAAGATCAAAAGAACCGGAAACAACAGGAATGCATAGTTACACAAATGTAATGCGCAATGGCATTCGCGCACGTGCTCATGCAAACACCGCACGCAAATATGCACACACGCAAACATACAAACACACACACAGCGCGCCGCGCACGCACACATACACACACAGAAACATACACACGCACACACACACATGTACACACGCATGCACGAACAAACACACACACACACACACACACACACACACACACACACACACACACACACACACACACACACACACACACATATCATATCTTATATAATCTTTCAGATGGAAGACTTGGTGAAAAAAAAAAAACCCCGCATTGCACTGCTTGTTCAATGTACCATCTGAAAGGAAAGTTTCACTTTAACTTGATACCCGCCACACTCACATCACACACACACACACACACACACACACACACACACACACACACACACACACACACACCACACACACACACACACACACAACCTGTTCCGCCTTTTGAAAGTGTAGGCCAATATGTGCCGGCCGGAACAGTTGACAAAAATTGACAAAACTGCATGCAACACGGGGACTTGATTATTTTTTATAAAGCACACGATGCTTATTCCATTGTCCCGTAAAAACAATACACACAAAAAAACACACACACACAACACACACAACACACACACACACACACACACACACACACACACACACACACACACACACACCCATTAGTCACTCACTCACTCACTCACACATGCAATCTTGCACACGTTTATAGGCACATACCAGCTCCCTTGCCCTCCGTTCATTTGTGTGACAGATACCCAGATACCCTTACCAGATATGCAGTGACTATGCTATAATTATCATCTACTATGCACCTGCCTGTTATGCAACCGATGACGATGTTTAACCCATCACTTGTCACAGGTTCGTAGCCACGTGATGGTTTGCCCACTTCTGCACTCTCTTGCACTCTGGTTTGTTTTGTTTCCGTGTTTGTTTTTTTTTTACCATTTTTACTTATGTTTGTCTCTCAGCTCTGTATCAGTAATGCTATCATGCTTTTACATTCTTTACGTTTTTTGCGAGTCCTAAAAATGCAAAATCATAGCTTTTTACAATATATCTTTTATATTTTTTTCACTAATATTTGTCTCTTCTCAGCTTTCTTTCAATAATGCCATCATGCTTTTTACATTCTTTCTTTTTTGCGAGTTCTAAAAATGCCAAATCATAGCTTTTCACGATATTTGTTTCTGTTCATTATCTATATAAAAGCATAATGCTTTCAAGTACTCACACTACAGTGTACCTATGAGTATGTAAGTAGGAGTATGCATGTATGCGCACGCGCGAGCGCGCCGCACGCACGCACGTACACACATACATACATACATATATAATACATAATTATATGCACGTGCGCGCACAAACACACAAAACACGCGCACGCGCGCGCTCGTGCGAAACTAGTAGAAGACATGATAATAATGACACAGCTTTTACCTCTTTACTTTAACGTTTTTCAGCAATCATTGTTCTTATGTTGAATACATACCGGTGAAATGACTTGAACAGCTGACTGTGTTACTGTTACATTTCCCCCACCAGGTACATGTAACGCACCTAGCTACCTAAATAGCGAGTTACAGGTTCCATCCCAACTTGTGCCTGAACTCCCCCCCCCCCCCCCCCCACCTCCATCTACTATACCTTGAGTGAGGGTCCCTATACTAGTTTTTGGGATGCAACGATAAATCGAGGTCTCGTGTGCAACTTATATTCAGCGCACGTAAAAGAACCCACAACAAGAGGAGATTTCTTCCTGGCAAAATTCTGTAGAAAAAAGCACTCTCTCGTGAGGAAACAAATACACACGCAACATGAGTGGTTTTTTAAGTGTGGCGCTGCACTTGTGGCGACGCGCTCTCCTTGGAGAATGCAGTCCGATTTTCACTGGCAAGAATCTGCCGTGATTCTTTTTAAGTAGTGTACAATACAAAACAACACAATACAGTAAAATACAATACAGCACAATACAATACAATACAGTACAATACAATACAATATGATACAATGCAATACAGTACAGTACAAAACAATGCAATACAATGCAATACCACCCCTACAACTACTTTCATCCCCATGTACTGTTATTACTGCTACTACTGCTACTACTGCTACTTGCCACTACTACAACTACAATACTATACTATACTACTACTACTACTACTACTACTACTACTACTACTACTACTACTACTACAACTGTTGCTGCTGCTGCTGCTGCTGCTGCTGCTGTTGCTGCTGCTGCTGCTTCTACTACTACTACTATATACTGCTACTGCTGTTGTTGTTGTACTACAACTACTACTACTACTACTACTACTACTACTACTAACTACTACTACTACTACTAACCACTACTACTACTAGTAGTTCCAGATATTTCTGTTGTCGTGGCTCTTGACTCTTCCTGGGTCCTCGTCGTCTTGTTCCGGATTCTTCCGAAGGTCCCAGCCGTCTTCTTCCGGGTTATTCGGTGCACCATTCGTCCTGTACGGATTTTCCTGATCCTCGGTGTCTTGCTCCGGATTCTCCCAATGTCCAATCGTCTTGTTCCGGACCTCCTCCGTGATTACCTCAGTATTTTTAGAATTATTTCTAATGTGCAAGGTCTCAGATCCTTTGGTCTAGTCTAGGCCAAAAGTTAGATATTAATGATTTAAGGAAAGTGCAATGGCCTACATGACAATGTTGTTATGCTTTGGGAATGTTTCGTTGTGATTGTTGTCAACTATGTCAACATTTTAGCACAACAAACTGAATTCTCCATCAAATACTGTATGACAGTTTGTGTGTGTGTGTGTGTGTGTGTGTGTGTGTGTGTGTGTGTGTGTGTGTGGTGTGTGTGTGTGTGTGTGTGTGTGTGTACGCGAGCGTGGATGTGTGTGTGTGTGTACGTGTGGCGCGCGCGTGTGGGTGTGTGCGCGCGCGTGGGTGTGTGCGCGTGTCTGTGTGTGCATGTGTCTGTGTGTGTGTTGAACGTGTGTCTGTGTGCATGTATATGTGTATGCGTGTGTGTGTTATTTCTTTCCATGTAACCCCTCCCTCACACCTCCAATTTTATTTATTGTAATCGAACCTAATCACACATACACAGTAAATATCGATAGATAGATAGATAGATAGATAGATAGATAGTAGACAGACAGACAGACAGACAGACAGACAGACAGACAGACAGACAGACAGACAGAAGATAGATAGATAGATAGATAGATAGATAGATAGATAGATAGATAGATAGATAGATAGATAGATAGATAGACACACAGACACACAGACGCACAGACACACACAGACACACACAGACACACAAGATAGATAGATAGATAGATAGATAGATAGATAGATAGATAGATAGATAGATAGATAGATAGATAGATAGGTAGTAGGTAGGTAGGTAGTAGTAGATAGATAGATAGACAGACAGACAGACAGACAGACAACAGACAGACAGACAGACAGACAGACAGAACAGACAGACAGAAGATAGATAGATAGATAGATAGATAGATAGATAGATAGATAGATAGATAGATAGATAGATAGATAGATAATTATTGACCTGTACATACACACAACACACAACAGTCTCCTCAATGCAACACACACGTCAGCCTCTTTCCTCACTGAAGCCACAAAAACCTGCTTAACTTAACTCCTTAGACCCCAACGAAGCTGAGTTCAGGCTAAGGGAGGTTATATTCAGGGGGAGCCTACTAGAGGGGGCCATTCGTCAGTGTAATGTTTGTCGTTTTATGCGCTGCTGTCCACATTCCGAGGGCACATTATGACGATAACATTCATCTTGTGCTAGGACGTACAGGGGGATGCTCGCAACTATTATTCATCATCTGGCGTTTCTGAATTACTAAACGAACATAAACATGTGACATTGTTATAGTGGGATTTTTTTGTATGTGTGTGTGTGTGTGTGTGTGTGTGTGTGTGTGTGTGTGTGTGTGTGTGTGTGTGTGTGTGTGTGTGTGTGTTGTTGGGGTAGGAGGGGAAGGGGGGTGTGATTTTCTGGTGTGGATTTTGTTTTTGATGGGGGTTATTGTCGGGTTTTCTTTTTGTTTAGTTGGTACAGGCAAAGTGTGGATGATGTGTCTTTTGAGTTTTTTCATGATCGGAGGATAGGTAGAAATAGGCATTTGTGGTGTGTGGGGGGGTGGAGGGTGGGATGGGGGATAGGTATGTGTGTATGTATGCGCTTGCGTGCGAATTTGATACGTGTGTGTGTGCACGTGCGTGCGTGTTTGATAGGGTGTGTGTGTGTGTGTGTGTGTGTGTGTGTGTGTGTGTGTGTGTGTGTGTGTGTGTGTGTGTGTGTGTGTGTGTGTGTGTGTGTGTATGTCTGTGTGGGTGTGTAAGTAAGGAAGGATAAACGGGGCAGCCTAGTGATTAGAGTGATGCAAGTTGCCCTCGTGATCTGACCCGGGTTCGAATCTCGTTCAAGAACAGTTTTCCTCTTAACATCAGTGCCGACTCCACTCCTCCCAGAAGTCCAAATGAGACTATCAACCGTGGTCCCATGTGCGAACGTACAAGAACATCGTACGCGCACTTTAAACCCGTTCCGTTTTTCAGAAGAGTAGGTAATTGCGTGCTGGTGGGAACAGATGACAAAATCTACAAAACTGTATACACACGGTGGTTGGAGGTAAAAAAAATTTAAAAAATTAAAATTAAAAAAAGCACAGGAGTGCTTGTGCCACTATCTTCGAAATGAAAAATAGAGAAAGGAACTAGGGGGGGGGGGGGTAGAGAGAAAAGGGGAAGGGGGAAGAAAGGAAGAAAGGAAAAGAAAAAAGTGGCAAGGCAAAGAGAAAAGGGGGCAGAAAGAAAGAGGTTGTGAGAAGGGGGAGGAGAGAGGAGGGGGAGGGAGACAAGGCAAGGCAAGGCAAGGCAAGGCAAGGCAAGGCAAGGCAAAATTCTTTTATTCGAGGATAATAGATAAGCACTCATGTGCTTTTTTACATCCAGTCCCCGCCCCTTTCAGTGATAACATCAAGATAAAAAGACAGCCTCAACTAAAACAAGAACAATTATAATGATCCAATTACCAAGAGCAAACCACACCAAGTATCAAACAACAGGTAAGAAATAAGACATAGATACAATATTAAGGTAATGTTATAAAAAAGGCACTCATTCAAAAACGAAAATAAGAAGGAAGAATTAATGATGATTTTGATTTGAATAATAAACAAGCAAACAAAGAAACAAAGAAACAAAACCAAAAACAACAACAACAAAAACACACAAAAACAAACAACAACAACAACAAAACAAAACATAAACAAACAAACAAACAAACAAAACAAAAAACAAAAAACAAAAACAAAAAACAAAAAAAAGGCGCAATGATTATAGATCAAACATGAGAATATGATGAGGTTAGATGACTGAAAACATTAATCCACCACCATCTATCATCAAACTATGTCCCATAAAACATAAGATTTTGATAAAGGGTGAGAAAGAGCAACAACAACAGATAAGAAATAAGACAGAGATACAATATTAAGGTAATGTTATAAAAAGGCACTCATTCAGAAACGAAAATATGAAGTAAAAATCAATGAAGAATTTGATTTGAGTACAAAAAAACCAAACAAAAACCAATCAAAGCAAAAAAAAAATCAATGAAGAATTTGATTTGAGTACAAAAAACCAAACAAAAACCAATCAAAGCACAAAAAAAAAAAAAAAAAAAAAAAAAAAAAAAAAAGGCGCAATAATTAAAGAGCAAGCATGAGAATATGATGAGGTTAAATGACTGAAAATATCAATCCGGCCATCTATTATCAAAATAAGTCCCATAAAGCACAGTTCTTGAACAAAAAAAAAACCCAACTCACACACACACACACACACACACACACACACACACACACACACACACACACACACACACACACACACACACACACACACACAACACACACAACCTCACTTAGTCTTATGATTATAGTCATAAGATCATCATAATCTGAGAGAAGTGAGGAGGGAGAGGGCAGATAGTTTGAGAGGGGAGAAGTGTGGTTTGTTATTTTTGATTCATCAAGTAGATTAGAATGTGATTTTTTAAGGTTGTTAATGATTGATGCTGTTTAATTGAGTCAGGGAGGGAGTTCCATAGCTTAGGGCCTGAATATAGTAAGCTAGTTTTGAACAAGTCTATTCTTGGGATTGGGACACTTGGCTTTACCGTATTTCTGGAATGATTCATTGGGAATTTGTCTTTTAAGGATGTGGGGACATTTCCTGTCAGTATCTTAAACATCATGATGCCTTTGTTATATTTTGGTCTTTGGTGTAGGGGAAGGATATTTAACTGAGTATAATCTCCTTCTAGCAAGGTTGTTTTCTTCAGAAGGACCAGTTTGAGACCACGTTTATACAGACTTAGTAATGGTTTCATGATATTAGCACTGGCAGAGTCCCACAGGGTTGCAGCATAGTCTATTGAGGATTGTATATAAGCTTGAAAAAACAGTTTCCTTGAATGAAAATCGAGAAAGTGTTTAATTTTAATCAACTGGTAGACTTTTTTGGACAAGTATTTGCATAGGTGAGATATGTGGTAGAACCAGCTAAGATTTTCATCAATTGTCACTCCTAGAACTTTGTGGTGAGAGGTCTGTTCGATTGCTTCCTTTTTTATGTGAATTGGAAATAGTTTATGTGGTAAATTTTGTCGCTTTTGTCTGGTAGTGATAAGCATGCATTTTGTTTTTTGGGGATGGATAGTCATGTGGTTCAGTTCAGTCCATTTGACAAGGTCGTCAGTGCTTTTTTGTAATAAAGTTGTGAGATAGTCAATGTCATTATGGCTCGTATGTATGGTTGTGTCATCTGCAAATAGTTCACATTTGGAATTGACATGTAGAGGAAGGTCATTTATGTATAATGAAAAGAGAATAGGGCCCAATATGGATCCCTGTGGTACTCCATAATGAATGGGCTTTAGTTTGGATGTTGATGTAGCTATTGAGACACACTGGTGCCTATTTGTAAGATATGAATCGAGTAGTCCTAGGGTTTTTGTAGAAATGTTATACAGGTTTAGCTTTTTAAGGAGAA
>CM060319.1:13641133-13661133 GCA_030674155.1 Stramonita haemastoma
CACGTGTCTGTTATATAGGCATAGCTCTAGAAACGTAGGCGTATGTAGCCTATGCACCTGCGCCTGTGCTGTATGCATATATATATTATATATATATATATATATATATATATATATATATATATATATATATATATATATATATATATATATATAATGCACGCACGTACATCAAGTTCACAACCCCAGGTGCATGTTCTCTCTCTCTCTCTCTCTCTCTCTCTCTCTCTCTCTCTCTCTCCTCTCTCTCTCTCTCTCTCTCTCTCTCGATATTTGGACAAGAGAGAGTGTAAAAGAAAGAGGAAGATTCACATAAAGACAAAGAAAAGTAGGATAGATACAGAAACTTAGAAAGACAAAAGGATATAATGATTTAGAGAAAAACAGAAACTAAACCAAAAAAAAAAAAACAAAGACAGAGCGAAAAAAAAGCAGAAGAGCAAGAGACACACACACACACACACACACACACACACACACACACACACACACACACACACACAGAGAGAATAAACACACAAACAGACAGACAGATAAAAAAAAATCAAAAGACAGACCCACCACACAAGAGACAGGTAGAGGAAAGGTGGTGAATACGTAAGTTTAGATAGACGACTCCCTACCTCCCTGAACGCGATCGGTAGCCTTTATACTAGTATAGTGTGCGATCGTGGCGATGAGATAATAAGTGGATGGGGCGCACTGGCCTTCTTTAAGAGCTGCACGTATGCATCGGCACGGGCCCGGGCTTCATTAAGCCTGATCCAATTTCCCCCCGACAATGGTGTCAAGCATAAACATGCCAGCTCCTACATTTTCTGAGGGGCGGGGATCATTTTGCTAGACAAACCCCACACGTGTGTTTTTGGAGACGATGCCAATTCTTGTGATCCCTCCTAGTTCGCGTACCCCTTCTCTCTTAAACCGAGTTTTCTTTTTCCACAGGTGTGCACCAATCTTTTTTTTTGTTTGTTTCTTTGATTGTTTTTGTTTGTTTGGTCAAGTGTCGTGACTGCATTTGTTTGAATACTGTCGTGTGTAATAGGCTATTCTTCTGGAGGGAGGGGCAGGGGCGCTATTGTGTAACTTGCTTATGCAAGGTCAGATCATGAGTTCACGAATAGGTATATGGACAAAACATTAACAAACAAACAAACAAAAAAAGAAGACTAGCGTGGAAGAGACAGGTGGTTAGATTGTTGGATTGTGATGCGAAGTTTTGTAAGGGCAAGGGTTCAAGTCCCGCCTGATCTGTCTGAGAGGATCTGCCACCGGGAATGTTTCTTTCCACTCTTGCCCCCTGTCAGGAAGTTAACGGAAGGCGGAAGGAGAGAAAGAAGATCATCTTTGGTGCTCAAGGCCAGCTCGGATTCAGAAGGTCGCATACGCAAAGATTTCACTATTGGTAAACCTCAGAGCTCTAGCCGAGGAACCAAACAGAGAGAGAGAGAGAGAGAGAGAGGAGAGAGAGAGAGAGAGAGAGAGAGACAGAGACAGACAGACAGACAGACGAGACAGACAGACAGACAGACAAGGGACACAGATACATTTAAGACAGACCAGAGATATTGAGACAGACGGACGAGAGCAAGCTACTGTTGACACCACTCTAATGAAAAGAGAAAGACAATGAGATGTGGTTGTTTTTTTTCAATTTTAATGCTTTTCTTTGACACAATACATTTCCGCACACTGACCACAACACATACAATCCTAATTTCAAGTTTTAAGCAACTCTATAGAACACATTTTTGTCAGTGACAGATTTTCAAAAATGCTCATGCCACATTCCTACATCACCTGACTACATTTGATTCGTTAACGACAGAAGCTCCACAGCTAAGAAGAAGGGGGGGGGGGGTAGTGACTGGTCTATATGTACCAGAAAACACGTAATAGCTGTGCACGGCAAGATACATACAACACAAAAACCGATAACGAAAACAATAATCTATTCCATTGCTTTCCATTTTACAAGTACTTGTACACACGATGTTACAGAATTCAACAAAATATGCATCTACATTATTTTATAGTAAATTATGTCTAACAACTCCAAAAACTGCATTGTTGTAAAGGAGATAAGGAAAGGGGAAAATACAAACCTACATTTTTTGTTTTAATAATTATTTTAATGCCAATAATTCAACCAAGACAGATGGCATTGAGGTCGATTCCATTCACTGCGGACTAAATCTTGAGTTGTTTCACCGCCGCCATTTTGAAGTAACGAATGGAAATCCATGTGCATCGTCTGTCTCTTCACTTTTTCTTGATCGCCTTCCTCCCTTCTTCTGGTCCTGTTACACACAGACCACAGCGAGAGCACAGCAAATTTGAATAATCGTGTCCTGGAGTTAACTTCTTGTCTTTTATCTCTAAGAGAGGGAGGCAGAGGGTAAGGGTGGGAGAGAGGGGAGGAGGCAGACAGGTGGAGATGTGTATTGGAGAGAGAGAGAGAGGGGTGGGGGGAATTCACTTGAAGTATCCATTTGAAAACAGACACGCACGCACGCACGCACGCACACACGCACGCCGTGCGCGCGCCCACAAACAAAACACACACACACAAGTAGCAGAAGATAAAATAACAACCAATAAAAACGCCATAACGACAAGATTGGCAAGATAAGTACATTCTGAATTGTATCATGAAATCAATTTCTACATCAGAAATGTTTTCAAGTAGAAAAAAAGTTTGAACACATGGCACTTTATTATTAGATAAAGATCTGCAGTGTATTTAAAAAGGAGACGGACAGTTAACATCAACATTGCTTAGAGTTCGACCGACCACCAAGTCTAAAACAGAGGTTTCGGAACGTTTCTTCAACAAAGCGGAAATGTCTAGTTTCCAGTCGATGGGTATGGGGGTACCAGTTATAGTGGAAGAGCACCCGGCACTGGGGAAGGGGTGATGAAAATGACTGAGTTTGGGACTGTAAAGGCAAAAGGTAAAGGTGTCCCACAACCTATATGGTCGTAGGGGAGCGAGGCATCAGAGACCTCAGCTTCTCTAAGGGCATGTTGAGGGCGGCGCCTATCTCCTCTCCCTTGCTGCTTTACCTTCCCTGACCCTAAAGGGGCAGGTACCCATTTACAGCTGGGTGAACTCGGGGGACTGTACTGAAGCCAACTGGTAACCACACTCGATGCTGCTTAACTTTGAATTGGGGAAAGCGAGTGCTCTGACCACTTGTGTAGGTGACTGTAGCAAAAAACCAAAACCAAATCCCACCACCACCAACAACAAAGCACACAGTTCATTTTACTTATTGAATTATAATACTCACCTTCGCAGGCTGTTTCTTGGTTTTCTTTGTGAGCACTGTAGCACCCTGTGGAGATGGAAAACAGAGGTCAGTTCTGTATCACAGACACTTGTCCACGCTATATTTATTTAAGGCCTTAAGAGTCGTCGTATAAATCGCCAAGATGCCAGGAAACAACAGAAACAAAATATATCAATGTGGATAATGTTAGTGCGGTCAATACCTGGAAGCTTGTATGAGCTGATCAGCCAGAAAGAGGGGGGTGGGTCATAATTTGTGTGTGTGTGTGTGTGTGCGTGCGTGCGTGAGTGTGTGTGCATGAGTGTGTGTGCGCGTGTTTGTGTATGTGTGTGTGTGTGTGTTTGTGTGGGGTGTCTGTGTGCGTGAGTGTGTGTGCGTGCGTGTGTTGCATTGCTCATAGCTCACTTTAAAAAAAGACACCACCAAATATAGACTGACAGAGAGAAATAGACTATTCTTTCTCATCAAACGCTCAGACAGCAACTACTGCAGCCTGCCATAATCAGGGGAAAACGCGCTGTGCTGCCGTTAAGCGCCTGATAAGTCAGGCTCAGCGCATCTGAATTCCGCATGGGAGAGAATTGTTCTAATTGTTTAATGTCTTTCAGGGAAAAAAGGCAGGTTCCAATGCCGTTGGCTCAGTTGGGATAGTTATGTGGCAAAACCTTAAATTTCACTGTCGCAATGGAATAGAAAATGGCTACACACTATTCATTGGACTTGCTGTCCACAAAAGGGATACCTTTCGTGTAGTGTTTCTGTCCTTTTCTCTTCCATGACAGATAGATTTGCTGGAATTATGGGAATGGCTGACTGTCACTTTACGCCTGAATCTGCATCTCTCTCTCTCTCTCTCTCTCTCTCTCTCTCTCTCTCTCTCTCTCTCTCTCTCTCTCTCTCTCTCTCTCTCTCTCTCTCTCTCTCTCTTCTCAGGGCAAGGGCCGGATGAAAAAAAGTATGTGCATGCTTACTCTGTTACCCTTGGAAATAAAGATCATTCATTCATTTATATTCATTCCTCTCTCTCCTCTCCCTCTCCCCCCTCTCTCTCTCTCTCTCCTCCCTCTCCATCCCTCCTCTCCCTCCTCCTCTCTCCCCTCCCTCTCCCTTCCTCCTCTCTCCTCTGTACATTCCAAGAAGGTTTTCAAGTCACCCTGCTCGATTTTCCAACGCACAAGCTTTTGGTTTTAAGACCAAAAGAAAACGAGGAGACAGTTTGGCCGGTACTTGACTCTTCATTCGACATCTCCCCAAATCCCCGGGTTTCCCTTGCTCTTTCTATTTTGGGACAATTATCTGGACATTTCCGTGTCCTCATCAGATCAACAAGCTCGATAAAAAGGGTTTCGTCCTAACAAAACTCTCGTTCCGGTCGCCAGTGGCTGAGTCCCCCATCCTTCCCTATGGCTCGACTAGCTAACGGCGGAAACGTCCCTGGAGAAGTCTGCTGTGACATGGTTTTACGAGAGATAAGGTGAAGAGGAGGATTACACTGTCATAACCTCCCTGGCCAGTGCCCAACACGAGTGTTGCTGCTTTGACAGCTCTCCTTCAAGCCGACGACTTCAAGTGCTTGTAACTGACGAGGTGGTCAACATTAGCCATTGACCAGAGGGCCACAGGCGTCCTACATTCTTACCGTCCGGCCGTGGCCAGAGGGTGACCTCTTGCGGAGTGACCACGTGGTGTGTGTGTGTGTGTGTGTGTGTGTGTGTGTGTGTGTGTGTGTGTGTGTGTGTGTGTGTGTGTATACACTGGCTGACAGTGCTGTTTCCCTCCTTGTGTCTTGACACTCAGACATCTCGGCTTCTGACCGAGTTCCTGTCTCCAGTTTCTTTTCTCTGTGTGTGTGTGTGTGTGTGTGTGTGTGTGTGTGTGTGTGTGTGTGTGTGTGTGTGTGTGTGTGTGTGTGCGGTGTGCGGCGTGGTGCGATTCCAAACTCGTTATCTGACAGTAAGTGATGGCCCTGGTTTGATTATCTGCTATATTGTCTATTTAAGGAAATTTCACCCTTCACTTAACTTTGGTTAGTTCAAAGTCCGTTCCCTTGCAAGTACTCCAGAGGAGATTAGGCCTACAAACCTGGGTTCCGGGGGTCGAACACACACACACACACACACACACACCGTACTGCGCACTACGCACACGTTAAAAAAATTCTCCCTTTCGGGAAAAGTAGCCAGTGATGGCTGATGGCATGGATGACACAAAACACACTCAATAAGCTATCTGGGAGTCAGAGAGGGACGGACGGACATTTTGCAAGGGTCAACTTGCGCAAGACAAACTACCTGGAAAAAAATAAACAGCACTCCCCAACCACTCTTCAAGGAATGAGGAGAGCAGTCAGCCATTAATTTTGCCTGCCTGCCTGCCTGCCTGCTCTGCCTGCATGTCTGTCTTCCTGCCTGCCTCCCTCCCTGCATCCCTACCTGCCTGCCTACCTACCCTGCCTGCCTGCATACCTGCCTGCCTGCCCGTTTTCCCTGCCTGCATGCACGCATGCTTGTCTATGACCGACTGACTTCGTTACCTCGGATCCTGCTGTAGACTTTCTCTTGGCGCCTGCTTTGCTCACAGCCTTCGGTTTCTTCTCTTTCTTGCTCACGCTTTCGTCACTGACTTCGTCCGATTCTGACGTAAAACCGCTGGTGTCATCAGACAGTGACGACCAAGAATCGCTGTCGTCATCCCAGGTTTCTGAAAAAAAAAAAAAAAAAACCATAAGAATGGTTGATGTTGTCTGTGGTGGTGGTGTTGGGTGTTTTTTGTTGCTGACTACCGCTGTTTTAAGATAAAAGTTTGTAATGGATTTTTTTTAAAGATACAAAGGCTTTGTATTGTTTTTGTTATTCGTTTTTCTTATATGTGTGGGGTTTTGTTTGTTTTTTGGGGGGGGTGCTATGTTTGGTTATTTTTCTGTTACTGCCATTGCTTTTAAAATACAGAAGATTTGTATGGATGCTTTTGGCTTTGTACTTCACTGGGCTTTTGTTTCATTTCGTAATCTAAGGTTGCGGGCTCGTAATCTAAAGGTTGCGGGTTCTATCCACTTTCGGCTATGGCGTTTGTGCCTTGGAAAAGGCACTTTACGGCTATTTTCTCACCCCACCCAGTGTGAAAAAGGGTACCAACCTTGTGTTTGGGTTTAACCCTGCGATAGACTGCGTCCTATCCAGGGGAGTCTATGACTCTCAGTCGCTTAACGCCACAGAAACCGGGATAAGCACCGGCCTGATGAGCATTAGGCTCGGACAGACTTTAACAAACGGTGACACCCATTTACAGCTTGGTGAACAGGAAATTGTACTGAAGCCAAGGCGCACAAATGGTCATTCATCCGCTAGGTAACCAGTACTAACCACGCTCAATGCTGCTTAACCTCAACTTTAGGAGGCCAATGCTCTGACCGCAAGTTATCCTGTCCCCCATAGCAACATGTACTCTCCATTAAGAGAGAAATAAACATTGAAATCGGAATATAGGTGCCGATATGGCTAGATACATAAAAACAGTCATACAGCAAAATTTCATCGAGTTTGCACAGACGGTCTCACAAGATTCCCAGGTATAAAGAGTGAGGCAGGGTCAGAATATTCGGGATGCGGTGACCCCCGAGGTGTTAAGTTGATAAACGCCCAACAACAGCTACTGCTACAACAACAACAAAACAACAACAACAAAACCAACACCCTTCAAACGTACAAACAGGGTGGCCTACACTACCTCGCACACAGCCAGACAGGTAGATAGGTCCGTCACCTGACACCAGCTTGAACACCACAGTGTTCATATTGGTGAATGTTGCCTTGGTCAGTATCTGAAAAAATAACACACACAAACATCAACAATCAGCTGGACTTGAACTGAAGGGGTACATTATTAATCCAACATTGAACATTGTCTTAGTCAAACTTAAAAGACAGCTTCCATCGAGCAAAATAATTATCACTAGTGTGAACTGAATAAAATTCTCCTTGGTTGATATATAACATCAAAGGGCACATGGCTTTAATCACAATAGCACTAAAACCTTTTATCACAGAAGAAAGCTGTGTTAGTTTTGTGAGGTTTTTTGTTCTGTTTGTTGTTGTTGTTGTTGGTTTTACAAAATCAAACAAAATCAACAACGCCATTAAACTACATCATATTGTATCTGTAAAAATGATGTTTACTGGGCCTCATTGTCTGCCTGATGCTATTTCTCACTTCTACATTGGTGAAAGGATCTTTCTAGGAGATACCGAGGACTTTGCGATGGTATCTCATCTCCATGGCCTGCATTCTCTCCTCTCTCTCTCTCTTCTCTCTCTCTCTCTCTCTCTCTCTCTCTCTCCTCTCTCTCTCTCTCTCTCTCTCTCTCTCTCTCTCTCTCTCTCTCTCTCTCTCTCCTCCTCTCTCTCCTCCTCCTCTTCCTCCTCTCTCCCTCTCTCTCTCTCTCTCTCTCTCTCTCTCTCTCCTCTCTCTCTCTTCTCTCTCTTCTCTCTCTCTCTCAGCTTCCCTTGCCTGGCAGCCAGCAAGACGCGGGATAGCTCAGTGGTCAGAGCGCTCGCTTTCCCCCGGTCAAGTTAAGCATGCGTAGAGAGTGGGTACCAGTTGGATGGGTGACCGTTCGCGCGCCTTGGCTTCAGTACAGTCCCCCAATTCACCCAGCTGTAAATGGGTATCTGCCCTCTTTAGGTCAGGGAAGGTAAAACAGTTAGAGAGAGGAGATAGGCGCCGCCCTCAATATGTGGCCCCTTACAGAAGCTGGGGTCTCTGATGCCTCGCTCTCCTACGACCGCCTAGGTTATGGGACACCTTACTTTACCTTTTTTTAAAAATCTAAAATCATTGCCGCGCTGTTGAAAGCCTATTGTGTCGCCCCCTTCATCAACATGACTGTCAGCCAGCCCTTGTTTACTGTGGAATCAGCTGTACCTTCCCTCCTACCTTCCCACCAGCTGCTGACCTGACCGACCTGGGAAAAATCTGCTCTTGTGTGTCAGTTGACTTCTTCTCCCAGCATGTCTGACAGTCTGGCCTTGTGGTCGAGGTTTGTGGCCCTGCTGGCCGCAGCAGCTGTGTCAGTAGTTCCCAGTGAGGAGTGTGGTCAGTGTCAATGTCAAGTGACGTGCTGTGTTGTCTGTGTCACTGTGAAGTAGGTTTGTTTGGGTTGGTTTGTTGTTTTTTTACTCCGTGTAATGCTACGGGTAGGGGGGGGGGGGGGTGAATGTATGTGTTTGTATTGTGTGTGTGTGTGTGTGTGTGTGTTTGTCTGTGTCTGCATCAGCATATCAACAGCTAATGTCCCGCTGGGTGACCCAGACGTAAGCCTAATAGTAGTTGTGTGTGTGTGGTGTGTGTGTGTGTGTGTGTTTGTATGTGTGTGTGTGTGTGTGTGTAGTCTGTGTGTGTCAATCTAATTTGTGATGTGTCTGTGTGTGTGTCTGTGTGTGTCTGTGTCTGTAGTCTATGTATCTCTCTCGTTCTGTCTGAGTCCGAGTCAATCTATTTGTGTGTGTGTATGCGTGGTGTGTATGCACGCACGCGCGCGTGCACAGTATCCAAATTCAATAACCATCTCAAACAGACAAATCAACACGCCAACGCTTAGCTACACTACTGCAAGCACTGACGTAGTAGTAGTAGTCTCCAGTTACGTCCTTCACATACATGATACCGACGGGGAAGGAAAGAATTTTTAAAATAAATTTTAAAAATAATGATAAAAAGATGAGAAATGAAACCATAAAATCAACACCACGACGATGACGCACAGACCGTGTTGTGGTGGCTGGACTTCATGTTGACCAGAGGGATGCAGAGTTCCCTGCTGTCCGCACTGACCGTCCTCACCTCCACCACCTGTTCATCCGTCTTGGACACTCCTGGACCCAGGGTGGCCTGCAGAACCACCACTGACCGTAACTTTCTTTTTTGGAGGGTGGGGGATAGGGGATTAGTATACAGGAAAATCGTCCAGAAGGTTTGGTAGCAGGATTAATTTTGTAAGGTTTTATGATTTCAAGGTTTGGTTGGGTTGTTTTTAAGGATGTGTCTTGCATGGTAGTCTGTGCTGGTGTGCACCTTTACTGATCTCTATGCTAATGCTTTTTTGTTAAAGATTCGAACCTGCGTCTTCAGATCCAATGTAGATGTACACTACTGTATTATTTCCACCACCACCACCACCACCACCACATCATCATCATCATCATCATCATCATCATCATCATCATCATCATCATCATCATCATCATCATCATCATCATTTCATTTATTTTTTAAAAATACCCACATTTTTCCGAACCACTGAAAAAGGTAACACACATACTTTATATAGCAGCAGTCAGCTCTTTTCTTTTATATTGACGGGAACATGTGAATATTGCCATATCTTATTGCGCTGCTGCTGCCGCTGCTGCCGATGATGATGATGATGATGATGATGATGATGATGATGATGATGATGATGATGATGTATGATGATGATGATGATGATGATGAAGCGATGGTGGTGGTGGTGGTGGTGGTGGTGGTGGTGGTGGTGGTGGTGGTGGTGGTGGTGGAAGTTCTATGATGTTGATGTTGATGGTGGTGGTAGTGGTGGTGGTGGTGGTGGTGGTGGCGGTGGTGGTGGTGGTGGTGAAGTTCTATGATGAAGTTCTATGATGATGAAGTTCTATGATGATGAAATTCTATGATGATGATCATGATGATCATATGATCATGATCATGATACTGTTGCCTTGCTGTTGCTACGTGGCCTTTCCTAAAATTACCCAAAGCTAAAAAGAGGACAGACGCACCATAGTGATACAGAGTTTCTGGCGACAAAGGTCATCATCATCAGAGCTGTCGTCACTCTCATCGTCATCGTCCTGCTCTTGCTGCTGCTGCTGCTGCTGCTGCTTCTCCTTCTCCTCTATGGCGGCCACTCCACCTCCCGCATCTTGCTGCTGAGTGTGATGCCTGAAACCAGGCCATTGGTGACACACTGTCATTGCATGGCGTGTTGTGTTTATCGCCCTGCCCACCACGAAAGCCATGTCAGGGCTGTCACCTCATTTAGTTTTCAGTGGTGCCAGTAACGTTCACTTCAAGTTCAAAACCAAACATTTCCTAATACCTTCAAATATTTAACGCCGTCAATCAAAAAAAAACTCCATTAAATGACATAATATCTAAACTATTTGATTCCTTAAAGCTGATGAGTTTAGGCTATGCTATGAAATAAATGTTACAACTACTCCTTACGTGAACTGATACTTTCTGTGGCCGGTATATCAAATTACCTCTTTGGGCAAAATTTCCAAGAACTAGAGGCAGCGTGTTGTGGTTTTTTGTGAAAGGGTTGTTTTAGCCAAAACTTCGTTGGTTTGAAATGATCACTAACAAACGTTACAGTAGCGTTGTGTTAAAGAGTTGAAATTGGCCGTTTCTTTACAGAACGAGACTTCTTTGTCCAAATCTAGTGGAGCATTGTGAAGCTGTTCATTGACATCACAGAACGTTTTGCAAATCCTGCGAAAATTTGTTGTGATACATAGCAAACAACTCTGAAAATGAGTGACAATTACATAGACTTCTTTGCTTTATTGATACTGCTATGAAACACACAAAAACAAAACCCCTATCTTCAAGAAGCGAATGACAACTTCCCTCATACGTCCCAAAGCCCAGCCTTCCACAACACTACCAACAACAACCACATGCAGCAACAACAACAAAACAACACATGACAATTATCCAAGAGGGATTTTCATCACAACAATAAAGTAGCAGTAGTGACAAAAAAAACAACAACAACAACACAATCATAACAACATATGCAAATCAATATTACCCCAAAAATGTTCGTTGGCCCAACCCATGACGTGTAATATTCCTGTCTCTTTCTCTCTTTTCGTGAAACAACACAGAGCTATCCGTCCACTAGCACCTCCCTAGAATTTCGGCGACAAGACTGGATTGGTTTGATCTTCTGTGCACACACACTGGTACTGTCATCTGGGGCAGCGATTCGCCAAACAGATCGCAGAACGCACGAACCTGCTGTGCACGTGAAACACAGTAGACAACACCTCCAAATTTTTTGCAAACCAAATTTTAGTTTTTCGGGTGGGGAGGATAGCTTTTTCGGACATTGACAGGATATATATAATAAATAAATAAGAGAAGAGAGAAGAGAGAGAGAGAGAGAGAGAGAAGAGAGAGAGAGAGAGAGAGAGAGGAGGAGGAGGGAGGAGAGAGAGAGAGAGAGAGAGAGAGAGAGAGAGAGAGAGAGAGAGAGAGAGAGAAGAGAGAGATCATTCATTCATTATCATTCATTCATTCAATCATTCATTCTTTTATGTCGAGGATAATGGAATAAGCATTCATGTGCTTTTTTACATTCAGTCCCCGTATGTATGCAGTTTGGTAAATCTCGTTATCTCTTCCCACGGCACACAATGGACTACTCTTACGAAAAGCGGAACAGAACTTAACGTGTGCGCAAGATGTTCTGCGTGCCTTCGCACACGGGGCTTCGGTTTATAGTCTCATCCGAAAGACTTTTAGGGAGAGTGGAGTCACACTGATGTTAACTCCAGGGGGAAATCCCCTCGAACGGGAATCGAACCCAGGTGGTCAAATTGCGAGCGCTATGTTCTGCCTACTAAGCTATCCAGAGAGAGAGAGAGAGACAGACAGGCAGACAGACAGACAGAACAGACAGAGAGATGATGGATAGAGTGATGGACAGAGCCTTGGACAGACAGACACACAGATAGAGAGAAAGGCATCTTAGAGTCTGTGTGTCTGTGTGACTGTGTATCTATGTGTCTGTTCTTGTCTGTGTCTGTGTGTGAAGTGACTAAACAAAAAACTGCAAGGCATTAGCAAGAAAACGAAAGGAATTTTCACTGCGTCTACAAAACTTATCTCCAGTTTCAGGGTAACCTTCAAAATCGTGATTTAAAATGAATGCCTACGTAATTATTTTTCAAGAAAAACCCCCAGAAAGCTCTCTCTCTCTCTCTCTCTCTCTCTCTCTCTCTCTCTCTCTCTCTCTCTCTCTCTCTCTCTCTCTCTCTCTCTCTCTCTCTCTTAGATAAAGTTATAAGTTGGTTCACACCTTCACACCTTTCACTCTACCTTTCAGCAGACAGGTGCTCTGTACCGGTGGCTTTATATTGACGATTTACAACCGATCACCCGATTTTAAAAGCTGTGAAAAATGCCGGTGTCTGTTTTTAAGTGGGGGTGCATTTCCTTAACGCTACCCTCAACTGCTCCCTCAGCAGTTTCTGTATTATAATGATTCTCTGCTGTAAGTGTTGTGTTGTAATTGTTTTTAATGTTGTTACTGTTGTTGTTGTTAAGTTGTTATGTTGCTGTTGTTGCTGCTGCTGCTTTGGTTTGAGTGGTGTTTATTTTATTGGGACTTTTGGTATTGCTTTGTATGGCATTTTGATTTTTTTTCTCTCTCTCTCTCTCTCCAACGGAGACGAAACCCTTCTTCTTATATATTTATTGTGATTTGACTATGGTTGATACACACGATCCTCTCTCTCTCTCTCTCTCTCTCTCTCTCTCTCTCTCTCTCTCTCTCTCTCCTCTCTCTCTCTCTCTCTCTCTCTCTCTCTATCTATCTACTATCTATCTATCTATCTATCTATCTGATTTATTGTGAAGTCATCTTTATTGTGCCTTTTTGTCTTTAAAAAATTGCTTTAAATGTTCGTAATCATTCCGTGCTATTCAGGAAAAATGCATACATTCATGACCGTCTTGATTATGATAATCATGTGCTCTTTGCTGTGTTTGTATGAAAATGGTGTCTTTATAATTATGAAAGGCTAAATACTTTATTCAAAGGCCGGATATTATAGCCAAAATTAGAAAATGTTGAAAAGAAAATTAAAACAAAAGAAATAAAAGAACACGATTTAAAATTCCAATTAGAATGATTATCTGAAATAAGAAAAACAAAACGGAATAAATTAAATTAAAGAAAAATATATATAAATATACTGAAGTAAAGTGTGAGTTTAAATGAACTAAAAGAAAATGAGCTAAAAAAAATGTGATAATTACTTTCTCTCTTTCCTTTGTTTTCTGTCTTACCAGAATCAATTTCTCTCTCTCTCTCTCTCTCTCTCTCTCTCTCTCTCTCTCTCTCTCCTCTCTCTCTCTCTCTCTCTCTCCTCTCTCTCTCTCTCTCTCTCTCTCTCTCTCTCATTTACATGAATCTTTTGTCATTTGTTTTTTTTTGTTTGCTTTTCCTCACAGTATAAACCCCAACGAGTGCAGGGACTTGATATTTGAATTTCGAAGCAAATGGTGTTACTGAATCGTTTTCCCTCACAAGTGAAAAAATATCAAAAGATAACTCCGACAACAATGCTAACTGTAACGAAAGTGGAGCGTCATCAGATCTGTCTGATACCGAAACCCAAGACAGAAGACTACACTTTGGCCTTAGCAAAAATCCTATGTTTTTCAGAATAAAGCTGTTTGTTTTTTTTTTCCATTTCTGTGGTAAACCTTCAAGGTTCACCAATTGTGAGATTTTGCGCATGCGACCGTTTTTTGCCCACCATGATATACTAAGGTAGCCGCATTCCGACTTCGAAGATAAAAGATGTTTCAACCAAGGAAGATGAATGTGATTTCGTGACCAGACAGCATCAATGGTCCAGTTTGTAAATCGGTACGTGGTCAGAAAGAGCCACGCAAACGGCACGTAGTCACAACGGCACGTGGTCACATTGCGACACTTGGTCACAGGGGTCGTGGACCACATTGTCACGTGGTCAGAACAGCACGGGATCAGAACGGCACGTGGTCACAAGGACACAGTGTTGCTGGTCACATCAGCACGTGGTCACATCAGTACGTGGTCACATGGCACCCTGCCCATGGAATGGATGACACCAACACACCTAAGCATGCACCCTGCTACCTTCTTAAGTGTGGGTTCCACCCGGATCAACTTGCTCAAGACACAAGACATCAAAAACAAAAGACAACAAAACTTCGTTCTGTACATCAGCAACCCCTGAAGAGAGAGAGAGAGAGAGAGAGAGAGAGAGAGAGAGAGAGAGAGAGAGAGTAGAGAGAAGAGAGAGAGAAGAGGAGAGAGAGAGAGAGTAAGGAGATCTTATAAGTAAAATTAAATCAAGCCACCATCAGTTTGCCCCTCCAGGTCAAGAAATACTGACTGCACAGCAGAAGACATCTTGTGGAAACAAAGGTCCACTCTTCAAGAGGCACCAACAGAAAGAATGGACCACTGTTTACTCCATTGAAAATCAAGATGTGTAGCAGAGGGCATGGCAGGGACTGGAAAGGCGGTTGTCAGTAACCACTGGCTGCATAGGATGCATTGTTTTTATATTATTATTTGAGAATGCAAAAAGGAGGTGAAACAGGACAATCAGAGAAAAAAAAGTGTGGGACAAGAAGAAGAAGAAGAAGAAGAAAAGAAGAAGAAGAAGAAGAAGAAGAAGAAGAAGAAGAAGAAGAAGAAGAAGAAGAGAAAGAAGAAGAAGAAGAAGAAGAAGAAGAAGAAGAAGAAGAAGAAGAAGAAGAAGAAGAAGAAGAAGAAGAAGAGGAGGAGGAGGAGGAGAAGGAGAAGAAGAAGAAGAAGAAGAAGAAGAAGAAGAAGAAGAAGAAGAAGAAGAACAACAACAACAACAACAACAACAACAACAACAACAACATGGCGGCTTTTTTTAATGAGGTTTCTCAACAACAACGAAAACTAAAAGAACAAGAAGAAGGAGGTATGATAAATAAGGGGAGAAGGCAAAAAAAAAGGAAGGGAAATAAAGAAGACAGGGAAGTGTGAGGGAGTGACTGCAGCTTGAAGTGGCCATGATCGGTACGGCTCTAAAGAGTTAATGCCGACACTCACTGAGCAGGGCGTCAGACACAAACTCGTGTGGGTCGCCTCCCTTGACATTAACGAACTTCCTTTGACTCTCTGTCTGTCTGTCTGTCTCTCTTATTCTCTCTGTCTGTCTGTCTGTCTGTCTGTCTGTCTCTCTCTCTCTCTCTTCTCTCTCTCTCTCTCTCTCTCTCTCTCTCTCTCTCTCTCTCTCTCTCTCTCTCTCCTCTCCTCTCTCTCTCTGCATTTTTTCGTTGGTTTCCAAAGAGCTGGTTGTAAAAATAAAAAAGCACGTTTGCTTTATGGGCTTAAAATTGTTTCAACTATTCAATTCAATTCTTGGGAACAAAAACAAAAGCCAAGAAAGACAGAGCCAAAAAACACAGGAAAGGGAACAGGGAAGATAGCCAGAGAGAGTGAAAACTGACAGGTAGACAAAGACAGAAAGAGAGAGAGGGAGATTTTATTCTTTATCTTTTTTTTTTCATTCTTTCATTTCCAAGATAACGAGTAAGTCCTCGTGTGCTTTTTTCCCATCTAGTCCCTGTGTGTATGCAGTTTTGTGAATTTTGTCATCTGTTCCCACTGCCACACATTGGCCTACTCTTCCAAAAAGTGGAACGGGTTTTAACGTGTGCGCAAGATGTTCTGCGGGCGTTCGCACTCGGGACATTGGTTTATAGTCTCATCCGAAGGACTAAAAACGAGAGAGAGAGAGAGAGAGAGAGAGAGAGAGAGAGAGAGAGAGAGAGAGAGAGAGAGAGAGAGAGAGAGAGAGAGAGAGAGACAGACAGACAGACAGACAGACAGACAGACAGACAGACAGAGACAGACAGACAGATAGATAGATAGATAGATAGATAGATAGATAGATAGATAGATAGATAGATAGATAGATAGATAGATAGATAGATAGATAGATGGACAGACAGATAGACAGACAGACAGACAGACAGACAGAGACATACAGACAGAATGACAGACAAAGACAGATAGAATGTAACAGACAGAAAGGCAGACAGACAGAGACAAATAGGCAGACAGATAGACACAGACTGAGACAGACAGACATACAGGCAAAGAGACAGAGACATACAGACAGACAGACAGACAGACAGAGGGAAGATAGTTTGTTACTGTCAGAGGGGCCATCCACACGAGTCCATGGCTGAATGGCTGCTCTTTGAATGTCGACAGTAACTCTTAAAGTCCCCTCCGATCTGTGCTGGTATGCCTATGTAAATAGTTCACTGGGAAGGCCCCGATTTCTTCTCTGTCCTCTGTCTGGCTGGCTGTCTCAGTGTCTGTCTCTCCGTTTCTCTGTCTCTGACTCTGTTTCTTTGTCGCTGTCTCTCTGTTTCTCTGTCGCTGGCTGTCTGTGCTTATGTCTCTGTCTGTTTGTCTCTGTCTGTCTGTCTGTCTCTGTCTCTCTCTGTCTCTGTCTGTCTGTCTGTCTGTCTGTCTGTCTGTCTGTCTGTCTGTCTGTCTGTCTCTCTCTCTCTCTCTCTCTCTCTCTCTCTCTCTCTCTCTCTCTCTCTCTCTCTCTCTCTCTCTCTCACACACACACACACACACACACACACACACACACACACACACACACACACACACACACACACTCTGAATTAGCATTTAAAAAACTCTATTCAAGTGAGTGGCAACCCATTGTGTCATATACTTACCAGTAACTGAAGGAATCCCCCAAATAGGGGGTGGTAGTTGACTGTATACTACGCAGCTGCAGACCAGATGATAATGGTTCTATCAAAGAGAGCTTGTCAAAGCTAAACCACTGAACCCTGATGCCACCAGCCAGAGTGGCCCTTAGGACAATATTCATGTGGTCACAGAGCCAGAGGAAGTCAGATGCCCAGCTGGGGTGACGAGATAAACTATGATAGGAAGCAAGAGTAAAGCTGTGTCAAGTAGTCTCAAAGATGATGCTCCCCTAAAGCATCATCACTATATGCACTTCATTTGCATGGCCCCTCTTAATGAAGTTGTCCTACAAGGCTTTGAGGCAAACTTAACACAGGTAATAGAGCTGTAAAAAAAAACACAAAAAAACAAACAAACCTGAATCAGATGAAAATGACAAGCACTCTAAAGAATTTCAGTTTTTCAATGTATTTATTTATTTATCTATTTTATAATGTATTTTATACCACTTCATGTCACAGCAGATTTCTCTGCGTGAAATTCCGGGCTGCTCTTCCGGGGGAGAGCGCGTTGCCACAAGTGCAGCACCATCCATTATTTTTTTCATTTTCCTGTATGCAACTGGGAGGTTGATCTCTTTGTGGGTTTTTTCCCAACCCTGCTCAACTTTGCCATGGCCAAGGTTGCAAAGGTGGGTATGATCATTACTTCAGCTGAAAAGCGGCTAGTTTTGGTCATTGAGGAGCCACTAGTTATATTTTTGAAAGAGTCCACGTCTTCATTGTGGAGCCAATATTTATATTTTTGAAAGAGTCCACGTCTTCAAATTGTTGACCATTCATAACGATGCTAACCCTAACGTCACTGATGTTCTTCTTTGCACGGATCTCCGTTCCTCTCGCATGCTTGTAAATTCTTGAGATTTCCTTGTCACTGCCTCCAAGGAGATCAATGTCTTCAGCAAACCGCCCATTGCAAAGGGTTGAGCCATCACGAGATACAGTACAGAGAAATCAAAGATCATGGTCAACAGCGCAAGTAATGACATCACGGAAATAAAGATGAATGGAGAAACACTAGAAGAGGTGAGCCAATTCAAATACTTAGGCTCCATCCTAACAAAAGATGGCACATCAAACAATGAAGTGAAAGCTCGCATTGCAACAGCAACATCTGCTCTAGTCAGACTCGAGAAGATGATCAGAAGCAACAACATCAGCTTCGGCACCAAATACCACCTTTACAAATCCCTCGTGATATCTATCCTTCTATATGGCTGTGAATCATGGACTCTGACAGCAGAGTTAGAGAGGAGAATCCAAGCATTCGAGAACAAGTGCCACAGAAGACTTCTCAAAATATCATACAAAGAACACAAGACCAATAACTATGTGAAAGAAGAAATCAAAAAGCGTGTGGGCCCCCAAGAGCCTTTGCTCTCCACCATAAAGAGGAGAAAGCTGATGTGGTTTGGTCACACCACAAGACACAACACCCTAGCAAAAACCATCCTGCAAGGAACAGTCGAGGGCAAGAGAAGAAGAGGCCGCCAAAAGAAATCATGGGTTGACAACATCAAAGACTGGACCGCCCAACCCCTACAACACCTCCTACTAGCCACACAGGATCGTGAAGCATGGAAAAAGATCTCTGTTGCGTCTTCTCTCATGTCCCCCCTACGTCCTTTGGGACATGGGACTGAGTGAGTGAGTGAGTGAGCATTCAAGGAGCGTTCTTGTATGATCTTCTTCTGAAAGACATTGAATAACGTAGCAGAAAGTATGCAGCCCTGTCTTACTCCTTCTGTGGTTTAAAAGAAGTTCCATCCTGGCTATCCATGAGGACTGCGCTTCTGACACTGTTGTAGACAGCCTGAATACTCTGCAACAGTCCTTCCTCACTGTTGAAAGTTCTGAGGGTCTGCCACAGTACATCATGCCACACTCTACCAAACAGTTTTGTGAAGTCAACGAAACCATCAAACGAATCTTGCTTGTGTTTGGGGATATTACTAAATAACAAGCCTGCGATAAGAAATCTCTTCATTTGTGCTTCTTCCTAGTTTGAAGTTCGCTTGTTACTCTGCTAGCATTTCTGCAGCTTGTTTTGGGGTGGGCTTTTTTTTGGTTGGACAATTTTCCTTTAAATCATGATGGTCGATGGTAATGAGGATGATGTAACGATGATGATGTTGCATGCTTTTCGAACAAGCGTGAGGAAAACATGCAGCGATGATGCTGTAGCGTTGCATTATCCTTGAGACTAATTGACACAGCAGTGCACATAAAAGAGCCCACAGCAAAAAGACTTGTTCTTGACAAAAATTCGATAGACTAAAAAAAGCCTTCTATGATAGGAAAACAAAAACATAAGCAGACAGAATATGGTTTGTTCATGGATGGCGTTGTTCTTAGAGCTGTGTACTCTTCTTAGGGAGAGCAGCCCGAATTTTAAACAGAAAATACATCTGCCTTGACTCACTACGCTGCAATTCACAATGGTTTGTTGCCATTGTATCTTTTGAGTTGTAGAGAAACCAAAAGTATACATATCAGAAAATGAATAACGAGTATCATGGGTAAGAGGAGAACACATGTACACAAAAGACAACAAAAGCGAACATGAATTAGACATGGTTATACACTGTTGGGGGACGGGATAGGTCAGTGATCAGAGCAGTCGCTTCCCCAAACCAATGTTAAGCAGTGTGGAGCGTGGGTTACCAGTTGGATGGGTGACCGTTTGCGCGCCTTGGCTTCAGTACAGTTCCCCCCATGTTCACCTAGCTGTAAATGGGTACCTGCCCTCTTTAGGGTCAGGGAAGGTAAAGCAGTGAGGGAGAGGAGATGGGTGCCGCCCTCAATATGCTGGCCCCTACAGAAATGAGGTCTCTGATACCTCGCCCCCCTACGACCACAAAGGTTATGGGACACCTTTACCTTTTACCTTTACCATATACACTGTTAGAATTGGTGCAGTCCGAATAAATGGCAAATTACTCGTTTACTTTCAGGAAGTATACAGGTATAGCAATGAAAGAGAAGAATTAAAAAAAGAAAAGAAAAAAAAAGGTCACATATGATGGGAGAAATGAGCCTATGAATGAATAAAACATCAGCGTCGTAGATCAGGCTATAGGAATAAAAACAAAAACAAAAGTAAAACATTAAGAATAATACAATCATTCAAGA
>CM060319.1:13671133-13728633 GCA_030674155.1 Stramonita haemastoma
TCGTGATCTTGGTGTAAACACTACCACCTGCTATGATCTTGGTGTCGGTAAACACCACCACCTACAGTGATCTTGGTGATGAAAGATGCCACCACCTACACAGGCTTTGAGACAGTGGTCACAGGGATTGAGACTCTTGTCCCCTCTCACTCGTTCTCAGCATTTCCTTAGGTTCCTTCCTTCCCATATTTTATTCCATGCGGGTCTTAATCGGGTGAGTGGTCGTGTGGGTCATCTGAGAGTCTTCTGTGGAGTCATGTGGATCATCTGAAAGTCTTCTCCTGAAAGCCATCATGTGGATCACCTGGGAGCCCCCTCCTAAAAAATGAGGCCATCATCTGGAAAGCTGACATCAAAATATGCTCAGAACATGTAAGTATATTACAAAGTGTACAGCTGAAGTGGAAAACTGATTTCAAATGCTTGGAACATGTAAGTATATAAGAAGTGCACAGCTATAGTGGAGCGACTTTATTGTATAGGATTCAGGTATGGGGCGTTCAGCTAAGTCTTTCAGTAAAATATGGTTCACTTTTGGTTGAGCACTACGAATCATTGCTTTTTTTTTTTGGTAAACGACAGCGTATGCGTTTGGTTTGTTTGCTGCTTACTGTGTTGAATGTCTCCATGCTTGGAATTTATTCCAAAAAAATGTGCAGAAATAGCGTACCTGATTAATTTGTTTTGGAATTTATTCAGAAAGAAATGTACCGAAATCGTGTACTTGATCAATTTATTTTTTGGAATTTATTCAGATACATAGATATTCAGAAGTAGTGCCGACTTGATAACGCACGCACACAAACACGCACCCACGCATGCACGCACGCACGCACGCAGTCTTACTGATGATGATGACTTTCTACTTTCAGGGGCTGTGGGTTGGAATCGAGGGCCAGTGACATGACCCGACAGTGTGTGAGGGCATCCATATTGACCTGCCTTTTGTACAAGGGAAGAGCGTAAGTATCAGCAAGGTCATAACCAAGATGGTCGTCAGGGTGGACATGAGGGACGCCACACAACAAATGATCAAGGACATTATCGAAGACAGCACGGCATATCAATATCAAAAGACAACACGGCAAATCGAAAACGTCGAAAACATCGCAGACAACGCCAAATCATCGATGACAACATCGAAGACATCGGCAAATCATTAAGAACATCTATGACAACAGGCAAATCATCAAGAACATCGAAGACAACACGGCAAATCATCAATAACATCGAAGTCAACACGGCAAATCATCAAGAACATCGAAGACAACACGGCAAATCATCAATAACATCGAAGACAACATGACAAATCGAAAACAAGAACAACACGGTAAGTTGTCAATAGCATCGAAGACAACACGGTAGATAATCAAAAACATCGAAGACAGCACGGCAAATCATCGATGACATCGAAGACAACACAACAAATCATCGATGACAACATCGAAGACAACACGGCAGATCGTCTATAACATCGAAGACAACATGGCAAATCATCGATGACATCGAAAACACGACAAATCATAACATCGCAGACAACACGACTAATCGAAAACAAGAACAACACGGTAAATCATCAAGGACCACATTGAGAACATCGAGCACAACAGTACAAATCATCGAGTATAACATCAAGGACAACATCGAAGACATCACAACATCAATATCAGACAAGACGACAAATCTTCGAGGACAACACGGCAAATCATCGATGACAACATGGCAAATCATCGAGGACAACACGGCAAATCATCGAGGACAACATGGCACATCATCGAGGACAACACGGCATATCATTGAGGACAACATGGCAAATCATCGAGAACAACATGGCAAATCATCGAGGACAACATAGCAAATCATCGAGGACAACATGGCAAATCGAGGACAACACGGCAAATCATCGAGGACAACGCGACAAATCATTGAGGACATCAAGGACAGCATCGAGGACAGCATCAAGGACAACATCGAAGACAACACGGAAAAATCAATGAAAACATCGAAGACAACAAAGGGAAATCAACATCGAAGACAACACGGTAAATCATCGGGGACAACATCGAAGACAACACGGCAAATCATCGAGGACAACATCGAAGACAACACGGCAAATCATCGAAAACACGCAAATCATCGAGGACAACATCGAAGACAACACGGCAAGTCATCGAAAACAAGGCAAATCGTTGAGGACAACATCGAGGACAACACGGCAAATCATCGAGGACAACATCGAAGACAACACGGCAAATCATCGAGGACAACATCGAAGGACAACACGGCAAATCATCGAAAACGCGCAAATCATCGAGGATAACATCGAGGACAGCACGGCAAATCGAAGACAACATCGAAGACAACACGGCAAGTCATCGAAAACGAGGCAAATCGTTGACAACATCGAGGACAACACGGCAAATCATCGAGGACAACATCGAAGACAACGCGGCAAATCATCGAGGACAACATCGAGGCCAGCACGGCAAATCATCGAAAACACGGCAAAATCATTGAGGATAACATCGAAGACAATATCAAGACAGCACGGCAATCATCGAGAACATCGAGGACAGCACGGCAAATCATCAATAACATCGAAGACAACTCGGCGAATCATCCAAGACAACACGACAAATCAGTGAGGACAACGGGGACATAGACTGCATGCATCGCCATACACAAGAGCGACAACAAACCCAGAGATAAGTAATCTGTTGTCGGTATTGTTAGAAAGCATTCGACAGTCCACACTATTAAATGATCTAGTAGACGTTAATGCTCTAGTAGACGTTAGGGCATAATATTTAACGAATTTTTTTTTTCTATTTTAATGGTGCTTTACAATCTAAAATTAAGGAGGCAAGGTAAAAAAAAACAACGAAGTATGGTGTAAAAGGTATGTGGATGGTGGAGGCGATAGAAATTTTTTTTGTTTCCATAGGAACATTTAAGCTTTGAGGTAATTTTTTTTAAAGAGAAAAAACACTTTTTAAAATTTTATTTATTGAATAACGTAAAATGGCTTGCCACCTCAACCCAGCCAGTTTTATTTATTCTGAAAGAAAAATGATTGAGTGATACCATTCATTGAATTTTTGTTGTAGGTCGATGGCATTAGCTCTTTAATGAACAGAATCGGCATATGTTGCATAGTTAGACATGGAAAACTTGGATGCCAGGCGTATACATGCCCGCGCGCATACTCGCGTGTGTATGAATTTGTTTGAATGAATCTATTGAAATAATTGAAAGAAAAATCTTGTCTTAACATGTTAATGCCTTAAGACTGATGGTAATACGTGCTTTTTAAAAATGTTTTTATCAATGATTCAGAAAGTGAATGATTCGGAAAATTGCTATCTCCTGAAATAATATGCTTATGGGGCAAAAATACGGCAAAAAATGTTGTTGTTTTTTAAGTGTTTTTTTTTTTTTAAACGAGTGATATCAAGCTATCGTACAACTCTTATCATACCCCTTGGTGCATGTAAGACTGTTAATGATTTAAGTTTCGTGGATTTTTTGTTACCGTTTATTAAAATTATTTAACCAATCGGATTAAAAGACAGGCTGACAATACCTCTAGACTGACGTAACCTTTATTGCATATAACTTATAAGACGGGAAATGATGCTTGTCGGCTTGTCTTTTTCTTTTTCTTTTTTTTTTTTTTTTTTTTTTGGGGGGGGGGAGCGGGCGGTGGAGGTTGTTTGGGGTTTTTCCAACTTAGATTAACTGATTCGTTAGAGGAAAGCAACTTAGTTTGAGCATGTTTCATTGAGACACATAGAACTGGCAGCATGATGTAATCTTTTTCAAAGAAAATGCTCTGTGTAGTAGTCTTCAACGTTTTACAACTTTCCACTTCAAAGTAATACACACCCGAATTAATGCTCTTTGTTCATGCGTTTAGGACTGGTAATGCTCTATAGTGCTTTTTTTTTAATTTGAAGTAAAGGATAGTAAAGCCGAGACTTTATCTCCATGCTTATGCTCAAGACAGTAAAAGCATTACTGATTCTTTGATACGAGTCATTTTTTTCATCCAGGACTGAAATAATTTCATAATGCTTTTTTGTGAGAGTAGCATCCTTTGCAGTTAACTTTTTTTTTATTATCTTTCAATATATTGGTTAAGAATATTGTTCGTACATGTCACATTGTTTCGTGTAAGACCAGAAAAAAATGGGGGTTTTTTACATCAAGTTCCGTTTAGTTTTTGTTTTTTGAAATGATTCAGATTTCATAATTTTGAGAAAAATACGCTAGTATGAACACATTCCTTGTAAAACTTGTGATAAACTGTCTTGGTTTTTTTTTTTTTTAATTTGACATCCAATTAAATTTTTTTCTGGGAAAGATAATTTATGTACCCTTTGATGTCACATAAATCCTTATAGGACTCACATTTTTGTAATGTTTTGAAGTAGTTTTTGTTGTTGTTGTTGTTTTTTTTTTGGGGGGGGGTTCAAACTTAGATGGGTGCAGATGCAATAATAATTTGTAGTAGTAGTACGTAATAGTGCGAGAGAGAGAGAGAGAGGGGTGGGGGCGGGGGGGGTTATGATAGTAGAATCAAATTTCACAGCATTATGAACACAGCTATTGGGTTTCCTACCGTTGATTATCATTCCGAAATGCACGTAGTATGGAAAAAAATAAGCAAGTTAAAATAAATGACCGTTAAATATTTTTTTCAGTGAAAGATTTTTTCCATACATTACAAAACACTAGTGTTGTATAAATTTTCTCCCCTTTTTTTCCATTTCGATTATGGAATAAGCGCTCGTGTGCTTTTATTCATCAAGTCCCCCAGTATATGGGGTTTTTTTTTTTCAATTTTGTCATCTGTTCGCACTGGTGCACAATGGCATCTCTTCCGAAAAGAGGAGCAGGCTTTTGTGTATGCAAGGTGTTTGTGTGTGGGGGGGGGTGGGGGGGGGGAGTGGTAGTGAAGAGGGGACACAACTTTTAGTAGATGTATTTTAAGGGAAAGGGGTATTGGGAGGATAGGGTAGAATACACACGTTTGTATCAGCGGGGATAGGAAGAGAAGGGAGATTAGCTGATAAATTATTTTTTCCACGCGATTCAGTTTCGGCATATTTATTCCCCTTTTTTGTGTTAAATTCTTGAATGGGTTGTTTTGGGCGTAATCATTTCTTTTTCAAAACGGAGAAAAATTGTAAAGTACGATCTTCGATGACTTGACTGAAAACTGGAATTTTTTTTTAAAATCCGAGCACCAAAATCCAACAAAACTTTTGATGTTGATAGGACTAGTGGTCAGAATGATTTGAAACCCTCCTCTGCGTTCCCTGGCTAAGCTAAATTTTTAATCCGGTGATGAAAACGATCTATGCAGTTGTGTCTAAAGCTACACACCATAGTGTCTACCTGTTCTTGTGTCCACATGCATGCATGCAGACAGATCAACCAACGGACTGACCACTCTTGCCCCAATAATGACCCTTTACACTAACCTTAACCCTTTACAACTAACCTTTACAGTTACTCTAATTCTGGCCCGTCATGTGGACACAAATGGCAGGTAGATTCCTTGGTACAAACGGACACTATGGCAAAACATTTTTTTGGTCTCGTATGGTTGGGGGTGGTTGTAGAACTTTTTCTTTTTCGTCGTCGTCATACTCTTGACAGCAACTACTGTTGTCTGTCATACGAGCGAAAATACGTTGCGCTGCCGTTCAGCGCCTGACAAGGCAGGTTCAGCGCATTATTTCCGCGTAGGAGAGAATCGCTATCGTTCAGGGTTTTTTTGTTTTTTTTTAATGGCAGGAAAACGGACCAAAAGGTAGATAATAGACAAGAAGACGACCAGAAGAAAGGGACAAGCCATGGCGATCTTAACTAGTAGTTAAGATCGCCATGGACAAGGCAGAAAGATAGGGAGAGAAATGAGGGAATTCCTAACAAAATTTTCAGAAGGTGGGGATACTATTCATACCGCCTCCCCCCCATTCCCAAGGGGTGGTGATGGAAGAACTGGGGTTTAGAATTTCTAGGAAGGGGGAGGCTGTTAGGATGTTCTGTGGGATACCTATGAGGAAAGTATTTGTGGATATGGGATAGGTAGTCATCGAAAGTTGAAGGGGAGGGGGGGGGGCAGTTTAGGAAAAAAATTAAAAAAAGAAAAATATGGGGTGCAATTTTTTAAATGCACAATAGTATTTTATAATTGGGAATGGACTGATGGAATTGAGAGGGTGGAGGAGGGGGGAGATGATGGAGTAGTTAGGTGGGCGGGGGAGGACGGGGAGAGGGGGAGGATGTATTATAGGACAGGCGTGTCAAAAAAAGAAGAGGGGTAGAAAGTATGTCTAAGACAGTAGAAATGAAAAGACTGTGTGTCTTGTGTGTGTGTCTTGTCTGTGTGTCTTGTGTGTGTGTGTTGTCTGTGTGTGTGTGTGTGTGTGTGTGTGTGTGTGTTGTCTGTGTGTGTGTGTCTTGTCTGTGTTGTCTGTGTGTGTGTGTGTGTGTGTGTGTTGCCTGTGTGTGTTGCCTGTGTGTGTTGCCTGTGTGTGTTGAGTCCATGGGCGTGCGCGTGTGTATGTATGTTTTTTGGGGGGGGAGATTAATGGAATAAGCACTGTGTGCTTTTTCTTTTGCATCCAATCCCGCGTGCATACAGTTAGCAAATTTTGCCATCCGTCCCCACCGACACACAAGTGTTTGTGTGCATATACTGCAGGCATTTCTACGGAATGATACATCATTGGTATTCGAGTACCAGTTCATTGGGTATATTGTGAAACCAGCCTGAAAAGTGTGTGTGGCGCGCGCTTGCGTGCGTACGATTGCACGCGACGGTTTTGTTTTTTTAAGCAGACAAAGCAGTTATATAAAAAAAAAAACGACCTTTTTGCCTCGTGCCCAGTTAAACTTGTCCTAGAACCTCAGCTGTAAATGTAAGATGGTATAAAATTGCAGCACAATTGGAATTATCATCATTATGTGAGATAAAATCAAAACTTGTCCATCTGAATGAAGACAATTTTGCATGGTTTTTGGTTTGTTTAAAGTACCTTCAAGAAAAATTTTTGTCAAAAATATTCATGTTTCCTGTATTTTATATCGCCCACATACAAAATTGATTTAAATTTTTTTTTAATGGGGGGGTGTCGTTTTAGAAGTCAAGTGGTGAGCACACACCACCGGCACTTGACCACCCAACTGACTTTCTGGAGAAAAATATAAGCATTGTACAACTCTCTTTTCTTTCAAACATGGCTGGAATTTAGCGTTTTGTCACTTGTATGTTTTAAAAGCATATTGGAATGAACATGTTATTGTGGTCTTAGATATGTCAAATGATGGTGTGAGAATTGACAAGCTAACAAATGTCAGTGAGTTGGTCATTGTCACTGCTGGTCAGAGCACTGGGAAAAGCCTACCTCCCCCTTCAGCCAAAACAGAAGCTGGAATTAGGGTTGGGTAGCCGGCTCGCAGCTGTAGTAAAATAATTCAGAATGACTGGAAAATGTCGGTACTTGATGAAAAGTACTACAAATGAGAAATAAGACCAAAAACAAAAACAATAATTTTGTGTGAGGTCTTTGTTCAGTTCTGTTCATGAATGACTGGGTGTTGCAAGTGTGAAGTTTTTGCACAAGATGCATGTGCACCTTTTTGCTCGCTCTCTCTCTCTCTCTCTCTCTCTCTCTCTCTCTCTCTCTCTCTCTCTCTCCTCTTTCTCTTCTCTCTCTCTCTCTCTCTACCTTCTCTCTCTCTCTCTCTCCCTCCTCTCTCCCTCCTTCTCCTCTCTCTCACTCCTCCTCTCTTCTCTTCCTGATTGAGAGGGATTTTTCCTTGGAGTTAACATCAGATTTAACATCAGTGCATGACTACAATCTCCCCAAAAAAGTCTTTTTGATGAGACTACAAACCGAGGCCCGAGGAGCAAACAAAAAGGCTCGAGAGACGGTAAAAGCGAAACAAAGCAAAAAACGATTAAAATAAAATTAAAATTAAAATCCACTAAAAAAAAACCACCACCCCTCCCCAGAGAGAGAGAGGAGAGAGCAAGGCAAGGAAAATTCTTTTATTCGAGGATAATGAATAAGCACTCGTGTGCTTTTTTTACATTCAGTCCCCGCCCTTTTCAGGGATAACATCAAGATAAAAGATAACCTCTAACTAAATAACGATAATGATCCAAATATGAGCAAATTATACCAAATATCAAACAACGGGCAAGAAATTAGATACAATGATAAGGTAATGATATAAAAAGGCACTCATTCAGAAACGAAAATAAGAATCAATGATTTTTATTTGGGGAAAAAAAGCGGTTAAAAAAAAGGTGTTTTTTTTGCAGTAATTAAAGAGCAAACATGAGAATATGATGAGGTAAATGACTCAAAACATCAATCCACCACATCTATCAAAAAATAAGTCATATAAAACATAACGTTTTGATAAATGGGGAGAAAACATCTCCTCTCCTCTCTCTCTCTCTTCTCTCTCTCTCTCTCTCTCTCTCTCCTCTCTCTCTCTCTCTCTCTCTCTCTCTCTCTCTCTCTCTCTCTCTCTCTCTCTCTCTCTCTTCTATCACACACACACACACACACAACACACATTCACTCACTCACTCACTCACTGAGAGAGAGAGAGAATAATCTTTATATTATTATTATTATTATTATTATTATATTATTATTATTTTATTTTATTATTATTATTTTTCAAGGGTAAAGAGTAAGTAAGCAAGAGAGAGAGAGAGAGAGAGCCCTAATCATAAAATTCATGTAGCCTAATCATAATGATTTCATCAGACCCATGCATCCTGTACCGAAAGCAAATAGCAGATTTTCACTAGGCTCATAAAAAAACATAATATATATATATATATATATATATATATATATATATATATATATATATAATTTGAAAATACAGCTGTTTCATAAGATTCATGTACGAGGGTCTACTGAATATAAAGGGGAGAGAGTAGCCTAAGTTGAGTTTCAGAAGATTCATGTAGGAGAACATAATGAGTTGCAATTTTGGGGTTGAAAACTTATTTGTGGAGTACGGCCACAGTATCCGTTTAGAAAGTTCATGACAACACCTTTGATTCTAACTGCTGTCATCCGTCAGCAGCAACCGATCGTGAGGTAAGAACAACGAATAATGCCGCAACCACTATGTAATCATAGAAATGTTCATTTAATCTTTTGGTAACAAACAGTGAGGACTATTCAATCGCCATAACAAAGAAGTCAACGATAGCGTGACCTAGCTCTGGTACTAGCAGTTGGTGTAGGCCTATCAGAAAACGAAGCTAGCCTAACGTTCATTTCTTTCCTGGTCCAAGTAATTTAACGATGATCCATTCACATTGCAAACTTAACTTCTAATGATTCCAAGTTAACTGGTGCCAGAAACTAATGAACAAACTGATGTCTTAGTATCTACACACACAGTGACACACCACACCACACACACACACACACACACACACACACACACACACACACACACACACACGATTGTGACTACACACACACACACACACACACACACACACACACACACACACACACACACACACACACACATGGTGACTTTACACACACACACACACACACACACACACACACACACACACACAGAGTCACAGTCACACACACTCACACACACAACACACACACACACACACACACACACACACATACACACACAGTGACACACACACAGAGAATCTCACACACACACACACACACACACACAAAGTCCTTCGGATGAGACTTTAAACCGAGGCCCCGTGTGCGAACGCACGCAGAACATCTTGGGCACACGTTAAATCCTGTTCCGCTTTTCGTAAGAGTAGGCCATCGTGTGCCGGTGGGAACAGATGACAAGATTTACAAAACTGCATACACACGGGGACCGGATGAGAAAAAGCACATGATTGCTTATTCTGTTATCCTCGATATAAAAGAATTAAATAAATTAGATAAATAAAAAAATTAAATAAATAAAACACACACACAACACACACACACACACACACACAATGTGTGGGCGTGTCCACAGGGTTAGAGTTGATGAATTGGTTGTTTACCAACTCAAGAGTCTAAATGAAAGTATCAAATCTTATTGAATCAGTTGATTAGAAAATATTTTTTAATACAAGGTAAAAAAAAATGATATAAAAAAGTATACCCACATAGGTGACAGTTTCATAATAACCATGAAGCACCATGGAATAGTACAAGTATTTATTAGGCTTTCTTCCCAGGAACAGTTGTGTTTTTATTAAGCCAGGGAGGAGCTACTACTTTGAAAATTCCAGCATACTGTTATAACTAAGTTGTCAGCACATCATAGGCCCTTAACCCAGTGTACCCCTGTTGCAAGAGTATACAGCTGAAAGTACAGAAATGTTTCCAGGGGTTGACTCTGATGGTTTATTAATAATAGTATACTAGCTCATATATATATCAGTGTACACTCTGATTGCTGTGAGTCCTGTCATGGTCTTTTCAGCTACCTTGATTTAATTTATGAAGCATAGCAATTAGCATATATATATATTATATGTGTATTATATATATAATTAATATATATATATTATTATTATTATATTAATGCACCATAGGACGCTATTCTAAACTAATCACAGAACAGGTTTTCAGACCCTAAAATTGGAAGAAAGACACATTGTTTACCATGATTTGTGGTTCAGTTCAACTGAAATTGAAAACCTGCATCTTTAAGGATTGTAGTTATAAACACATATAAATTCTAAAACACACTACTGCTTTAAATAAACCACCCTCAAATTGGAAACAGGAAAGCCTACGTTTTAAAAATTTTGCTGTGCTCATAGTCATATCATATGTAACATAGAGTTCTAAGTAAAAAGCAGTTGACTATTGTTAGCTGTTTCAGTGTTTGTGGTATATTGTTTTAACCAATCTTTAGAATTAAGACATCTGGTGCACATGATGCTTGTTAATGGTATTACCGGCTCTATAATAAAGAACAGCTGTCACATAGTCAAAAGTACATCCAAAGATTGGAAAATTGCGTACTTCAAAGAGCTGTGGATATATTTAATAATTCAAGCATGTTTCTGTGTGCACAGGTATTTGTCCACAATGGCACAGGCTCACATTAAACGTGTCATTGAGAATGACGAGATCAGACGCTCGGAGACAGACAAGCGCCTCTACCGAGGTCTGGAGTTGAACAATGGCATGAAGGTGCTGTTGGTCAGTGACAAAGACACTGACAAGTCCGCAGCTGGCATGGATGTCCACATTGGTCAGTTGTGATATCAATTATGTTATTGCTGACAGAGTTTTTGTTTTGTTTGTGTGCATTTTAAAGTTGTTTTGCTTCTTTTTTTATCCCTTTCTTTTTTTTTCTTTTTTTTAAGCTTTTTGAAATGTCCAGTTGTATAATTACAATTCAGAGAAGCAAAACCAATTCAAACTTTATTGAATCATGTTTTCCCTTACTGTGCATTGCCATTTTATTGGGTTTTTTTTAAACATGGCATTGATTATGTGGGTCATTTGCCAAAATATATATCATGTAAGCAGTTTTACAATGTTTAACAGCGATACATTCCAAAAATGTGTGATAGATTTATATCAAAAATGTTACTGTTTGTTAGGCTACAATATGTAATTATTATCATGTATACACCTTGAAAAAAAAGACCAAACAATCTTGCTGGTAAGTTTACCAATAAATGTAAGAAGTAAGCTAACAAACTGGTAAACAGGCAGGCAGGCAGACAACTGGGACAAGCCGACAGTTAGGCATAATATATCAGCTGAGAATCCAAACAGGATAAAACATAATATACAAGTACACTACATGTTTTTATTTTTCAGGGCATATAATATATGTTTTTGATATACATCTTTGAACTTTCATGAAGATATATGAACTTACAGTCACACATACAAACATGTACTCGAAAACGCACTCATGCATGCATGCAATCACTCATAAGTATGTGCGTGCGTGTGTGTGCGCGCGCTTGCGCACGCACACACACACACACACACACACACACACACACCACACACACACACACACACACACACACACACACACACACACACATGGGATAGTCAAGTGGTCAGAACATTGCGCTCGCAATTTGACGACCAGGGTTTGATTTCCGTTCGAGGGGATTTTTCCCCTGGAGTTAGCATCAGTTCTGACTCCACTCTCCCTAAAAGTCTTTCGGATGAGACTATAATAAACCGAGGCCCCGTGTGTGGACACGCGCAGAACATCTTGCACACACGTTAAATCCTGTTCCGCTTTTTGTAAGAGTAGGCCATTGTGTGCCAGTGGAACAGAGGACAATATTTATAAAAATGCATGCACACGGGGACTGGATGTAAAAAAGCACACGAGTGCTTATTCCATATCCTCGATTTAAAAGAATAAATCAATAAAAATACACACACACACACACACACACACACACACACACACACACACACACACACACACACACACACACACACTGTCTGCCCAGAGTGTTGTATGTTACTATTGTTACTTGTACCTAAAGTAATGGTAGTTTGTTGTAGCATCTTCCTGAGGGGAAAATTTTTTTTCTTTGCTTGGTTTTGTTGAATGTTGCTTCTTTGTAAAATGTGAACTTTACTAGTTCACATCTACAAGTATTGAACAATAGAATAAATACATGAACCATTCCTTTACCTTTTTTTAAACAATATTTTTTTTTACAGGCTCAATGAAAGATCCCAGGGAAATACCTGGTCTTGCTCATTTCTGTGAGCACATGCTGTTTCTAGGAACAGAAAAGGTATTTGAAAAAAATTATCTATGTCAGTATGTGTGTGTGTGTGCATTTGTGCATGCATGCATGTGTATGAGAAAAAAAAGAGAGAGAGAGAGAGAGAGAGAGAGAGAGAGAGAGAGAGAGAGAGAGAGAGAGAGAGAGAAGAGTACGCATTACTTTTAAACTGATTTTAAAATGTCTTCGAAGTCACAAGCATTTTGACAGTGTCTAAATTCAGCGTGCACACAGGGACAGGATGAAATTTTAAAAAAATAATAAAGCACATGAGTGCTCATTCAATAATTCTTGAAAGTAAAGAATGAATAAATAAATGAAAGAAATGAATTGGTGGTATTTTTCTTTATCAGCTTGTCATAATATCTTATTTTGGTTGTGGGTGATACACATGTGCATGTCTTCTGTTGCAGTATCCAGAGGAGAATGCTTACAGCAAGGTATGTTTCATGATGTGGGCTGCATGTATAATTGAAAGATAGCCCGTGTGAAAGATTTTAAGTAAATTATATAAATTATTTGGCTGTGTGGAAAGAAGTTGAGAATACCAAGATGAGACGTCTGATATACCTGATGAATTTGAAATAAAAATATAAGGTTTAAAAAGTGCTATGTTTACCACAATATGGCCGGGGATGATACTGTATTGCCAGTGAAGAGAAGCTGTGGTGTTGCAGTTCTATGTTTTTCTGCATCGTGTCATGCAATTATTCAGCTCTCCTACAAACAGTGATAATTAGGATAATGACATGTCAGCCATCTTCTTTTTAAATCTTTATCTTTTGGGTAATTTTTAAAGAGTGGTTGGTTAAGTTTATACTGTTGGAAAATCACATAAGATAAAAAGACAAGGGAACTGCATGCTAGTTACAATGATTTCTTATTTTCTTGTCTGTAGAAATAACAAGAAGAATACGGTAAAAATTTGAATTCATTCAAAAAGAACTTTGTATTTTAAGCATTGTTAGACTACTATTCATGTTTATGAACAGATTGGTGACAATTTCTATATATATGTGACAAGTGGCATAGAAAAAGGAGCAGAAGATGTGGGTTGTAAAATGCAAAACCAGACAGGCTCATATAGCTATGTTTTTACCCCCACATTCTTTGAATACAGTATATTTTGTTTTATCTTTATTCATCAATAAACTGTTTTGTTTGTATTCCTCTGTTTGACAGTACTTGAGTGAGAATGGTGGGAGCTCAAACGCTTTCACATCTCTGGAGCACACCAACTACTACTTCGATGTGTCTCCAGATAGCTTGAGTGGGGCTCTGGACAGGTACGAGGGGTTTTTTTGTTTGTTTATTTTTTTTTAGCTTTTGTTTTAGTGTTTTTTTGTGTGTGTTTTTTTTTCCTCATGACAGGTACTACCGCAGTCTTGTTCTATTTTTGTTGTTTGCACATTGTTTTGTGTGTTCATTTTTCATATAACCATTATGCTTTATTTTTTTACCTAGATATTGCCTGCCTTGTCTTCTGGGCTTTGTATACCATATACTGAATCATTTCAGTTTTTAGACTGTTCAGTTTTATACTTGCAGTATTCGAAAGGAAGATTTTTGGCCTAAGCCAAAAGCTTTTGTCAGCTGTTTATGTAAGCAAAGTGTCAATGTTGTGCTTTGAATTGTCATGTTGAAACAAGCTCTCAGCATAATTCCTTCTCTTTTTTTTTCTTCTCGTTTTTGTGTTTGTAACTGAAAGTATGAGAATTCATATGGGATAGAATTTCCCAAGCTTTTTCTCCAATTTTGTGTTTGTAACTAAAAGTATGAAAATTCATATAGGAAGAAATTAGCATGCTTTTTTTTTGCTTTTTTTTTTTTCCTATTTTTGTGTTTGGAACTACAGCTATGACAGTGTGTATGGGGAGAAATGTGACAGTATTCCACTTGATTTGTGGTCCCCTATGACCACAAAGGATATGAGACACCTTTACCTTTATCTTTGCCTTTACCTACCACTTGATTTGTGGTCCCTACGACCACAAAGGTTTTTATGAGACACCTTTACCTTTACCTTTACCTACCGCTTGACCTGACAGGTTTGCCCAGTTCTTCCTGTGCCCCCTCTTCACTGCCTCGGCCACAGAGCGGGAGGTGAACGCGGTGAACTCGGAGAATGACCGCAACCTGCAGAGTGACCCCTGGCGCATGTTCCAGCTGGACAAGAGTCAGGCCATGCAGGACCATGACTACAACAAGTTTGCTACAGGTACAAAAAATAATAAATAAATAAATAAATAAATAAATGAATAAATAAATAAATAAATAAATAAAATAAATAAAAAATAAAAAAAGTTTGCTACAGGTAAAAAAAAAAATTAATTAAAAAAATAATAATTAAAAAAAAACAACCTTTGCTGCAGGTGAGCCAGCGCCAAATTAGTACAGAGAGAGAGAGGGAAACCACAAAAATATTTTTTTTTTTTTTTTTTTAATTTTTTTTTATATATCGAGGATAATGGAATAAGCGCTTGTGTGCTTTTTTTTTTACATCCAGTCCCCGTGTGTATGCAGTTTTGTCAAACTTGTCATCTGTTCCCACCAGCACACAATTGCCTACTCTTACGAAAAGCGGAACAGGATTTAACGTGTGTCGCAAGATTATATATGTATGTATGACAGCTATACTTCTGTCTGGGAGACAGAAATCTTTATCTAGAAATTTTTGCACTGAAAAATGCATTTTTGACAATTTGAATAGCATTGTATGACCAGAGTAATGGTATAAAAATCTGTATCCGTGTGAACTGACTTTTTGTTTCAGAAATCATGAAAATGGTACCAAATTTGTTTGAAAATCACGAGAGAAAACATAAGAAAAAAAGTTTATCCCATTCACAGACAATCTGAAATAACGTGTCTGTAGCACTCTTTCACTTAAACAATATGGTATATCCATCTTGAAAAAAAAAATTTTAATGATTTTATCCATGTATTGGGTATCTAGCATCACCCATTGTGTAATGGAAAGAACTAAACAGATATTGTTAATATCATCGTCATCATCATCATCATCATCCTTATCATTATCATCGTTATTGTTGTTGTTGCTGTGCTGCTGCTGCTTTATCATCATTAACATTATTATCATCATCATCATCATCATCATCATCATCATCGTTATTATCATCATTAACACTATTGTTATTATCGTCACTATTACTATTATCACCGTTATTATTATTATCATCATCATCATCACCATCATCATCATCATCATCATCATCATCATCATCATCATCATCACTACTATTATCATCATTAGTATCATCATCATCATGGTATCTGTTGTGTAGGGAACAAGGACAGCCTGATGACGGAGCCCACAGCGCAAGGCATTGACGTGAGGGAGCAGCTGCTGCAGTTCCACAACCGCTACTATTCCTCCAACATCATGGGCCTGTCTGTTCTGGGCAGAGGTGTGTGTGTGTGGGTGGGTGTGCGTGTGTGTGTGCGTGTGTATGTGTGTGTGTGTGTGTGTGTGTGTGTGTGTGTGTGTGTGTGTGTGTGTGTGTGTGTGTGTGTGTTTACAACACCAGACAGGATTTGCCCCTCTTTTGTTAAACTCCTTCAGTGCTTCCAGTAATTATAGACACAGTCCCATTCAGTCTTTTCTGCTGGCGCTACTGCAATTTTCATAGGCAAACTAAAAGTACACTTACTCTGCGTAGGTTTGAGAAAATTAATGTTATTTTTCAAGTAATTCACTTTTTAGCTATCATTTATATCAGAAAACATAATTTTGTTTTTAAAGTGATTTATCTTCAACTACAGGACGGGATAGCTCAGTGGTCAAAGCACTCGCTTTCCCCCAGCCAAGGTTAAGCAGCATCAAGCATGGTTACCAGTTGGATGGGTGACCGTTTGTGCACCTTGGCTTCAGTACAGTCCCCCAGTTCACCCACCTGTAAATGGGTACCTGCGCTCTTTAGGGTCAGGGAAGGTAAAGCAGCGAGGGAGAGGAGATGGGCACCGCCCTCAATATGCTGCCCTAGAGAAGCTGAGGTCTCTGACACCTCACTCCCCAATGACCACATAGGTTATGGGACACCTTTACCTTTAAGTCCCAAGTACTCTGGAAGATAGTCAGCTGTAAGAAATGATTATTTTTGGGTTGCAGAGTCGCTGGATGAAATGACGGAGATGGTGGTTCCCTTGTTTTGTGGTGTGGAGAACAAGCAGGCTGAAATCCCAGAGTGGAAGGACTGTCCTTATGGACCAGAGCAAAACATGGTATGTACAGCGTTTCATTGTCCGGCAAGCTAATGGTCTTCATTGCTGTTGGGATGTGTGTGTGTGTGTGTGTGTGTGTGTGTGTGTGTGTGTGTGTGTGTGTGTGTGTGTGTGTGTGTGTGTGTGTGTGTGCAGTGTGCACATGTATATATATATATATATAATATATATATATATATATATATATATACACACACACACACACACACACACACACACACACACACACACACACACACACACACACACTTAGGTACATGTTTGAATGTATGCTACAAGAGAGGTGAAAATCAAAGAAGTATATAACCTGACGTTTTCTTTTTCCAGAAAATTACGAAGGCAGTACCAGTAAAGGACACCCGTGACCTGGGTGTTTCCTGGAACATCCCAGACCTCCACCCCTACTACAAGATGAATGTGAGCACTGTGTACCACTTTCACTCACAGAACATTTATTTCTCTGCTTAATTAATATTCATGATGCTTGCTTTCACGAGGGAGGTGCGCATTGCCACAAGTGCTTTGCCACCCATTATTTTGCTTTCTGTGTGTGTATTTGTTTCCCTGTCAGAGTGGTTTGTTAGTGGTACTTCTTTTGGAGCTGTGGGGGTTTTTTTTGTTTTTGTTTTTTATTATATGCACTAAGTATGTCTTTTTTTTTCATTTTCTCTGTTGTTGAACTGGGGATGCTACATAATGTTGTGTTGGTTGTATTTACTTATGCATCTCAGTACTTATTTTATATGAAGTTTTTCACAGCTTTTGGCCACATCTATCAAAGGTCTTTATTGTTGATTGTCTTGAAAGTAACAGAAGAGACATATAGAAATACAGCAGTGTTACATCAGATCAGAATATACAGCTCGAGTGTATCGAGAAAATCTGCTGTCAAGAAAATCTCGTTCAGTTTAGACAAGAAAATAAAACCAACCTTCTAGCACCATACAGTTACATATCTTACCGTTTCAGACCTTAGCAATCACAGCTTAGTAGGCTGAACCAACAGTCATTGTGTATTTGTAAAATGTTGGCAGAAATATACTGTCACAGTCGACAGAAGATTGCTACATGCATGTCCAATCAATGTCGTAGGGTAGCTGGGGGGAGAGAGACAAAAGTCTTGTTGGGAGGACTGGGAAAAGAGAGTTTGACATCAAGATGACTGTTCAGCTTTATAGGCACTTCCCGCATGAGAACACTGGACAGGTTGAATCTTCAGGATTTTGTGGGTCATCAGCTACAGCCATAGGTATTACATGCCTATCATTGTTTGTTGTTTAGAGTCTGTTGAGGACTGGATGATGTTCCATGAAATCGTGTGTTAAATCAAATGGTGATATGTCTGGTATTTTTCAGCCTGGCCATTACCTGGGCCATCTGTTGGGGCATGAAGGGCCTGGCAGTCTTCTCTCAGAGCTCAAAGCCAGAGGTAATGTCTTGCATGTAGTCACTATTCCCTTTTTTTCTTGTCTAGAAAAGTCCTTTTTAAAAAAAAAAAAATTCACATTTTATCATTATTACTTCCGAAAATACATCCTGTCTAGAAAAGTTTTATTCTTAGTGTGTGTGTGTCTGTGTCTGTGTGTGTATGTGTGAATGTGAGTGTGTCTGTGTCTATGTGTGTGTGAAACTACATGTATGAATTTTAAGAAACTCAGCTGAAACAGAGAAAAGCAAAAATTAACAAATATGGTTAGTCCTATGATTTGTGTCCTATGATTTGTGTGTGTGTGTGTGTGTGTGTGTGCGTGCATGCATGTATATGTGCGGGTGCGAACGCGTGCATATGTGTAAATAATGGTGATCATATGTCTTTTCTAGTCAATGGTTTTTAAGAACATTGTATCTAAACATTGGTGTGTGTGTATGCATGTGTTTGCGTGTGTGCGAGCGTGCGCGCGTAGAGTGTGAGTGTTTGTGACATTTTTATTTGAAGTTATATAATGTTTGAACAAATATGAAATTTAGCTACTTCGTGTGTTTGATTATGATCTGTATCAATATGCCTGACAGTATTGTAATTGCCCTTCAGGGATGATTAAAGTGTTTTGACTTGACTTGACTTGACTTGACTTGATTTTATATATATATATATATATATATATATATATATATATATATATATATATATATAATCATAGGACTAACCATATTTGTATATGTCCTGCCTCTGAATCTGCCAGTTTATGTGCTGAAGTAACATTTTTGTGACTGGTGAAAGTGCACCTTGTTATTGACAGAAATGACACAATCACCTTGTTATTGACAGAAATGACAGACAAAATCGTACAGAAATTTGGACTATCCATTATTGTACATGAAGGTGTATTTTGTTTGTTATACTTGTTCGCAGGTTGGGTGAACACGCTGTGTGGGGGACAGAAACATGGGGCCAATGGGTTTGACTTCTTCACCGTCAGTGTGGACCTCACTGAAGAGGGCCAAGGTTCGAAAATGTCTTAAGTCTTCATTTCTTTGTTTTGATAGGCTTGGTTGTGAAAAGGTCTAAGAGTTTGTCTGATTGGCTTCATTGTGAACGAGTGTAAGAGTTTTTGTGTTTTATCTCTCTATTCAGTGAGTTTTTGTGTGCATGTCAGCCTTTGTGAATGAATTGTGGATGTGCTGCATGTGATATGCATAAAAAAGTCTTGTTTCAAGATGTCTTGTCTGAATTGTAAGCCAAATCAGACATTGGGTTTTTTTAGTTTGTTTATCTACCTAGATTTTGTTTTTCTTGTTTTTTAATAGATGTCTGTATAAAAATATGTTTGTATGTATGTGCATGTATGTATGTATAACATTTTATTCCACCACCGTGTGTAGTGTGCATTAAAGCAGTTTACCAACTGCATAGCGATGAACATATTTCTAGAAGGTTGAATGATTAAGCTGGTTTATTGTTATCGTCATGATTATGATTGCTTAGGTAATGAAGTGTGCTGAAGGCAGTGATGCCCTGTGTTGTGTTGAATTGCAGAGCATGTGGAGGACATTCATCACTCTCATCTACCAGTACATCAACATGCTGAAGAAAGAGGGGCCACAGGAATGGGTGTTCCAAGAGTGCAAGGTGAGTGCTTTTGGTAGTGTAATACTTGCATGCTTGTTTTCACATGTTGATGTGTGTGTGTGTGTGTGTGTGTGTGCTGTGAGTGTGTGAGTGACTGAGTGTAGTGCTGGAGTGAGTGAGTGTGGAGAGGGAGAGAGGAGAGAGAGAGGAGAGGGGAGGGGGGGGGGGGGGGGGGAGAGGGAGACAGAGAGAGAGAGAGAGATTTATATATGCTTTTTTGCTTACAAATCATCAGATCATGCATATAGGTTTGAATGTTTTAAAGACAAAAGAAATCACTCAAATAAACTGGAATGGGAAGAATCTGAATAAAATATTTGAGCCTTTTACATATATATCATCATGTATATGTGTGAACAGATGTGTCACTGGCTTGATATTGTGGGTAAATTGTTCTCTTTTTTTAGTGTAAGTCTTTATTATTTCTTATATATTGCACATTTAGGAAGGAAGTCTTATTTTTTTCCATGATCTGTTTATATACTCCAGTGACAACATTAACCTTTTTGGATTGATGGTAATGTGTTTTTATAATGTTGTGTGTGCACAGGATCTGAGTGCCATGCAGTTCCGCTTCAAGGACAAAGAAAAGCCCAGGAACTATGTGTGCAACCTTCCGGCTTACTGCATGTAAGTAATCACCATTTTCTGTTTTTCATTACATCAAGTCAGTGTTACATGACTATTAACTCAGTACAATGAAAAGGACAGAAGGTATTTCTTGGAAAGAAGGTATTTTTTGTTCTATTGTGGGAGGATGGTATATTTATGCTGATGCATCTTGAAAAGGTGTAGGTTTTTTTTACGGTTTTATACAAAGTGTTATTAATTCATAAAGAAACTGATGTGGTGATCTAGAATATAGGAGTAAAGATAAACATTCCAAATCTTCTTGTGTGAAAACATGACATTTCTGGATGTATCAAATTCCTAAGAATTTATAATTGAGGAAAACAGGTTTTAAAAAGCAAAGCTGTTTTGGATATGACCTGACAAGAGTGAAATGTTGATGTTGTTGCACAGGACTACCCCATGGCAGAAAGCCTGAGTGCCATGTACCTGTTCACCGAGTACCGCCCTGAGCTCATCAACATGATCCTGGACCTGCTCACACCTGAGAACATGAGGTGAAGGCCGTTTGTGGTGTTTTTCTTTCACCTCCTAGTTTTGTCCTGTTTTTCTCCTTTTGAAAATTTTTGAAAATTTATATTTATTTGTTTTGTTTAGTCTGTTCACTTATGAAGTTGTTTACACAGAAAGTCAGGGGATGCAAACCACAGAAATGGAAGTTTTTTTTATTTTAAGTTGTATCCATGAATTTATTGTCAGCCACCTGTGATCTTCACTATTAGGCTTGTAAAGGGGGGGGGGGGGGGGGGGGGGGGCAGTGGAGAGAAGTTAGGAGGACTCGAAATAAAAACTTAAAATCATGTTTCATATTGGGAGCGGACTTGTGTTTGTGCTTATGTCCTGACCTGTAGTCATCCATAAAATCATCTTCATATGAAATGATTGGTATGGCATGTACTTACAACCTCCTGAGTAAGTTGCTGCTTTGACACATGTGTATGTTTATTTCAGGGTGCATGTGTACAGCAAAAAGTTTGAAGGCCAGACGGATCTGACGGAGAAATGGTATGGCACACAGTACAGAGTGGATGACCTTTCAGCACCTCTTGTGGAGGTCAGTAACAAATCAGAGATGGTGGAAAAGCAACTGTACTTTTTCTCTTCTTTTCTTTACTATTTCAGTCACAAATTTCTGCTTTTTTTCTGTGCTATCATGCAGAACCTGCAAAGCAAGGAATTAAAAATATGTATTTCAAATCTTGTTTAGATTCATATAACGGCTTATGGTATGAATAAACCCTGTTTAAACCAAATCCATTTCAGGTTGAATTTTCTGAAACATGGATGTATAGGTTTATGAGTGAAACAAAACACCCAAATAAACAAACAAAACTGATGTATTCATTTCGTTGTCTTCTCTTTATTAATCAAAACAAGTCAGCCAGAGTTTCATCTGAGGTAGCCTTTGACACAGAGAGCATGATGAGTAAGGCAGTGACAACCCTTGTTTTCCTGTCCTAAGGGATGGAAAAAGTGCGGTTTTCATGAGAACCTGAGGCTGCCTGACCGCAACGAGTTCATCCCCAGCAACTTCGACCTGGTTGCACGTGAAACAGAGGTGGGTGTCTACATCATTTGCACATGTTTTCTACCTTAGAAAAGAAGAAGAAAAGAAAAATCAGACAAAAACAAAAGCCCTGAAAGATTAAGTGTTATCTAAACCATCTGATTTTTTCTTTTTTTTATATATTTCTGTTTCTCTCTCCTCTCTCTCTCTCTCTCTCTCTCTCTCTCTCTCTCTCTCTCTCTCTCTCTCTCTCTCTCTCTTTTCTCTCTTCAACATGAACCAAGCCTACCCTCCCCCTTCTCACCATCCATCCCCTCAAAAATTAGATTTTTTTAAAAGTTATCCAATGTAATCTCCAACGGATCCTAATAAGGTCACTTGCATACACACTCCTTCATGTCCTGACTTCCATGAAGAGCATTGTGTAGCAAACTAGAGGGATTGCTTTGCTTTGTACTTGCTTCTTAGCCAGTCCGCAGTTAGTAGAGCAAATTTATACTGAATGTGGGGCAGGCTCCAGATAACAGGGGGTCAGGTTTTGACAAAAAGTAGACAAAATCACTCACATTTTGACGATTAAGAATTTTGTGTACTTTAAGTGTTCAAGTGAAGTAATATTAATAAGATTTTAAAGGGAACAGTTTCTTTTTTAAAGGAAACGATGTATGTGGTGTTTTAGTTGGGTTTTTTTTTTTGGGGGGGTAGGGGGGGGTCTTGTTTTTTTTGTTTAGAAATGTTGAAAGAATATGTATGATTTGGAGGGGTCTTTGGATAGCGTTGTCTTATCGTTTGTTTTGATGTCTTTTCTTTTTCAGAATCCAGCCCTTCCAGAAATAATCAGGGTAAGAAGCTACTCTCTTGCTGTGGTCTATTTCCTTGCCATTCTTTTGTCTCATTGGGAAGAGATCTATCTATCTATCTGTCTATCTGCCTATCTATCTATCTGTCTGTCTGTCTCTCTGTCTATCTCTTTTATTCTATAGAAAGACAGCAAGATATATGTAATATATATTTTTTTATATTTTTTTTTTAATTCTGTTTTTTTTTTCTAGCACAGTATGAATTGTATATTAAAGTTATGATACAAATGAATCGGTAAGTCTTTGTTATGCTCATTATCAATTAGTTTGTTTAGTTTGACTTTTAATTAAGTCACTGTTTGTGTGTGTCGCAAGGTTTTTATTTTGTTGTCACTGTTACTGTTCATTTTTTATCACGTGTGTATTGTGATGTGTGTATGTGATCAGATGTGTGTAATGTGATTTGTATGTAATCAGATGTGTGTATTGTGATGTGTGTATGTAATCAGATGTGTGTAATGTGATATGTGTATGTAATCAGATGTGTGTATTGTGATGTGTGTATGTAATCAGATGTGTGTAATGTGATATGTAGTAGTAGTCTTCAATTTTACGTCCTTCCACATAAAGTGATACTGGACGGGGTAAGGGGGAGGGAATTTAAAAAAAAAAAAAAAAAAGATAATGATAATGATAAAATTATATAAGATGAACAGATAGATAAAATGAATAATGACATTAATGAATTTAAAAGAAAACAATAAAACAAAACCCAAACCCCCTTAACGTAAAATCTAATGGTAATAATAATAGTTGAAATATTGGTAAAAAGAAGAGGGAAAGAGAGAGACAAAGACAGAGAATAGTTGGGGGATGGAATGACTGAAAATAAATAAAGATTCAAGAAAAAATATGCACAAAAAATAAATTTAAAAATTAGATTGAATGTTAGCATGTGTGTGTGTGTGTTGTGTGCATGCTGCTGCGTGCGCGTGCGTGCGTGCGTGTGTGTTGGTGCAGGTGTGTAGTTGTGGCTGACGATATCCTCATTACATTAAGCGGAGCTGTATGCTAAACACTAATTTACAGGAGAGAATAAAATTCATAACAGAACAGCAATGATATAACTACAACAAATGCCCTATAGGACTTAACAATAAACCTGTAGCAATAGCAAACACTAACTTGATATTCTCCAAAACTTTTTCAAGGGAAGTTTCATGAAAACTGGGTAAGTAAGGTTTTAAAGTCTTGCATTCAAGTACATATGGGTATTTGAAATATGATTGCTTCCACATAAGCATTTAACATTCTTGCTAAATTTTGTGATAAAAGCATTTAATCAGATTCTATAAAATAATGCCTCAAGCTGTCTTTCTTTGATCACACTTCTATAAGTCTTTAACGATGTATGCTTTCACAAACACTTTTTTTCTGGTTGGAACCCATTTTACTATCTGTTCTTTGCTGTATTATTTCAGTGAATATATTTGAGGATGCTTGTTCTAACATGTGGTATCCTTCTTGGATAGACAAAGGAATATGTAGCTCAATGTTTTCACTTTTATTACTTGCACCTCTTTTTGCATCCCAATCAACCCATTCATTTGAGTACAATCCTATGTGTGAAGGTACCCAAAGAAAGGTGACAAATATACCTCTTAAACTTAAAAGGTGTACAATGTGTTTTACATCTAATATAAAATTCGAATGGTTCTTGTAATCTGCCGATTTTATAGCATATAAAACTGATTTAGAATCGACACAAAGTAAAATATGGTAAAAACAATATGGATGATATAGTATGTATGTTAAAGCCATTAAGATTGCAACCAGTTCAGCTGTAAATATTGACCGATTTACACCAATATAATATGATTTTTCTACTTTGAGTGCTGGTATAACAAAAGCTGAACCAGCTTGATGGTTCTCTAAAAGTGATCCATCAGTGTACACTTTAAGATAACTGCAGTAGTTGTTATGAATATAGGATCTAACAGTAGCTGCCAAAACATTTGGATTCTCGTCCTTCTTCATGTCTGTGTAATCAATATAAAAAAAATGCTGGATTCATTTCCCAAGAGGGGTAAGCTGGAACTACTTTTTGAGAGTCTACATTCATTTTAATATTAATTTCAGATTGCTCGTAAAGGTCAGCAACATAAGTACCAATAGTTTTCAAAGAGCGTATTTGCTGTGCTCGTTTTGGAAAAAATATATCAGATTTTATTTTTACGTCTTCTGACGCAAAGTTTTTGGGAGTTGAACTTCTCAGTACGTATTTGGCGCATGCAAATTTTCGGTATTCATCCAAGGGCAACATTCTGACTTCTTTATTATGTGTCAATTGCTGATGCATGAAAAGGTACACCAAGAGTAAGCCTGTATGCTTTACAGTCTATACTTTGAAGCTTTCTCAATAAATATTTTTGAGCATTAAAAAAGACTTCATGTCCATACGATAATTTTGATCTTATTATTGATGTCGATAAGTGTTTAAGAATTGATAGATCTTGTCCCCAATACTGCTTACTAATAATTTTCAGGAGATTTAAGCTTTTTCTTGCTTTAGTTAAAATATATTCAATATGGGCATTCCATGTTAACTTTGACACATGGTACACCTAAAAATTTTACTATTTTACTGAATTGTCTCATTTTCAATCTTTAACCCTGGTAATTCGTTTGGATCACACCATTGTTAAATAACACCATGTGTGTTTTTTCCGTAGAAAGAGTGAGGCCATTTTCTATTATATACTGATTCAGATTATCTAGTTGTTTTTGGTATATTTTTCTATTATGATTTAAGGCCCTTTTCGACGTGCTTTGTTTCATAGTAACGGTCATCCAAATACAAATATCGTCTGCATATTGCACTAAAGTTACATCCTTTGATATATGTTTTGGAAGATCATGTAACAATATGTTAAATAAAACTGGAGCTAATACAGAGCCTTGGGGCAAGCCCATTTGAAGATATTTTGAATTAGAATATGTATTTCCTACCCCCACTTGAATTGATCTTTTACTAGGAAAACTCTTGATGTAATGATAAAAATGACCAGAAAATCCTATTGACTTTAACTTATTCATAACTTTTGCATGCCAGACTTGATCGTATGCCTTTCTTAGTTTTAAGATCAAAAATGTGGCTAGAACATTTTTCCTTCAAGCAAATTGTTGTTTCACACACGTTTAGCTTGACTAAATTGTCCATTGCAGATCTTCCTCTCTGAAAGCCTGCCTGATTGATTGGTATAATGTTTTTTTTTCACAGTAATATAACAATCTTCTCAATACAATTCTCTCCATTAACTTGCTAGTGTGAGAGGTTAATGAAATAGGCCTATAACTTGATATTTCTGTCTTGGGCTTTCCTTTTTTATGAATCGGTACAACAATTGACTTGTTTCCATTGTATGGGTATGACACCCTCAACCCAACATTTATTAAAAAGTTTATGTAATAAAAGAATGAAATTTTCAAGCAAGTGTTTTATCATATTATTTGAAATAGCATCAGTTCCAACAGATGTTTTCTTATTAGGAGGAGATACGATTGCATTTTTACTTCCTGAACTGTTATTGGAGCATTAAAACAGAGGGTGTTATCAGGCAGGGGATCTGTGATATGTGTATGTAATCAGATGTGTGTATTGTGATTTTTTTACAACTGTTTGTTTCTTGCTTGTCAAGGACACAGCACTGAGTCGGCTGTGGTTCAAGCAAGATGACCAGTTTCTCAAGCCTAAAGCCTGCATCAGCTTCGACTTTGTCAGGTAGGTAGTGTGTCTTCAGTTTTTCGTCTGTTTAATGAAGGTAATATTAGATGACCAGGTATGTAGGAAAAGGTAGAAGGGGAATGGTGGTGTGCTTTGTGTGTGTATGTGTGTTGGTGTGTGTGTGTGCGTGCGTGGTGTGTGTGTGTGTGTGTGTGTGTGTGTGTGTGTGTGTGTGTGTGTGTGTGTGGTGTGTGTGTGTGTTTTGTGTGTGTGTGTGTGTGTGTGTGTGTGTGTAGGTAGGTAGGTAGGTAGGGAGGTAGGGAGTGTGTGGGTGGGCGTGTATGCATACACACATGCACATGTAGTGACTAGCGAGATATTGTTTATGATTCTTGCTTTTATTCCATTTTCTCTCCTGCATACATGAATTTTGTTTTCAAATTGAATACCTCCATCGCTGTGTAGATAACAGTGTGACTTGTGTGTCTTTTGTTGCCCTTTCAGCCCCTATGCCTACATCGACCCTCTGCATGCCAACATGAACACCATGTTTGTGGAGCTGTTCAAGGATGCTCTCAATGAGTACGCCTATGCTGCCGAGATTGCTGGCTTGGGGTACAACCTGGTCTGCTCTCTCTACGGAATCACCGTATGTACTGTACTTGTGTTTGTGTGGAGGGGGGGGGGGGGGAGGAGGCGTGTGTGTAGAGTGTGATGTGTATGTAGGGGGTGTGTGTGTGTGTTTTTGTTTGCTTGCTTGTTTAGTTGGTCGTTTTGTTGCTGTGTGTTTGTGTATGTGTGTGTTTGTGTGTGTGTGTGCATATGTGTGTGCATATGTGTGTGTGCGTGCGTGTGTGTGCATTTATGGTTATTTGATAGAGAAAACTTGTTGCTATAGTTCACACTGTAAAAGTGAGAGACAGGGAATGAGTACAAGTGTTTGCTTTTCAGAGCACATGCGAACTTATACACATGCATGCATGCACAGTCACACTCTCATGCGCACTTGCACATGCATATACACTCAAAATGTGCATAAATTAAACTCACAAACAGAAATCAAACACCCATCCACCACACACACACAACAACCACAACACAACACACCCCACAAAACCCACACACAAACCCACACACACAAAAAAAACCCACAAACACAATATCCCATACACAAACACCACACACTCACAACACCCTCACAATCATCAAACACATCAAAACAAAAAATGATGATGATAGACAACAATGATAAACGATGATAATGCTGAATGCTGCAATAATGATGATGCTGACAATGATGATGCTGACAAATGATGATGATGAAATGATGATGATGATAATGATGCTGACAATGATGATGATGATATAATGCTGACAATGATGATGATATGATGTGCAATGACGATGATGCAAGATGATGCTGACAATGATGATGATAATGATGCTGACAATGAGATGATATGATGCTGACAATGAGATGATAATGATGCTGACAATGACGATGACAATGATCTGACAATGATGATGATAATGATGATGACAATAATGATGACAATAATGATGCTGACAATGATGATGCTGACAATAATGATGTTGACAATGATGATGCTGACAATGATGATGATGTACAGCTGGAGGTGAAGGGCTACAACGACAAGCTGGAGATCTTGCTGAAGAAGATCCTGGATCGCCTGACCTCCTTCACCATCAACCCTCAGCGCTTCGACATCATCAAGGAGGCCGTGAGTCCTTTGTCTGGAGGGAGAGTGTCAGCTTGAGGCTGGGGAGACTGCATTGTAGAGAGAGAGAGAGGGAAAGAGAGATGGGGTTTCTGGTGTGTGTGTGTGTGTGTGTGTGTTGTTTTTATTTATTCGTGTATTTATTTATGTATTTATTTATTTATTTATTCTTTTATATCGAGGATAATGATTGTGTGTGTGTGTGTGTGTGTGTGTGTGTGTGTGTGTGTGTGTGTGTGTGTGTGTGGTGTGTGTGTGTGTGTGTGTGTGTACATGTGTGTGTGTGTGTGTGTGTGTGTGTGTGTGTGTGTGTGTGTGTGTGTGTGTGTGTGTACATGTGTGTGTGTATGTGCATGAATGTTGGCATGCACATACTTGCAGCACAACTAAAACTTCAAATACTGAAAATAAAGTTTGTTCTTATTCATATTGAAAATAAAATTTGTTCTTATTCATATGTTAAGAGTCAGTGTCATCCAAGCAATGTTCAATCATTAAAAGACCATTGTCACTTGAAAACCAAAGCAACAAAAAGTTTAACGGATCTGTGTTTTTATTTTTGTAGTTTTATTTCGTGGAGTTGATAATCATATTCATGATGGCAGTGCAAGAGAGGATTAGCAACAAAAAAGCAAACAGTCATATGTTTTCACTTTTATAGATTAGTCTTATGTTGGGTTGATGTGTTTGTGCTCTCAGTACTAAAGAGGCTGTGTAAGAAAAAGCAAACAGTTCATGTTTTCACTTTTATAGATTAATCTTATGTTGAGTTGGTATGAGTGTGTTGTCAATATGAGAGTGGATTACGAAACTATGTTCTCACTTTTATAAATTAGTTTTATGTGTAGTTCTTATATTTGTGGTGTCAGTTCAAGAGAGGCTTTGCAACAAAAAAGCAGACATATGTTTTTACTTTTATAGATTGGTTTTATGTTGGGTTGATATGTTTGTGGTGTCAGTACAAAAGAGGCTTTGCAACAAAAAGCAAGCAGAAATATGTTTTCACTTTTATAGATTGGTTTTATGTGGGGTTGATACGTTTGTGGTGTCAGTTTTACATTTTCAATTTTATAGATTAGTTATATGTGTGGTGGAGGTGTTTGTGCTGTCAGTTGTATGTTGTCACTTTTACAGATTAGTTCTATGTTGGGTTGATATGTTTATGGTGTCAGTCATATGTTTTTACTTTTAAAGACAAGTTTTATGTGAGGTTGATATGTTCGTTGTGTCAGTACAAAAGCAGATTGCAACAAAAAGCAGACAGACATATGTTATCACTTTTATAGATTAGTTTTATGTTTGGTTGATATATTTGTGGTGTCAGTATGAGAGAGGCTTTGCAAAACAAAAGCAAACAGGCATACGTTTTCACTTTTATAGATTAGTTTTATGTGTGGTTGATATATGTGTGGTGTCAGTTATATGTTTTCACTTTTATAGATTAGTTTTATGTGTGGTTGATATTTGTGGTGTCAGTTATATGTTTTCACTTTTATAGATTAGTTTTATGTGTGGTTGATATGTTTGTGGTGTCAGTCACATGTTTTCACTTTTATAGATTAGTTTTATTTGGGGTTGATTATGTTTGGGGTGTCAGTACAAAAGCAGATTTGCAACAAAAACATACGTTATCACTTTGAAAGATTAGTTCTATGTGTGGTTGCTGTGTGTGTGTGTGGTAACAGTACGAGAGAGGACTGCGAAACTTCCGAGCTGAGCAGCCTCACCAGCACGCAGTGTACTACACCACCGTCATCATGTCCGAGGTCATCTGGACCAAGGATGAACTGCTGTCTGCTCTGGAGGGTGAGGGGGCAACAGCCAGCATCATTATGGCTCTGTAGTGGAGGGGGGTGGGATAGGGTGGGGTTGTGTTGGGTGGAGAAAAGTGGAGTGGGGTTGTGTTGGGTGGAGAAAAGTGGAGTGGGGTTGTGTTGGGTGGAGAAAAGTGGAGTGGGGTTGTGTGGGGTGGAGAAAAGTGGAGTGGGGTTGTGTTGGGTGGAGAAAAGTGGAGTGGGGTTGTGTGGGGTGGAGAAAAGTGGAGTGGGGTTGTGTTGGGTGGAGAAAAGTGGAGTGGGGTTGTGTGGGGTGGAGAAAAGTGGAGTGGGGTTGTGTTGGGTGGAGAAAAGTGGAGTGGGGTTGTGTGGGGTGGAGAAAAGTGGAGTGGGGTTGTGTGGGGTGGAGAAGAGGGGAGTGGGGTTGTGTGGGGTGGAGAAAAGTGGAGTGGGGTTGTGTGGGGTGGAGAAGAGGGGAGTGGGGTTGTGTGGGGTGGAGAAGAGTGGAGTGGGGTTGTGTGGGGTGGAGAAGAGTGGAGTGGGGTTGTGTGGGGTGGAGAAAAGTGGAGTGGGGTTGTGTGGGGTGGAGAAAAGTGGAGTGGGGTTGTGTGGGGTGGAGAAAAGTGGAGTGGGGTTGTGTGGGGTGGAGAAAAGTGGAGTGGGGTTGTGTGGGGTGGAGAAGAGGGGAGTGTGGTGGTTTTTGGTAGGGTGGAAAAGAGTGGAGTGGTGTGGGGTGGGGTTTGTGAGTGGAGGGGGGGGGGGGGGGGGGGGTTTGGAGAAGAGTGGAGTGGGATGGGGTTGGTAGGATGGAGTGAGTTGGAGAGTGAGTGGGGTGGGTTTGGTAGGGTGGGGTGGTGTGGTGTGGTGTGGTGTTATGCATTGTGGGGTAAGGTAGTGTGGGGCTGGGTAGTTTAGGCACCCATATCACCACTGCTGATCTGATATATATGTGTATGGGTTCTGAAATAGGATTTAAACCATGAACTTCTTGCTAACTAGGTGGACATTTTGTCACCGGACCACTAAATTATCGTTCATTACGTTTTGTAGTAATGTTAACAATCTTTCTATCCATTTTTTTTTCAAAGTTCCGTACTCTAATTTATTCATTGTATTTATTTCATTTCCTTAATGTTGTTCCTCTTGTATCATTGACGTTCAGCCCAGCTGCCTGCCACATTATCTCTGACAAAATCTGTACACGTCTGTATTCATATGGTCTCCAGACATGAGTTTATAAATCACACTGTGTAGCTGATCTCAAGGACTTTACAAAATCTTGATAAACTATTTTTAACATGGAGTGTTTGTCCACATTGAAACAGAGCTGACTGTTCGGGTTTACCAAAGAGAAGAAAAATTGGTATTAGACTAAAGAAACAACCTGTAAAACAGACATCGTGTTCAAACACACACACACACACACACACACATACACACACACACACTGATCTTTTCGCCCATGACTTCTATATACATACATTTGTTGTTTCCTCTGTGTGCCCACAGATGTGACAGTGGAGAAACTGCAGGCCTTCATTCCCCAGCTGCTGTCCTTGCTCTACGCTGAGGGCCTGATCTACGGCAATGTCACAAAGCAGGTAACAAACACATAGTGTCTGCAGTGTCACAAAGCAGGTAACAAACACATAGTGTCTGCAGTGTCACAAAGCAGGTAACAAACACACTGTGTCTGCAGTGTCACAAAGCAGATAACAAACGCGCTGTGTCTGCAGTGTCACAAAGCAGGTAACAAACGCGCTGTGTCTGCAGTGTCACAAAGCAGGTAACACACACATAGTGTCTGCAGTGTCATAAAGCAGGTAACAAACACACTGTGTCTGCAGTGTCACAAAACAGGTAACACACACACTGTGTCTGCAGTGTCACAAAGCAGGTAACAAACACACTGTGTCTGCAGTGTCACAAAGCGGGTAACAAACGCACTGCTCTGCAGTGTCACAAACAGGTAACAACACACTGTCTGCAATTCACAAATAGGAACACAACTGTGTCTGCATGTACAAAGCAGGTAACAAACACACTGTGTCTGCAGTGTCACAAAGCAGGTAACAAACATGCTGTGTCTGTACTGACAGGCAGAACCTGGTGTCCCATAACCTGTGGGTCGTAGGGGAGCAAGGCATCAGACACCTCAGCTTCTCTAGGGGCCAGCATGTTGAGGGCGGTGCCCATCTCCTCTCCCTTGCTGCTTTACCTTCCCTGACTCTAAAGAGGGCAGGTACCCATTTACAGCTGGGGGAACTGTACTGAAGCCAAGGCGCCAAACGGTCACCCATCCAATTGGTAACCCCACTCGATGCTGCTTAACCTTGGCTGGGGGAAAGTGAGCGCTCTGACCACTGAGCTATCTCGACCCCATGACAAGCAGGAGACACATGTCAAATGAATGGCCAGTCACTTGGGACTTACTTGTGAAAATAACTATGTCAGTATTTTCATTTTGATTCCCTTGCCCTCCATTTGTCTGTATGTGTTTGACATCTCTCATAACTCTGAGGAGATTTTGAGGCACTGGGTGTGGGATATGTAACTTTCATTTAAAAATTACAGTTTCATTGTGTAAGTGAATGTCATGATATCTGATGTCTTGTCCGTTGCCTCTGTGGTTAAGTGGTGACGGTACTGCACTGTTGCAGAAAGCCATGGAGATCACCACCATGATGGAGGACACCCTGAAGGCAAACTGCAAAACCAAAGCCCTGGTGCCAAGTCTGCACCGCAAATACAGAGAAATTCAGCTTCCTGATGGTAAATTCAGCATTTCTTCCTCTTTTGTTCTTTTTCGTTAGGGTGAAAGTGTTTTGTTGAGTGTTCTGTTGCTTTACTGGTATTTTGTGGCAGTGAATTGTGTCCTATTTGAAGTATTGCTCTTGTAGACTTTATTGTCTCATGGCTAAAGTCTTTAATTAATTTAGAAATCCCAAGCCAATAATGGCTTACTCTGGCTTGCTTTCTTAAGTGTTCAGGTTGAAGTATGTGTTTTCTGCTGTTGTCCAAAACCCACTTTGAAGTGACTCATCCTGGTGTTGACCTTTTCCCAGCTCTCCATTTATTCCCTAAGGGGCTGTGGGGCCAGGGCATGGAATAGAAGTTTTCAGGCCTTGTGTCTTAGGTCAGGTGAAGACCATAGTAATATTCAATGCAGTATGCAGAAAGACAGGTTACTGTTCAGGTTGCTACCATAACGTTATCAAGTGCAGTTATGTAAAAAGACAGGTTACTGTTTAGGTTGCTACCATAACAATATCCAGTGCAGTATGTAAAAAGATTACTGTTCAGGTTGCTACCATAACTATATCAAATGCAGTATGTAAAAAGATTACTGTTCAGGTTGCTACCATAACTATATCAAATGCAGTATGTAAAAAGATTACTGTTCAGGTTGCTACCATAACTATATCAAATGCAGTATGTAAAAAGATTACTGTTCAGGTTGCTACCATAACTATATCAAATGCAGTATGTAAAAAGATTACTGTTCAGGTTGCTACCATAACTATATCAAATGCAGTATGTAAAAAGATTACTGTTCAGGTTGCTACCATAACTATATCAAATGCAGTATGTAAAAAGATTACTGTTCAGGTTGCTACCATAACTATATCAAATGCAGTATGTAAAAAGATTACTGTTCAGGTTGCTACCATAACTATATCAAATGCAGTATGTAAAAAGATTACTGTTCAGGTTGCTAACTTACCAATATCCTGCAGTATGCAACAAAGTTACTGTTCAGGTTGCTACCATAAACATATAAAGTGCAGTATGTAAAAAGATGGTATTTACTGTTCAGGTTGCTACCATAGCAATATAAGTGCAGTATGTAAAAAGACTGGCTTTACTGTTTCAGGTTGCTACCATAGCAATATAAAGTGCAGTATGTAAAAAGACTGGCTATTTACTGTTCAGGTTGCTACCATAGCAATATCAAATGCAGTGTTTATATAGACAGGTTACTGTTCAGGTTGCTATGATAACAATATCAAGTGCAGTATGTAAAAAAGACAGGTTACTGTTCAGGTGTCTACCATAACAATATCAAGTGCAGCATGCAAAAAGACCTGTTACTTACTGTTCAGGTTGCTATAATAACAATATCAAGCACAGTATGCAAAAAGACGGTATGCAAAAAGACAGTATGTAAAAAGACAGTACATAAAAAAGGAACAGTAAAGTAAAAAGACAGTGTGTAAAAAGACAGTGTGAGTAAAAAGACAATTGTAAAGACAGTACGTAAAAAGACAGTTTGTAAAAAGACAGGTTAGTGTTCAGGTTGCTACTGTAACAATATCAAGCACAGTATGCATAAAGACAGTATGCAGACAGACAGTATGCCAAAAGACGGGTTGTTGACTGTCCAGGTTGCTACTACATGCACCGTCAGCCCAACGACGTGCACAACAGCTCCAGCCTGGAGATCTACTACCAGTGCGGCATGCAGAACACGGAGAGCAACGCCCTCCTGGAGCTCTTCTGCCAGGTCATCAGTGACCAGTGCTTCAACGTCCTGCGCACACAGGAACAGCTGGGTATGTGTGTGTGTGTGTGTGTGTGTGTCAGTGTGTGGTAGGGAGGGGAGTGTGTGTGTGTGTGTTTTTTTTTTAATTCTTTAATATCGAGGATAATGGGATAAGCTCTCATGTGCTTTTTTACATCCAGTCCCCGTGTGTATGCAGTTTTTTGTAAATCGTGTCATCTGTTCCCACCGGCACACAATGGCCTACTTTTACGAAAAGCGGAACAGGATTTAACATGTGCGCAAGATGTTTTGCGTGCGTTTGTACACGGGGTCTCAGTTTATAGTCTCATTTGAAGGGGGGTGTGTGTGTGTGGTGGGGAGGGGAGTATATGTATGTGGTGTGGTGTATTTTGTGTGATGTTGGGGGGGGGGGGAGGGGAGTGTGTGGGGAAGGGGGGGGGGGGGGGGGGCGTATGAGTGAGTGTCTGTCTTGTGTGTCTATTTCTCCTCGTGTGTATGATGGATGGTAAAAAAAATATAAATCAAATTAAAAAGAGGGGGGAATATTGTGGGACTGTTGAAGAATGTGAGTAGAATATTGCATGCAGCTAATGCTAAGGCCAGTTGTGGTTATTTTTAAGTGATAGGAAAAAACCCCCTTCATCCTGTGGAACCAAACTGATCTGCCTGGTGTAATGCATTCACATGTAAAACCAACCCAGCTTCATAGGGCAAGTATTTCATGGGTAACTTCAACAGACAAAGCAGAAACCATCGCTTGACTTCAAACACAGATATCTTCAGCATTTCCTGACAATATCTCTTTTTCAGTTTTAAACATCACAATCAAGCGGATCAACTATCTGGGGAAGAAGCTATAGGGAAAATGGCAACTCCTTCACAGAAATGAAAATCCTGTTGATGTGATTACTAGAGAAACCGTTTCAACCCAATCCAATCATGTTGTTTATAGCCCTGCCAACCACACAGGCCATATTGACACTGTCACCTCGTCACATTTTAAAACTCGTGTTAAAAGTATGCAACTATATACATATCAAAACGGGGTATAAAACCAAACTTCACTGTCCTTGCTTGTATTGACGCCCTGGTCAACCATAAGGGTCAGCCCAGGACGGCCACCATGTAGTGGGAAAACCCACATCAATCACACATAACATTTACAAAAACTGCGGTGTTTCCAGGGTACATTGTGTTCAGCGGGGTACGCCGGGCAAAGGGTGTTCAGGGTCTGCGAGTGATCATCCAGTCCAACCGCACGCCTGCCTACGTGGAGGGACGAGTGGAGGCCTTTCTGCAGAAAATGGAGGTGGGTGAAGTGTGGGGAGGGAAGCAGAGAGGGTTGGGGTTGTTGTTTTTTGGTTTTTGTTTGGGTGTTTTTTTTTAGGGAAGCAGAGTTGGGCAGGGGTGTGGAAAGATAGAAGGAAGAGTTTACCTGTGCATGCAAGACTTACTGCTGCACACTTTGACTTGCCTGCTAATTTTGATAGAAGTAGATTTCATGATAAATGTGACCATTATTCTGTTCAGTATTTTCTGCAAGACATATCAGTTTTATCATTTGTTAATTTTCTATTCGATTGTGCTTTTGATTACTGAATTAAAAAAAAAATTCAATTAAAAAAAAAAAATATAGACAAATGTAATAAGAACAGACATTTATGCATGCACATTTATACACACATTTCTCTTACATACACACAGACCTCTTTCACTTGCTCATTCATCATTGCTTTCTTTTTTCTTTTTTTTTTCGACAAGCTGCTGTTGTGTTTGGGGAATGTGAGAGGGGGGGGGGGGGGGGGGGGTTAGATGGAAGTTGTGCTGCTTGACCTTTGTTATTTAAAAGTTTATTATCCACTAGTGAAGTCTCTATGATTTAACGTTCGGAAACATTACCTCAAGGCACGAAGCATAACCAGAACAAGGAACAATGTGTGTTTTTATTGTGTTGTTGTTTTCTTTAATCGCTGAAAGACATGTTGTGACAATGATTTTAAAGAGGAAAGCAAGAAAATCCTGATGACTGAAGCAAACAGCATTTTGCTCCGTTCACATGTATACCCCAGAACTGCACATGCTTTGATGACCTCCATGAAGGGAAGTGACAAGAAATGTCCTGTCATTCGCATGTTTTGATTTCTCTTCATCATTTTTTTTTTTTTGCTGCCTCGTCTTCTGCGATGTCACTGTACTGTTGTTTCCACGCCGCTCATTTCAGTCTCCCTGCCACAGCTATACCCAGATTAGTTATGTCTCATCCCGAGATTGGCATTTCACAGGGAGCCCTTCAATATTAGGCCGCCATGGGGCCACCAGCCAGAGGGGCCCTGCACTTCTGCTGAGTCACTTAGGTGGTGTTCAGTGGTACCTGTTCTGAGCTGACATACGCAGGACACCACCTTTGGATAAGACTATAAACCGAGGCCCCGTGTGCGAACACACGCAGAACATCTTGCACACATGTTAAATCCTGTTCCGCTTTTCGTAAGAGAAGGCCATTGTGTGCCAGTGGGAACAGATGACAAGATTTACAAAACTGCATACACACAGGGACTGGATGTAAAAAAGCACACAAGTTTTTATTCTATTTTCCTTGATATAAAGAGAATAAATAAATAAAAATAAATAAATATATAGATAAAACCTACTTCATCATTTTCTATTCTCCTCCTCCTTGTTTTTGCAGACGGAGATCCGGGACATGTGTGAGGAGGACTTCATGAAGCACGTGTTTGCCTTGGTGACGCGCCGAATGGAGAAACCCAAACGTCTGGTCATGCAGAACTCCAAGTACTGGGTGGAGATTCTCTGCCAGCAGTACAACTTTGACAGAGGTGAGCGGGGTGGGGTGGTAATTAAGGTGTTTGTTTTTTACGCTGCTTTGTCTGTCTGGTTTGTGGGCTTGGGAAGTGTTTGTTTGTGTGTGCACATGTTGGCTATTGTAAGCATGCCGGTCATTTAATATTTACGAGATTACATGTTCTAAACATTCTTTATTGTTATTGGTATTGTATCATCAGCATCATCCTCATTTTTATTATCATTATTGGGTTTTTTTCTTGTTCTCATCATCATTATCATCATCATCATCATCATCATTGTTGTGTGTGTTTAAAAAGTCTGTGTATAGATGTATATATCATTTATCCCTTTTTTTTTTCTTTTGTTTCATTTTTCAGATAATGTGGAAGTGGAATTCCTGAAAACTGTGTCCAAAGATGACTTGTTCAAGTTCTACAAGGTTAGTTTGACCTTTTTTTCATGTTACCTCCCCTACAGTTGCAGATGCTTTGTACATCTTGTGCATGCGTCTACTGTATACAACCAAAGCATTCTCGCTTCTTGCATAATAATAATTGAATAAATCTATGACGTTTGAAGTTATTGTATGGAACTTAAAGTAACTTGTTTATGCATGTACACTTGAGTAATTTCAGTATTGGAGGTGGTCTGTATTGAGTGGTATTTGAACATGAATGTCATGCTTTTCCATTAAAAGAAAAACAAAAAGGGATGGGAAGTCTGCAGTGAATTTGTTTGTTAAGACAGAGCAGTATAAATATGTTCTTGATGCAAAGACTCTGCTTCTTTTTTAAACCAGCTACTGTTGCAATGTGTAAGGGTTTTTTACTCTTCTGCATTCATACAGTAGTCTCTGCACAGAGCTGTAGCTGTAGCTGTAGCTGTAGCTGATGTTTTACAGAGGTGTTATTTGAATGAATTTGTGTGTTTTTGTCCATGTCAGACACAAAGATTGTACCTTTTCTCAACTATTTCAAAAGAAACCTTTTTGCCTCACCTTTACCTAAAATCGTCCTAAAATAAAATCCCTGAATGTCTTGTATTTTCAGGAGAAGATCGCGTATGACGCGCCCAAGAGACACAAGCTGTCTGTGCACATCGTGTCTCAGGCAGGGGACCAGAACGGCACTGTCAGTGAGGGGTCCTCCCAAGAAACAGACACTCCGGATGGACTGCTGCCCCCTCCTGCCCTGCCTGAGGTCAGTCAGCTTCAGGGAGGGGGGTCTCTTTCTGTTGTTGAGTTGTGGGGTTTTTTAATGAAAATATGTTCTAAGTGTCAGCGTCTGTTTGTGTGCCTGCCTCTCTCTCTCTCTCTCTCTCTCTCTCTCTCTCTCTCTCTCTCTCTCTCTCTCTCTCTCTCTCTCTCTCTCTCCTCTCTCTCCTCTCTCTCCCTCTCCCTCTCCTCTCCCTCTCTCTCTGAGCAGATTGGAAACGTAATATACTCTGAGTTTCTGTAAAGCTGTCAGGATAGGCATTGGCTGATAGTCAAACTTTAAAATCTTCAGTAAAGTTTATGTATTCATCATTATATCTAGTACAGTGTGTGTGAGTCTGTGTCTGCGTCTTTGTGTGTGTCTGTGTGCATATGCATGAATGCTGCATATGTGGATGATTATGTGCATGCTTGTGTAAATGCACACACACACACACACACACACACACACACACACACACACACAACACACACACACACACAACTCTCAGAGTCTCCACACACACTCAAGAGTCTCACAATACATACTTAAAACACAAACGTCATTCCATCACTCACCCCTCCTACTTCTCAGCAAACTGTGATCAATGTAAATCTTGTTTTCAAAGCTTGGTTTTTTTGTGTGTGTGTCCTGTGCAGCCTCTGGTTGTGCTGGACATCGCGGACTTCAAGCAGAGTCAACCTCTGTACCCCCTGGTGCGGCCCTTCATCGACCTCACCAAAGCACGCTCAAAGTTGTGAATGCCTGGGAGGGGCGGGCGGGAGTGGTGTGATTCAGCCTGACCTCAGGCAGAGTGAGCAAGAATGAATATGCAAATGCGCACAGAACGGTGACGATACACAGCGTCGTTTTACAGGCTCCTCCAGGCTTGGAAAGAGTAGTGGATGGAATATGAGGACTGAAGGATGAAGTGTTCTTGTGCAGGTTCTTGATCAAGCTGTTTCAGCGCGTGGGGAAGAGTTGGGAAAGGGGTCGGGTTTCTTTTGTTAGTTTTCTGGGAATTTAGCATTTTCTTGTCTTTAAAGAGGTCAGGTCACCTTGAATTCACATCCGTTTTTTTTGTCACCTTCAGCTGTTGCTGGGCTGCTCGTGCAGTCTGTTTTAACTCGTACAGTATTTGTAGAAGTGCTCAGCCAGTGTCCCTTCCATGTGGACTCGTTCTTCTTTGCACCACAGTGCATTATCACAGTGTCTGTCAGCTCCCTTCTGGATGTGTGTTCTCAGTGAGGAGGAGAGTATGGAACAGGGAGGTTTTATGTCCTTTTTAAAAAAAAAATTTTTTTTTTAGTGTCTGTGAGGTGAGAGAAGCAAAACAGCAATATTTACTGGAAATTTTTTGTCTGAATTAAACTTGGCGTGTATTTGTATGGGTGAAAAAGAAAGCATGGTGCAGGATATGGGATGGTAATATTCTGAACAGGACATAAGGATAGAAAGCAGAGAGCAAAGAATACTTAAAAGAGGTACTAAAAGATTTTGGGGGGTATTTTTAAAATGTCAGTATTCTTGATTGATGAAAGATTCATTCACGGCCCACTTGAATTTGGGCACTGTATGCTTGTCTATCTTGAATTCAGGTAAAGAAAAAGTTGAAGGGAATATTTCTAAAGAATACCTACAAGTTTAAGTAATGACTTTGAGCATTGGGGCTTTTTTGTTGTGTGGTATGTTACTCTTTTGGTTTTGGTTATTTTGTTTCTTGGTTGGGTTTGTGTATTCTAATTTTTTAATGTAATTAAAGATTTTTTTTTTAAAAGGTTGCTAAAAAAAAAGTTTTATAAGATTCTAGTTTGATACTAGTGTGTTACAACAAACGAATCAAATTTTTCATAAAACTTTTTAAAGCTTCCAATGATTATATTTTGTATTATTGTGTTCCTGTATCCTTGGGTATGATTATTTGCAGAAGATTTGAATCAAATATGGTGTGGTGTTGGTGTGTTTTGTTGAACCTGTTTTGTGGTGTAAGCTAATGGAGAATTTGTTTAGTTTGACCCTTAGTTTTCCAGCTGAATGCCAAGTTCAGCCATTGATGGAATAGGTGCCAAGCTCCCCTGACACTGTTATACTTTATCTGTCAGTTGTTTTTTTTGTTTTTTTTCCAACTTTGAGGTTCTCGCTCTGTTTCTCTCTCTTGCCATCTCTCTCTGTGTCTTTCTGTCTCTGTCTCTCTCTGTCTCTCTCTCTCTCTCTTCTTTCTTTCTCTCTCTCTCTCTCTCTCTCTCTCTCTCTCTCTCTCTCTCTCTCTCTCTCTCTCTCTCTCTCTCCTTCCTCTCCATTTTGTCTGGTATTTGCAGTTTTCGAATTATTGAATCTTGATTTGGATTGTTGTGTGTATGTGTGTGTGATGTGTTGTGTGTGTGTGTGTGTGTGTGTGTGTGTGTGTTGGATTTTGCATTGTTGTTTTATGATCCTTGAATTTTGTGTGTGTGTGTGTGTTGTTTGTGTTAGTTGTGTGTGTGTGTGTGTGTGGTGTGTGTGTGGTGTGTGACTAGAGAGGGTGTGGTGTCTTAGCCACATCAGCTGTGATAGTGGGTTCTTGGCATTTTCGTACTGGCTGTTTACCCAGTTATCCCCATGCTCACATGGCCTGCTGACTTTTCAATTTCGGGTACTCAGCAGATGATGAACAAAGCTCAACTTTCTCCTTTAGGCATTTATTTTTCCACTTCATTTTTTTTTTATATTTCCTAGTTGAAACTGAAGGGATGAGTCTATTGCAAACTTTTTGTCTTTTATTTTTTCTTCTTCTCAGGGTGTGAATATTTACCTTTTTTTTTTTTTTAGTATGTGTGTGCATGAAACAAGATTCTGAAATATCCAATGAAGAACAGACGTATGTTTCTGAGAGCTCTGTGTTTGATAAGACGCAGTGTCCAGGTTGGTTGATTGATGATTGATTTGAAGACAGAGAAGACAATCATTGAGAATGTTTTCTGGAAAGAGGATTGGGTAGTGTGGGTGTGTAATGTATGGAATGTAAGTTGTATGCTGCAGCAAGTCATATGGAAAATGACCACAACTGTATGATTGGTGCTGGCGATTTTCTGTTGTTGTTGTTTTCTGTTTTTGGTAGCAGATAGTGAATGACTGAGACTTTAATAAAAAAGCAAACCAAAAACATGTGTAAGGAATGAAGACACTTTAATTCTGTCTCTGTTTCTCTCTCTCTTTTCTCTGTCTCTCTCTCTCTCTCTCTCTCTCTCTCTCTCTCTCCTCTCTCTCTCTCTCTCTCTGTTCCTCTCTCTCTCTCTCTCTCTCCTCTCTCTCTCTCTCTCTCTCTCTCTCTCTCTCTCCTCTCTCTCCTCCTCTCTCTCTCTCTCTCTCTCTCTCTCTCTCTCTCTCTGTTCTAGACACATATATGAATATGCCTACACCTGCATGTTCATGTGTACACATTGTTCTACATATGTAGGTACAGAGACATATGCACCACACACACACACACACACACACACACACACACACACACACACACACACACACACACACACTCACAAACATCTGCAAGTACATTATTACACATGATGATGTAGGAAAATTTATAAGTGATTGCCTGATCCATGGTTGTTAAAATTGTATGTTACAAGTGTGTACAAGTGTGCAGAAATAGTGTAAGACAGGAATTTAATTATCAATATCATTTATCCAAATATATGGATTTTATAGTCTGAAATGTTTAGAAAGTGTACGTGGTCAAAATCAGACACTGTTTTAGACTGCAGAAAAAAATGTGATTTGGTGATTTTAAAGTATTGTCCTCAGCTTTTTATATAACATTTGGTGACATTTAAAGAATTTCTCAATTTGTTATATAAAATTCAAAAATGTACATACCTGTGTGAATCTGCTCTGATCTTCGGCAAATTAGATTTAGACTCCAGAAAAATAATGATTAGTGCTATTAATAAAAAAAATAATAAAAAAATTAAGTGCTCTATGACCCTTGTCATGTATGAAACTCCAACATCACAGTCATGCAGATGTTCGTTTCAAGCTACATGGTTAAAAACCAAAGGGCATAGCCCTCCTGAGGCTGATTATTATGTAAATCCGTGTTTTCATATCTCCAGATCTTCTTTTGTTTATAGTACAGATTGTGTCATGAAGCCTAGTTCGTTCACCTGTTTCATTTGTTATTGGCTGGTCACTTTTCTGTGGATGAGAGGGAGAAAGTTTCCCTCCCCTTAGCAGAGGCGGAACAGGGTTTTTCTTTTTTTTTGTATTTTATCAGTGTTGATGTGGGTTGTTTTTTTATTATTATAAAGTGTGAATATGTGTCTGGGCTAATGTATGCCCAGTTTGTTGTTGTTTTTTATGGGAACTTCTTACAGATGGAGCATGGCTGTCTGACATGGCCTTTGTGGTTGGTGGGGTTTTATGCTACATGAAATGAAGTGAAATTAGTATGGCTCCCTGTATGGCTGAAAAAGTTGTTGAAAAAGAAAAGCAGAAGAAAAAATAGTGATACACACAAAAGTTCACCCCCAAGATAAGTAGATTTGTTATGAATTCATGTCATGAAATCCAGGTCAGTCACTGAAGACAAAAAGCCCATGTCTGGAGGAAAAAGTAGTTTGGTTGGATAATGATGGCATCATAGCTGGCCTCTTTTCCTGCCACTGTCCACATAAGCAGCTTTTTCTACAACAACGACAACAAGATTAACTACCAAACTGCCATCACACATGTTGCTTGCTACTGACTGTAGAGACATTGTGGGTAGGGAGGAAAAGACAGAGTGCTGACTAGCCACAGCAGTTGGTCACACAGTTATAGCGCTTTAAAACGGTCTCCATCTCTGATCCAGGAATACTGTATGTGATGTGAGGCCAGGCTTTGAGGACATTTTGGTGTAAGCTTTTCTGGAGAAAGCGTTGTTGCTAAAGAATGTTGAAAGTCGAGAAGGAAAAATAATAGCCAAGAAGCCTTGAAAGTGTAGCTCTGTCTGGCCAAAAGGAAGTCTGCTGAAGATGGTTAACAGTCTCAGGATCTGTCGTTTTCTTCCATTGTTGTGGATACTTTTTTTAACCCATAGCCTTCTTGTCCATCCCCATTTTGTGTCACCTGCCTAATGAATATGGCTGTGTAAAATGAGTAATGTATTACTTGCTACAGATTTTTTTTGGGGGGTTTAGTTCTGGTTGTGTCTAGTGCTGGGTGTGTGTATGTGTGTACAATGTGTGTGTGTGTGTGTAGAACTGGGCGTGTTGGTTTCTCAGCCCAAGAAATGTGTGTAATGGTTCCACATGTACAGATATTTACTGATTTTAATTGTGTTGGTAGAGGTTTGCAAATTTTAATTCTGATCAATAAAATTCTTCTATATGCAAAGTTAATGTGATGGGTGGTTGTATTTTCTATAGAAAAAAAGGGATGAATGTGATTGCGTTGTACCCCCATGTGTGGGGCTTTTTTTCCTCTCAAAAGGCAATGATGAAAATAAAGTGTTTGGCATGTTTCTTCTTAACAGCATCACAACACAGTCTCGCTCATATGACAGGTAACAGTAATTGCTATCTGAGCATTCTACAACGAAAAAGAATATAAAGTATATGGCATGGCTGACAGATGCATCAGAAGACAAGACTTTTAAGTTTCAGCAACAGTGTTGCAGTGCGAAGAGGAACAAAAATGGATTGACTGCAGTCTGCTGTCATGATTTCCCACCATTACCAGCTCCATTTTGGACTCTTCTCAGACTATACAAAGTGTCTAGTCTAGTAGACTGTTGAGGCTCACTGAAGCTTTTGCAATCAGCTTCCTCTGTTCTTCAGGGTTCTCAGTTTTGCATTGTGCGTCATTCCATTCAAGGCCAGTCCACTTTCTGATGTTGTTATCATGCTACGAGCTGCCGCTGTAGTCTAGTGGTTAGGGCGTTGGACTCGTAATCTAAAGGTTGCTTCGATCCCAGCTTTCGGCTATGGCGTTGTGCCCTTGGAAAAGGCACTTTACGGCTATTTTCTCACCCCACCCAGGTGTAAAAGGGGTACCAACCTTGTGTTGGGGGTTAACCCTGCGATAGACTGGCATCCTATCCAGGGGGGAGTCTATGACTCTCAGTCGTTTAACGCCACAGAAACCGGGATAAGCACCGGCCTGATGAGCCTTAGGCTCGGGACAGACTTTAACTTTTTTAACTTATCATGCTACGAACTCTACAGAATAAAGATACTAGTGCATTTTCCCTGTTATTTTAATAGCACTGCTATTACCTCACAAACTTTTTTCGTGCCCTAATGCCTTCATTCGCACAGAGGAAAACACAACAGCTCAGAGAGCATCAACACTTTGTTTAACCTCTTGCTTTTTTTATGTCTGTTCAGTTGCTGCATTTCCCGCATTCTTTACAGTTCCCACTTTCATTGAAGCTCCCACATTCATTACAATTTCTCACGTTGCAAAATTCACATAATTATTTCCATGCTTGATGCCGGAATTGAGATATATTTCATTTGTATGATGAAATGTCTGCATACATGAACGAGAGGTTGACGTTCTTCGACCTTATCGCTAATATGTACATCACTGTCACAGGATAGCCTATGGAAAACACACTCCACCAAACAATCCACGAAGGATATATATTGCATAACCAGCCGCCATGGCGCAGTGGTTAGCGCCGTGGATTCCGGACTGGAAGGTCGCGGGTTCGAATCCCATAAGTCATAGGGATTTTTTCGGGCTCCGGCCGGCTCCTACCCAGAGTGAGTGTGCTGTGGGCTCAGTGGGGAGACTGGGACCACACAGTCGAGCTTCATCCACTTTACGGATGCGAATTTGAGAGTGTTGCTCAAATTACCTGACCAACACTGCAGGTGTCTGTATCTCTCGGGCCTGGTTGACGCCGGGATATATTATGACAGTAAGCGTAGAGAACAACCCTGTCAAGTAGTCTCAAAGCGGATGCACCTCCACAGCAGCATCATTACATCATCCTCATCATCATTGATCATCATGCAATAATAAAAATTGCCTCTGATTCGGTGGCCTCCGTTGCTCTGGTCTCATGGTGACCTCAGATTCGGTTTCCCCATACGCTTCTGTGCCTGTGGTGAATTTGTGTCAAAGCCTTTGGGGTTGGGGGTTCGTGGGGAGGCGGTCGTTGGAGGGACGTTGTGGTGGTCGCCACCTTGGGTGGGTGACTCACTCAGTCTGGCTCCGCGACTGAGCTAATACTGTCGTTAGTAGGGGGCTTAGTAGGTGGTGTCCTGCGTATGTTAGCTCAGAACAGGCACCACTGAACACCACCAAAGTGACCCAGCAGAAGTGCAGGGCCCCTCTGGCTGGTGGCCCCGCGGCGGCCTAATATTGATGAGCTCCCTGTGGACTCCCGACCCCGGGGGTGAGACACAACGAATCTGGGTATGGCTGTGGCGGGGAGATTGAAATGAGCGGCGTGGGAACAGCAGTACGGGAACGTCACAGAAGACGAGGCAGCAAAAAAAAAAAAAAAAAAAAAAAAAAAAAAGATATATATTGCATTACCAAGGCCCCACCAAACAGTCATTTTGGAGAGAGAAGAAAATGTCAGTCCTGTACACACCCTGTGATGCTTAGAACCTGCCTTAGAAATAAAAAAAAAAACACCTTAAAATCCCCCCTCCCAAAACAAACAAACAAAAATCCCCCCCCCCCCCCCCCCCAAAAAAAAAACAACAACAAACAAACAAAAAAACTCCTCAAATAGTGTGAAAAGCAGAAGCTCTCTTGTTGTTGATGATACACGTTGCATCAGCCATAAAAAGTCTCTGATCTTTGAGCATCAATTCAACGTAGCCTACTGAAAATAAAACACGCACACAAAATGTCAAGAGACTGTACAACAGTATTCGATGATGTACTTTATTCAGGCAAACCAAGGGACACAAGAATAAAAATATAAATAATCCACAAACCATTTGTCAACAGCTAACATAAAATCTTAGCTTCACAAGAACAAAGATTGCTACCGCTCCAAACCCTGTATTCTTCATTGCCAAAGCTTCTCAGAAGACACCCGCTTCCAACCCCCCATCCCCCTCCCCCAACTCCTCCCCTCCAGAGCTCACAGATTTGTTAGGCTACAAGGGCTCAAGTGACTTCAGATTTCCCAGCAAGGTCGGACAAGTAATTGCTTTGAAATTATCACTGCCTGGTTCATCTTTTTGTCCAACCATTTTCAGTTCATACTGTATGTCAGTGTCAGCTACTCATGTCTTCGAGTCTTGCTGTGCTATTTTAGATCTGGGTCAGTCATTGTGTGTACTTTGCAGTTCAGTCTGATTTTGCTGAAAGTCGTTCAAAGAACTGCGGCAATGTTCTTTCAAAAAAAAAAATTTTGATTAAGAAAAAAAAAGACAGAAAAAAACTGCTTGCTAAGAGAAGGATAAGTAGAAGCTTCTAAATCTGGAAAGACAAGCCACCCTGTCGTATGATGGATACTTAACGAAATATAATAAATAGTTTTTATACAGGCCGGTACAACGCATAGGCATTGTCAAGATGCTGGTAGCCCTTTGACCCAACTCCCATCCCACACACACGTTGCAGTTTCAGCCTACTTTGAACCCCACTCTGCCAGCAGAGAGACTTGTAGATCTAGATCTATACAGACACAATCATACACCAACAACCCCTGCAGCTTAACAAAGTTGGGCTGGGTTTGTTTTTAAGGCGCCTCTCGGGTCATTAACCAAATCAAAAAAGGGTTTAAGTTGAAATTCCATGGTCGTCCGTATTGGTTATGATTGTTGTTGTTGTTGTGCACGGAAGAAGGGTTGTAGTTGTTGTTGGGGTAAGGGTGGGTGTTAGGATGATTCCCATTGGTGTTGCCACCTCCCGGGTACTTTCCGTTGCCCACCCACACTGGCCCACTCTCAAAGGGCGGCAGAGTGATGACCCGGGGTGTGGACGGTCTGGGTGGGGTGGCTGAAAAAAAGAACAGTGTTGAATCCTTACAATGTCCTCGATACAATATTCACACTTATGTATACAACAAGACAGAGAACGGAGAGAGGAATGGAGGGAACTGGTTGTCAAGTGTTCAGGGGTGCTCCCACAGTCGCCAGACTAAGGGATAGATAGATAGATAGATAGATAGATAGATAGATAGATAGATAGATAGATAGATAGATAGATAGATAGATAGATAGATAGATAGATAGATAGATAGATAGACAAACAAAACCTTTTTTTTAGCTTTTGTAGCAGTTAAATCTTTTATTTTAAGAAACAACTGGAAAAAAAATCTTCAGCGCCAGCAGTAGCCTATATGTTTGCAAGAGGATGCAGTTGATTTGGAGAAAAAAAAATGTCTGCCTGTGCCTCGTTCAATGATCTTTAGGCATACACTGACAAACTTGAACAATTGACCTATGGCCATGATTATCGTAAAAGGGCATTCTATTCAAGACCTCATATAGTGCAGCACTCATAACTCTATGAGCTAGGACTATAACTAAACAATCAAACCAAAACCCAAAGACAATTCTGACAAGGACATGCACTGTTGTTAAAAGAGATACTTGTGCATCCTGGAAAATATCAAGGAACTGACAGACAGACCCTGGCATGCCAGATGAACCTGCCGACCTCAACCTACTGTAACTGAAGATAATTATCACACTGTGACTGAATATAATTATCACACTGTGTTTGAAGATATCACACTGTGACTGAAGATATCACACTGTGACTGAAGATAATTATCACACTGTGACTGAAGATATCACACTGTGACTGAAGATAATTATCACACTGTGACTTAAGATAATTATCACACTGTGACTGAAGACAATTATCACACTGTGACTGAAGATAATTATCACACTGTGACTGAAAATAATTATCACACTGTGCAGCGTGCACCTTCAGTCTGTCCTCAAACTCCTGAACTCGGACTGAAGTGGACTAAACCAAACATGGCGATATTGCAGGTTACAGGGAAACACAAACCGACGATGCATACAGCAAGAACGAGTAGCTTCTAACTAAAGGAACAAACAGCCAAATGTATGAGATAACTGCATTTTGGAATATCATCTTTAAAGTAAATAGAATCAAAATGGTTACTAGCTTATTTTAAATGTGCAGTCATTTTTTTGGGGGGGGGGGGGGTCCAAATTAACAGTTTATGACTCATTAGGTTCAATACCCAACTATGTAGTGACGCAGCTCTCTAATACTTCAATCAATCAATCATCAATCAAATTTTTATTTCCAGATGGTACATTGAGTAAGCATCGATTTGCTTTTTTCATCAAGCCATCTATCTAAAGAAAGATAGTTGTGAACAAACTCCACACAGTTTGCCAATTACATGCACTTTCCTGTACATCACCAAAAAAAAATGGGAACAAGTCCCTGACAAAACAAGACCCTAAATAGGGGAATACAAAGACAGCCATTCTGTGGTGACAATTACAGAGGTCATGAACATTCATCTTTGCCCATGCAGAAATCCCTTTCACCAAAGAACTCGAAAAATGCTTCAGCTGAGCAACTGTCGTGAAAAGTTCTTCGTAAAAAAGAAAATCTGGCCTTTTTTACGTATCCTTACATTTTTCCGTTCTTTTCCTTGTCCTTACACTAGAAATTAAAGGGGGGGGAGAGAGAGAGAGAGAGAGAGAGAGAGGAGAGAGAGAGAGAGAGAGAGAGAGAGAGAGAGACAGAGACAGAGACAGAAGAGACAGAGACAAAGAGAGAGGACAGACAGGACAGACAGAGAGACGAGAGAGAAGGGGAGAGAGGAGAGAGAGAGAGAAGAGAGAGAGAGAGAGAGAGAAGAGGAGAGAGAGAGAGAGAAGAGAGAGAGAGACAGAGAGAGAGACAGAGACAGAGACAGAGACAGAGACAGAGAGACAGAGACACAGAGAGACACAGAGAAGAGAGAGAGAAACAAAAACTGTTGTGTTTGTTTGTTTTTTGGGGGTAAACAGGTGCAACATTTTAGTTTATATTACATTCACTTTCAACAGCTTCAGTCTGTTGACCGTTAACTGAAGTGGAATCCCTGGAATGGGAGTTCTGAAGTTGGAATGTGCCATAGTCATTGGCGCAGCAGAAAACCAGGCACAAGGCACCCTACCTGGTAAGGGAACTGAGAGAGAGAGAGAGAGAGAGAGAGAGAGAGAGAGAGAGAGGAGAGAGAGAGAGAGGAGAGAGAGAGAGAGAGAGAGAGAGAGAGAGAGAGAGAGAGAGAGAGAGAGAGAGAGGAGAGAGGAGAGGGAGAGGAGAGAGAGAGAGAGGAGGGAGAGGAGAGAGAGAGAGAGAGAGAGAGAGAGAGAGGAGGAGAGGGAGAGAGAGAGAGAGAGGAGAGGAGAGAGAGAGAGAGAGAGGGAGGGGGGGGGGGGGAGAGAGAGAGGAGAGAGAGAGAGAGAGAGAGGAGGAGAGGGGGGGAGAGAGAGAGAGAGAGAGAGAGAGAGAGAGAGAGGAGAGAGGAGAGAGGAGGAGAGAGGAGAGAGAGAGAGGAGAGGGGGGGGGGAGAGAAGAGAGAGAGAGAGAGAGAGAGAGAGGGAGAGAGAGAGAGAGAGAGGGAGAGAGAGAGAGGGGGAGAGACAGACAGACAGACAGAAGACAGGCAGCAGAAGACAGACAGATAGACAGAAGACAGAGACAGCAGAGAGCACAGAGAGAGAGAGAGAGCAGAGAGACAGACAGAGAATGAGGAGAGAGACAGAGAGAGAGCAGAGACGAGAGACAGAGACAGAGAGAGGACGAGAGAGAGAGAGAATCCCTGTGACACTGAAGCATGCAACCTCTACACAACCAACAGCGAGAATACAACATTGAAAGTAACCACTGCAAATGGGGACTGTGCCATCAACCAATCACCATCACATTGCTCTGCTGGATACACCTGGTAGTCAAACCCTTATACAACCAAGGTTACGTACGTCTTCCAAGACTTTAAGCAAGCGAGAACGCCAAAATGAGAAGAAGAAAAAAATAAAACCTTGTGTGAAGAATGCAAGAGAAAGAAGACGAAGCGAAGAAGAGAAGAAGAAGAAGAAGAAGAAGAAGAAGGAAAAAAGAAGAAGAAGAAAGAAGAAACAAAAACAGACAAACAAAACAACTACTACTACTACTACTACTACTACTACTACTACTACTACTACTACTACTACTACTACTATCTACTACTACAACAACAACAACAACAACAACAACAACAACAACAACAACAACAGCAACAACAACAACAAGACACACACACACACACACACACACACACACACACACACACACACACACACACACACACACACACCACACACACACACACACACACACACACACACACAAAGTAGGAGGTCGACGAGGAAGAAGAAGAGAACCAGAACACGAACAAAAAATCAAAACCCCAAAAAACCTTCATCACCATCATCATCACCCTCCTTCAACAACACCATCCCATCACTCACTTGTCGGAGGCGGAGGAGGCCGGGTGGTGGTGGTAGTGGTGGTAGTAGTAGTAGAAGCGGTAGTCGTGGTGGTAGTGGTTGTCGACGATGTCGTAGTAGGAGGCGTGGTGGTGGTGTGGTGGTGGTGGTTGTGGTGGTGGTGGTGGTGGGAGGGGGAGTGGGGGTGGTAGGGACGGGGCTGATTTTGTCGGTGACGGTGTCCTTGAGCCCAAAGCCGTCGTCTGGAGTGAGTTGCGACAGCATGTTGTTGCCGTCAGGACCGTTGCCCAGGGGCAGGATGTCTGTGGTGGCTCTGACGCTGACCGCTGGCCAGAAGGCTGTTCCCCCCAACAACACAGGCAGAAGTTGGGGGTCAGTGATATGATGGACACAGAGAGAGAGAGAGAAGGGGGGGAGGGGGAGGGGGGAGAGAGGGGGAGTGGGGGAGAGGGGGGGGAGAGAGGGAGAGAGAGGGGGTAAGAGGGGGAGGGAGGAGGGAGAGAGAGAGACCAACGACAGACAGACAGACAGACAGACAGACGACAGACAACAGAGAGAGAGAGAGAGAGAGAGAGAGAGAGAGAGAGAGATGGAGGAGATGAGATGAGAGGAGAGAGAGTAGTGAGAGTGGTGTGATGTGTGTGTGTGTGTGTGTGTGTGTGTGTGTGTGTGTGTGTGTGTGTGTGTGTGGTGTGTGGGGTGTGTGTGTGTGTGTTTGGAGGGTTGAAATAGAGAAACAGACAGACAGAGATAGAGAGAGGCACACGGATATGCAAACAATGAGACACGCCCACAGAGACAGAATGGGACAGACAGACAGACAAGCAAGTAAGTAGGCACACACACACACACACACACACACACACACACACACACACACACACACACACACACACACACACACATACACACACACAGGATGACAACATTTGCAAACCGAAAAGGCAAGCTTTGCTTGTTGTACTCATATCAATACTGTTGCTTGTTGTTTTCTGAACAAATAAAACTGTTTAAACCAAAGGCACAGGTACTGGATGTAAAAAGCATATGAGTACTTATTCCATTATCTTTTGGAAAAATAATAAAATAATAATAAGAATAATAATAATGAGGAGGAGAAGGAAGAGGATGCATGGTATCATTATATAGCGCTGAATCTTGTAAAGAAAACAATTCTAAATGAAATATAAATATAAACAAAAATATAGAAATATAAATAAATATACAAATATATTAATATATAATAACACATACACATTCGACGCGCGCGCGCGCGCGCGCACACACACAACACACACACACACACACACACACACACACACAACACACAACACAACACACACACATACACACACATACACACACATACACACACACGTAGATAGATAGATAGATAGATAGATAGATAGATAGATAGATAGATAGATAGATAGATAGATAGATAGATAGATTATGATACGCTGATGTGTAGAGACAATCTAATGGATAGTAATATAGACAAAAAAAAAATAAAAACATAAAATAGATATAAACACATACACAATCACGAACGAAGCACAACACACATACACACACAACACACAACAACAGAACCACACGACCTTACAACACAACGAAATCAACAGCTGTACACACACACACACACCAACGAAGATATAGAGTTATAGTTTGATAAAGATAGATAGATGTAGATAGGATAGTATAGATAGACAGATATGAATAGATCCGCGTGGCGCGCTCGCGTGTATGCACACACACACACAGACCACATCACACAACTACACCACCACACCCCACCCCATCCACACACACACACACACACACACGCCCACACGCACCACACACACCAACCACCACACCACACCCACCACAACACAGATATATCGTTCATCCAGCTAGTAAGACGCTGTAACTGTGAGGAGGTCTGTACAGACCTATGACAAGTAGCTGTCAGTCTTACCACAGATACTGCATGCAGACCTATGTATGTAGTTACTTACCCGCCCTCTCTCCACACACACAGACCCACAACAACACATACAACACATACACACACACACACCCACACAACACACACACACACACACACATCCACACACACACACACACACACACCACCTCCTCCACCTCACCCCCCACCCACCCACAGTCCAACCAAGTCTGTGTCTGCCTACCTATGTTACGTTACAGCTGGCTGACTTTTTTTCAGTGGCTGATTTGATTCATTTGTTGGGTTTTTTTTTTTTTTTTTTTGTTTTTGTTTTGTTTTTGTGTGTGCATTTGTTAGCTACCGTGTGTGTGTGTGTGTGTGTGTGTGTGTGTGTGTGTGTGTGTGTGTGTGTGTGTGTGTGTGTGTGTGATGTGTGTGTGTGTAATAGTTACCTGTGCACGTTGTCAGACATGTTGTAGCAAGGTCCTCGATCTATGTTACACTGTGCAGAGACGTATCAACATCAAGAGCAGGTTCTGGTATTTTACACTGTGCAGTGAAAGCCAACTCAGCATTGCCGTTGTCCTCACTTGCGGTCAAGTCCCCCCCCCCCACCCCACCCACCAACAAAAAAACATCCCACACATACACACACAACACACACACACACACACACACACACACACACACACAACACACACACACACACACACACACACACAAAGCACAACAAACAAACAACAAACAACAAAAAAACTGACGATGTTGATTGAAGAACCTGCAATTAGCTTCACAATTTTTTTTTTGGGGTGGGGTATTCTTCTTTTAAAAATCTTTTCATTTGTAGACATATCTTCTTAAGGTTTCCTTTTCAATTATGACATATATGAATTTTTTTGATGGATGTACCATCTGGAAATAAAAGTTTGACTGACTTTGACTTTGACAAGAAATGTAATGGAAAGGCTGTGTTGGTAGTGTGTAATAAAAGCAATACATGACTACACTATGGTACGTTAGAAAATGTCTAACTAGTCTACTTCAAAATCTGCTTTAAGAAGGAAGGTGACATGACAGCTTAGACTTCACCTGCCTAACAAGTAAACTGTGAGGTTCTAGGTTCGATCTCCAAGCCTTGCCATATCCTCCCACTTTGATAGGAAATCAACTGAATGCAAGGTATTTCGGGAGAGACTGTAAACCAGTCAGACCCGTGTATTTACGGACTTGTGCACGTCCAAAGAACCCACGACAGCTGAAAATCGAAAATGGCATAGAGGTACGTCCCGACTGTGCCGGCAAAATCGGTAGTGTCAATTTACCAGCTGCACCCCCGAAGTTGGAAAGTGGCTACATTCAGGGTGGGGGGGGGGGGGGGGGGGTCGCATTTGCAAGTCTCATCATAGGTGATCCTTGAAGCTCTAGCCATGGTTTTAAAAAAAAAAAAAAAGACCAAAAGTACTTTGTTTCGGTTGTACGCGTTGTGTTTGCTTCATAAATGTCCTGGCTTTTGTCCGAAAACAAGTTTCATTCTTAAATTTCTGGTCTAGTGAATAAATACAATTTCGTTAGACGTTTATTCATGAATCTTTTAAATTTATTCATAACAAGTACATGTTTTCCTGTCTCTTTTACAATTCATGCTTCTTTTATACACAGTTTATTTTTATTTTGTCAATGGCCAAAGCGCTCAAGCGTGTCTTGTTAACTGATTTTTTTTTCTAAGGCACCCAGTTTTTTTCCCGTTCCTCGGCTAGACCTCTGAGTCCTTCAGATGAGACTATGAATCGAGGCCCCGTGTGCGAACTCACGCAGAACATCTTGTGCCCACGCTAAATCCTGTTCCGCTTTTCGGAAGAGAAGGCTATTGTGTGCCGGTGGGAACAGATGACAGGATTTACAAAACTGCATGTACACGGGGACTGGACGTAAAAAGCACGTGGGTGCTTATTCCATTATCCTCGATATAAAAGAATAAAGAAAGAAAGAAAGGTTAATTCACCAATGGTAAATTTTTGCGTGTCTGATCGTTGCTGTCTACCAAGCAGGTAGCCGCATTCCAACTTCGGAGATGCAAAACGGTTGTCATGGCTTCCTAGATTCAAAATAGTCATCTGTGTCTTTTGGGGGGAAATAAGGAAAATTATGAAAATATGGGTAGACTTAGAAACTACATATGTAGACTTAGAATTTACGTATAGCAATGCATGTCTGTCTTTTTTAAGCGAGGAAAGAGGGGTGGGGGAGACAGACAGACGGGAAATAGTAACAGATTCAGGGACAGATTGTGTTTAAACAATTAAAGTACAAGGTATCTGGCACTGTGTGCAGAAAAATACACACACACACACCACACCCCACACACCACACACACACACACACACACACACACTTCACCACATCAACGAAGTCACAGACAGGGACACCATTCAAACACAACAAAGGAGAGGCAACCCTCTATGACGGTTCATGTATCATTTTCTTCTGTTTCCATTTCAATGCTATCTGTTAGGTATTATTAGATATCCTATTTTGAAGTATGGTCGCACGGTGAAATGAATGGGCTATAATGTGTCTATTTTCACACACTGTGCCTTTTTTGGGGTCTTTTTTTTTTGGGGGGGGGGGGGGGTTAGGGAATGGAGGTTATAAATCAATGCAGAAATTCTGAATTCTAAATATGGTATCTGCGTGTATGGTGTCTGCTTATCTTTGTATTGTTAAATTTTATCATAGGCCCGTGGAAGGTTTTCTTGAAACAAATATTCTTCAAGTCTTAGCCATTCAGGGACAACCATTTTGGATCATACAGTATCCAAAATATAGGGGAAAACTCCCTCTTGTTGTTTATGACTAATTAAAATAATTACTAATTAAAGAAAAAGATATAAAATATTGGCAAAGAAAAATATGTAAAATATTGGCAAAGTGTAAAATATAAAGTACTTGAATACATTTATGAGGTGTTCCACGTGGTGCTCTGAAACGTTTTTGAACAGGTGTGATCAAACTCTAATGACTGATGCTACACAGCAGCAAAGCAACTTTTCTCCTAGTGGTGGATGGACAGTGTTATTTCATCTGATGCAGACCTAGATGCCAGATGCCTATTATTTATGCTTATCCACGAGGACATTATCACAACATAAATAAATCTACAATAAAAGCAACACCAAGCTCAGAGCTAATACTGTGCTTTTCCTATGGAAGACATACACAGCAAAAACATGCAATGACCGAAACGAAAATGCGTACCAAAACCACAGATGAATCGTGGTTTAAAAATTGTTCCTCTAAATATTAGAAGTCATATCTTTTTCAAGACAGAAATATGGCAATGGTTTGGCAATGATTTCAATAGCTTTTTCAACAAAGAAATAAGCAATGGATATGGATTTGGTAATGATTTCAATAACTTCTTCAAGAAGGAAATAAGGGATGGATATGGATTTGGCAATTATGTTCACACACACACACACACACACAACACACACACACACACACACACACACACACACACACACACACACACACACAGTAAAATCTATCAACCATTAGCTTGGCTTTTGTGAGACAATAAAGCTGAAAAATGGCTGTGTACGGTGCAGTCAGAGCAACTGTGTGGGAGTTTGATTTCTGACAGCCAGGACACGAAAATGAGTCATCACTGCCATCACTGGCTTCGTGACCCTTCCCTTTTCAACACTCCCTCCACTCCCCCCCCCCCCCCCCCCCCCCCCCCCCAAAAAAAAAAAGAAAAAAAAAGAAGAAAAGACCAAAGAAGAGGACAATTGATAACGAGAGAACAGAAGAACAGGAGACAGGCAGGAAAGCAGATGTCTGCCTATCACCGCCATTGCAGCTGTCAGGGGAGATAAACCTTCAGACGTGATGGACGAGGGTGCAGCCTACTCCTTCCTAATGGCGGTACATAGTCCGATACAGTATACAGTCCACTGACCATGCTGAGGGGCAGTTACAAAGAAAGAACCGCTTTGTGCCCTTACCCTGCCTGGCCTCGGACCTGACACTCCGCCACAGTGACTTATGTGACACCTTCCCCCCTCCTCCCCTCCCCTCTTGCCTCCTGGCTTTTTTTCAGGCTTTCACTGACCTACTTCATAACTATCTCTGTTGGTACTAAGGGAAAAAGAAAGAAAGAAAGAAAGAAAGAAAAGAAAGGAAGGAAGGAAGGAAGGAAGAATGGAAGAAGAAAGAAAGAAAGAAAGACAGACAGAAAGACAGAAAGAAAGAAAGGGGCTTAGTGGGCTTGGTTTAGCAAGACGTGTGACTCTTGACACAAGGGTCAAGGCTTCTATTCTAAGTGTTGGCTGCCAGACTGGAAAAAAATACTTTCTCG
>CM060319.1:13741133-13743633 GCA_030674155.1 Stramonita haemastoma
ACACACACACACAACACACACACACACACACACACACACACACCACACACACACACACGCACACACACAGATATATATATATATATATATATATATATATATATATATATATATATATAATTATATATATATATATATATATATATATTAGTAACTCTTTTTTTTTTTTTAATGACATTATTCACCGCGAGGGGGATTGCTTTCCTCTAATATTTATGTAGCTATGTCACGATAAGTAAATAGGCCAAAAATATATTAAATAACAGAAGACAGGCTATCTCTTTTTTGTTCAATGTTGCCCGATCTGGTCACAGATATTTGCAAGATGTTAAAAGCTTAATGGTGTTACAATGTTGGGAAATCCATTTACGCATTATCATTAGCAATATTGAACAAAGACTGATGGCAGATGACAAAAATAGATGGCAGCATAAGCAACAGTGATAGGCTTGAACAATCGATAATTGTTTAAATCATTTCATTGCAGGTAAAATGGCTATTTAACAGCTTTCTAGAATTTATGTCAAAGTTGATTTTCTATTCAAAAGGGAGTCGCAGTTTCTCCATAGATACAAATGTCTTGATATTCTAGATTGTTCACAAATCTGTTTTACACTCACATCGCTTCTGAATTTACTATCCAAGTGTAAACAGTTATCTCAATACATTGGACTAACATAATTATATGATATGTTGGATTGGACAATGGTAATGAGATTTGTTTGGATTACTACAGTTAATCATGCAGTTTCCTATAGATAACCAGTGAAATAAGCACAGGAGCATTTTAGAATAATCCATTCTTCCCCATTGACTTTTCTCCTCCTGTTATAAATGTTAATTTTTGTTCTTGAAGTGTGTTTGTTTGTTCGTGTTTTTTTATGTTTGTATCAAGCTAAAAAAATTTCAACTTGTTTCCTATGTTAACATGTTTGCAACAACAACAAAACAACAACAACAACAACAACAACATAAAGGAAATTTGAAAGATCTTAAATGTTTGATCTAAAACTGGTGTGTAGAAAGCTCTACTTTGTTGTTACCCTGATCTAGCTATGCTTATCTGCTGCCAAATTAAACGAGCCACGTATAAAATGAATTTTGTTTTGAGCATATCGTCAGCCATTTGCTTATTGTTGCTCTCAATATGTGTATGCATAATACTCTTTTTTTCTAAAATAAAGACCCTTTTTTTAAAAAAATTTTTAAAAAAACAAACCACTGCATATTGTTAATCCCTGCTAGAAACTGGATTTAATCAGGTTTATTTTGATATTCCCACAAAATTTTTATATCTAATATCATCTCTAGATAAGGACTGAAAAAATAAATTGCCACCCGAAGAAGCATGGGCTCCACCAGGTTCGGTTTACCCGAGGTAAACTGCCTGAAAAACCCAGTATAATGTCCACACGAAGCCAGCACAGTGCACACACGAACCCAGCAGCACAGTGCCCACACGAAACCCAGTACAGTGCCCACGCGAACCCAGCAAAGTGCCCACACGAAACCCAGTACAGTGCCCACGCGAACCCAGCAAAGTGCCCACAAGAAACCCTGTACAGTGTCCACACGAAACCCAGTACAGTGCCCACACGAACCCAGCAAAGTACCCACACGAAACCCTGTACAGTGCCCACACGAACCCAGCACAGTGCTTGAGGAGTTAAGGGAGAGAAAATTTAGTGAAGTTAACAAAATGCGGATGTGGCATGTCTACATTTATTGAAGTCAGCAAAATGCAGATATGGATTTCTACATTTATTGAAGTCAGCAAAATGTGGATATGGTATGTCTGACTTTGGACAGGTCTGGGCCTCAATGAAAGCAGTGCAGGAGAAATAGCAAGATGGGGAGAGCTAGTTGTGGAGTCATCCATAGCGCCCTTAAGGTCTAGGAGACTACAATTTTTTTTTAATTTATTATTTTATATCTAGGATAATGGAATAAGCACTCGTGTGCTTTTTTACATCCAGTCCCCGTGTGTATGCAGTTCTGTCAGTTTTGTCATCTGTTCCCACCGGCACATGATGGCCTACTCTTTCGGAAAGCAGAACAGGATTTAAGAGTCAGCACTTATGGTAACTCCAGGAGAAAAATCTCCTCGAATGAATGTGATACAGTGTAATGCAATAATGTAATATGCAAAAATGTAATGTAATGTCTGACTTTACATAGGTTAGAGGTTGAAAAAATTGATAAGGGTGAAAAAAAAATTCACTGCATGAAGGTAAAAGGTACAAAATAAATGCACAGAAGTGACATAGGGCAGCTTAGCTTACAACAGCCACCAACGGGAAAAATCATGATGGATCCGTGGGAAATAGTGTACATAGACTAAAATGTTAGTCTCTTTTCTCTGAACATTTTTAATTGAGGGAGGGGGGGGGGCTGGTCAGCGGGAGACACCTTTTTTTTTTATACAAGAATGAAAATCTAAGTCTTTACTATATAGCTTGCACTAAGACTACTTGGCAATTTTTCTGCCAAGGACGAACCC
>CM060319.1:13748633-13751133 GCA_030674155.1 Stramonita haemastoma
ATCAATCAAAATGTGTCTGAAAAACAGAAATGAAGTCTCTTCAATTTCTGACAGCTTGATTCAGCCTACTGAACAAACAAACCAACAACAACATCAACAATATATATATATATATGATATAATATATATATATATATATATAATCTCCCAACTAGCAACAACAACAAAAACAACAACGAGACAGACAGACAGACAGACAGACAGACAGACGGACGGACGGACGGACGACAAGAAGAAGAGAGAGCAGAGAGAGTAGAGAGAGAGAGAGAGAGAGATGAGAGAGAGAGAGATAGAGCGTGCGAGAGAGAAAACTTGAATAACATATTCAAAAAAAGAACACTGGCAAACCATGAAGAGGAGTTGAGAGGCAAAAGAGAGAAGAGAGAGACAGAAGACAGCAGACAGAGCAGACTGACAGAAGAGAGGACTGACAGAAGACAAATGACAAACAAAGAAAAGTAGGACTTGAAAAAATAATACACAAAAAATGGGCTACAGGAATATGTAAACGAAAATAAAACCACAACAAAATACAAAAAGGAGGTAACCAGAATTCATTAGATGCGAGTTTGTTTTCCTTTCTTGCTTTCTGTGTTGCTTTCTTTCTTTTTTTTTTTTTTTTTTGTTTTCGTTCTTCGTCTAGAGTTTGGAGATTCACTTGTGGTGAAATTTTGCGTTTGCGCCCTGTTTTTATCCATCATTAATTAAGGTGGCCACATTTCCACTTCGGGGATGGTGTGTGCATTGCATATGTACATGCTTTTTTGTTTTGTTTGGTGGGTTTTTTTGTTTATTTTTATTTTGTCAGCTGTTCCTACCAGCATGATATGGCCTACTCTTACGAAAGATGCAGTATGCAGAACAAGTATACATCCTCTGTAGATGGCGCTGCTCATGTGGCGACACTCTCTACTGACAGGCAATATTCATTCGTATCAATATTCCTGTCAGTATTGTAATTGCCCTTCAGGGATGATTTAAAGTGTTTTTTACTTTGACTTGACTTGACTTGACGAGTTTTTAACGTGTGCGCAAGATGTTCTACACGCGTTTGCACACGGAGTCCTGGTTTATAGTCTTATCCGAAGGACTTTTGGAGAGAGTGGGGTCAGTACTGATGTTAACCTAGTGGTTAGAGCATTGAGATCGTAATCTGACTGTGCAGATTCAAGCCACCTCCGAGACGCTCGCTAGAAAGGGACTTTTCCTCTAGAGTTAACATCACAACCGATTCCACTTCACCGAAAAGTCCAGTTGATGAGACTATAAACCGAGGCCCCGTATAAGAACGCATGCAGAACATCTTGTGCGCATGTTATATTAGTCCACTTTAGGAAGAGTATGCCATTGCGTGCTGGTAGAAACGGATGGACATTTAAAGAAATTTTTAAAAACCAGCATGCACACTTGTGTCAAACTTAGACATCCCTGAAATCGGAATGCGGCTAGCTTAAGCCTGGGCAAAGAGACGGTCGCATGTATACATAGAATCTCATCATTTGGTTAATCTCAGAGCTCTAACTGATAAATGAAAAAAAAAACATTTTAAATCATATGAACACATTTCTGAAATGGAATGCGACTACCTTAATGATGGGCCAAAATGGTCGTGTACACACAAAAAAATCTTACCATTGGTGAACCGTCAGAGCTCTAGCCCAGGAACCAAAAATAAAAGTAATAATATTCTTGTAACCAAGTAATATGAATGAAGAGACAAAGCAGGGTTCCTGGTTGCCTCATTATCTCTAGATATATTTTAGTGACGTAAGCAGAAGTGAGCGTCATGTAGCCTATAGAAAGAGAGTTAGTAGCGGCAGTGCTGCCTGTTAAGCGCCATGATATGAAGCGACAGACAGAGACAGACACACAGGCAATCAACATGTCACCCGCCTGCCTGCCTGCCTGCCTGCCTCTGCCCGTGACGTAACATGCATTCCTGCTGACTACAAGGCAAGAAAGAAGAAGGCAGGGCTGCCTCTTTTATGTTCTGTCTCTGTGCGTTTATGTCTGTCTGAGTGTCTGTGTGTGTCTCTGCCTTTCCCTGTATCTGTCTCTGTATGTCTGTCTGCCTGTGTCTCTGTCCGTCGTCCGTCTGTCTGTCTGGATGGATGGATGGATGGATGGTTGGGCCAGATGAAAAAAGTATGTGAGTGTTAATCTGCAATCCTTGCAAAATACAGATCATTCATTTATTCATTCATATATTCTCTCTCTCTCTCTCTCTCTCTCTCTCTCTCTCTCTCTCTCTCTCTCTCTCTCTCTCTCTCTCCTCTCTCTCTCTCTCTCTCTCTCTCTCTCTCACTCTCTCTCTCTCTCTGTCTGTCTGTCTGTCTGTCTGTCTGTCTGTCTGTCTGTCTGTCTGTCTGTCTCTCTCTCTCTCTCTCTCTCTCTCTCTCCTCTCTCTCTCTCTCTCTCTCTCTCTCTCTCTCTCTCTCTCTCTCTCTCTCTCTCTCTCTCTTACACACACACACACGCGCGCGCGCGTGCGCCTGTATAT
>CM060319.1:13753633-13756133 GCA_030674155.1 Stramonita haemastoma
GTCCCTTTTCAGCTCTACCCCAGGTAATAATCTCTGTCCCTTTTCAGCTCTACCCCAGGTAATAATCTCTGTCCCTTTTTAGCTCTACCCCTGGTAAATTTCTCTGTATCTCTTCAGCTCTACCCTGCTACTGTCTCTCTTCAGCACACTCTAGGTAAATATCTCTGTATCTCTTCATCCCTACCCCTGCTACTGTTTCTCTTCAGCTCTGCACCTGATAAATATCTCTGTTTCTCTTTAACTCTACCCCAGGGTAAATATCTCTGTATATCTTCAGCTCTACCCCGGGTATTAATCTCTGTATCTCTTCAGCTACTACCCCAGGTAAATATCTCTGTATCTCTTTATCCCTATCCCTGGTTAATATCTCTGTATCTCTTTATCCCTACCCCTGGTAAATATCTCTGTATCTCTTTACCCTATCTATCTATCTATCTATTTCTCTTTGTGCTCCGGTAGCACATAAGGCCTCGACTAGAGCCCGCCACTGATGTCGGTCGGCTGAAATACGCTCCAGACGGCCCCATGTCCAACCCTTTTCCTTCATCTCCCTCTCTACTGTTTTCCTCCAAGTTTCCTTGGGGCGGCCTCTCTTTCTTCTCTCTTTATCCCTACCCCTGGTAAATATCTCTGTAACGCTTTATCCCTACCCCTGGTAACTATCTCTGTATCTCTTGGGCTCTACCCATGGTAAATATCTCTGTATCTCTTGAGCTCTACCCATGGTAACTATCTCTGTATCTCTTGAGCTCTACCCATGGTAACTATCTCTGTATCTCTTGGGCTCTACCCCAGATGATAATCTCTAGTCTGTTACTATCTGTACAGCCCCTACCCCTGGTAAATATCTCTGTAACGCTTTATCCCTACCCCTGGTAACTATCTCTGTATCTCTTGAGCTCTACCCATGGTAAATATCTCTGTATCTCTTGAGCTCTACCCATGGTAACTATCTCTGTATCTCTTGAGCTCTACCCATGGTAACTATCTCTGTATCTCTTGGGCTCTACCCCAGATGATAATCTCTAATCTGTTACTATCTGTACAGCCCCTACCCTTGGTAAATATCTCTGTAACGCTTTATCCCTACCCCTGGTAAATATCTCTGTTTCTCTTTAGCTCTACCCATGGTAAATATCTCTGTATCTCTTGAGCTCTACCCATGGTAAATATCTCTGTATCTCTTGAACTCTACCCATGGTAAATATTTCTGTATTTCTTCAGCTACTACCCCAGATGATAGATAATCTCTAGTCTCTCTGTTACTATCTGTACAGCCCCTACCCTTGGTAAAAAATGTCTGGACCTCTGTAAGTCAGTCTCCCTCCTATCCCTACCCAAGGCCTACATTCTGATGCACCCACCAGCCCATGCCCTTTAGCAGCTAATTTCAGCTCAGAAAATGACTCCCATGTCGTCGGCTTAGGCTATAAACAAAACGATCTAGGGGGGCTATTTTGGCCGTTCATTATTCTTTTTTTTTTATATTTTGGTTATGTTAGGGTGATTAATGCTCGTCTCTGCAGAACTAATTATTCAAGCGAGGGACGCCTTCTCCATATTCAGAATCAGCAGGAGAATCGCCATATATCACCACAGAGACAGTTCTGGGAGTTTATGGCGACATGACACTGAAGCTTCTTTGTGGCCATAGGCCTAACTGTGGACTGTGGCCGTGCCCAGGCCCTGTATGATGAAGTGGCTGGCTGGCTGGCTAGCTGGCTGACTGGCTGGCTGCTGGCTGGGACGGGATGAGATGGGAGGAAACAAAACTGAGTTGTTTTTATAAATGCAACCCAGAGAAGAAGTAGTCAAGGGAAAGAAATGAAAAAAGAAGGAAGTAAGGAACGAAGGAAGGAAGGAAGAGAGAAGGAAGAGGGGAAGAAGAAAGAGAAGAAGGAGGAAGAACGAAGAAGAAGGAAGGAAGAAGAATGAAGAAGAAAGAAAGGGGGAAGAGGGGAGGATGGGAGGATGGAGGAATGAAGGAGGAAGAACGAAGGAATGAAGAAAGGAAGGAAGTAAAGAATAGAGAGGAAGAGGAAGGAAGGAGGAGGAGGGGAAGGGAGGGAGATGGAGGAGAGGAAGAAGGAAGGAAGAAGAAGGAAGGAAAGGAAAGAAAGAGAGGAAAGAAGGAAGGAGGGGAAGGAGGGAGGGAGGAGAGAGGAGGAAGAAGGAAGGAAGGAAGAAGGAAGGAAGGAAGGAAGGGAGGAGGAGAGGAGGGAGGGGGAGGAGGAGGGAGAAGAAGGAGGGAAGGAAGACAGGAGGGAACGAAGACAGGAAGGAAGTGAAGAAAACAGAAAGAAAAAAAGAATCAAGAAACAAAAACAACGATAAAAAAGGAAAGAAAAAAAAAGAAAGAAAGAAAAAAAAGAAAAGAAAGAAAAAAAAAAGAAAGAAAAAAAATAAGAAAGAAAGAAAGAAAGAAAAGAAAGAAGAAAGAAAAAAGAAAGAAAGAAAGAAAGAAAGAAAAGAAAAAGAAAGAAAGAAAGAAAGAAAGAAA
>CM060319.1:13763633-13766133 GCA_030674155.1 Stramonita haemastoma
GAGAGAGAGAGAGAGAGAGAGAGAGAGAGAGAGAGAGAGAGAGAGAGAGATCTTTCTTTCTTTCTTTCTTTCTTTCTTTCTTTATTTTTCAAGGGAGACAGATAGCATTCACATAGGCCTACTTTTTTCATCTGGCCCTTGCCCTGATTAGGGACAATCAAAATAAAAGCAAAACCCCATAAAAACACCAACAACACCAACAAAAACAAAAAACAATTTTTAAAAACCAAGGCAAACAAACAAAACCCAAACAAAAACAAATCAAAACCAAAAATGTATAATAGCAACCTTTTCACCTGTAAAAACCACCACCACGAACAACAAAAGTTCAACCTATGATTTAAAAAAAGGAGAGAGAGAGAGAGAGAGAGAGAGAGAGAGAGAGAGAGAGAGAGAGATGGCTATGAACATGATATTATTAGGGGGATTTTTCTTTCGAGTAGCATGAAGTGTATATGCGGGCTTCATGTTGAAGTCCATTCAGCTTTCTCCCTGGAATGGCAGAACACTTACAGTCTTCTAAGTCAGCGCTGAGCCAAACCTGGCTAGGCTGCCACCTGTTTTTGTGTACACACATGCAGAACATACTTGACTCACGTGTGCTGAATACCCTGTATCTGATATCAGCAGTTTGGAGTACTGTACTTTTTTTACCTCTACCTTTTTAGTTTGGAGCACTGTATAATCAAGAAATGGCCCAGTGCTCGCTCAGGGCGGTGCCGCTGTTTGGCCTCTTTAGTCGGTCAAACATCACCAGTATAATTGTTTGTTGCAAGATGAAGTATAGCGTCTGAGGAGTTTTCTGCATGCTGTAATATAGACTATGGCCTAGAATTCAAACTGTATTAGACCAGAGAGAGAGAGAGAGAGAGAGAGAGAGAGAGAGAGGAAGGTGGATGGCAGGTAAAGATGGGGTGGTGTGGGTGGGATGGGGAGGGAAGCTGAGAGGGGGGGGGGGTGGGGGGGTAAGAGAGGAAAAGTCCACACTGACAAAGCGAAATGTTGTTAATCATTATTAAAACATAATACTTGTTTTTACCTGCGCTTCTGTATTCAGCTTTTGCTTTTATAACTTTTTAACAGCCGCCCAGGTGCTTACTATAAATCTTGTTACAAAGCGAATGTCCGGCGGAGTGATGTCATAATTATACGCTCAGCCCTCAGCTTACATGCATAGAATCATCAAGTGCGCGAGACCACTTGTTCAGAGCCATGGGTGTTCTTTTTTTTCTTTTTTTTATCCCCCTTTGTTGTTGGTGGTGCGTATAATGATAGTGATCGGTTTTTTGGTTCGTTAATTTTTTTATTATTCTTTTATGTCGAGGATAATGGAATAAGCATTCATGTGCTTCTTTTACATTCAGTCCCCGTGTGTACACAATTTCGTAAATCTTGTCATCTGTTCCCACCGGCACCCACTGGCCTACTCTTACGAAAAGCGGAACAGGATTTAACGTCTGCGCAAGGTGTTTTGTGTCAGTTGATTGGCTGATCAAGATAGTTTAACCAGGTGCTGGTTTGTTGGCTTTTCTTCGCGCTTTGCATTTTTGACATGCCTGTACACAATCGCGGAAAAAAATAGATGCGCTTTTCTCTCTCTCGCCAGGCACACACACACACACACACACACACACACACACACACACACACACACACACACACACACACACACACACACGCAAGCAGGCATAGGCGTCAGTGCAAATGCACGCACGGTTGCCTCTGTGGTGTAGTTGATTCAGATTCGACATGACACTTTGAGAAAGACACTGTTGTTTGGAAACTAAAGCATGAAACTTGAAGAAGAGGGCGAATGTATACACATGACTTTTAAAACTGCAGTTGTTGTTGTTTTTTCTCTCTCTCTCGCTTTTTCTGTCCTGTTCCTATGAACAATGATATAATAATATAGACTGTAGGACATTCCGATACATCGGCTGCGGTGTGAGGAGAGGAAGTTGCGAAGGAGGGAGGAAATGACAAACGCTTAGGCCTCCATAGGTAAATCTGGAGGGGGAGGGGGTTGCTTTCCAGTCTGCATTATGCAGAGAGAGAAAGCGTTCAAGCCTTTAATACAAAGACTGATGCTTTGCAGGCGTTGTCTTTCATCAATCATTGTGTGTCTCTGAAATCAATCTTTAAAACTAAGAGATATAATTCCTAATTCGGAATTAGAAACAACTGCATATTCAACGATCTCTAGTGTTATAAGTTGTTGTGTTTTTTTAAATAGATTTAAATATTTTATTTTAAAATGCTCCCTCAGAAAAAAAAATTCAACAAGGACAACAACTACCAGATAGATAGGAACTTTTGCAATGTGGTATAGTATGTTGCCTTAAGTAGGTAACGACAAAATACAAGTTGAAAGATAACGAGTTACGGGATGAAAGTCATTCATGATAATATAAACTGGATCATCACAGAAATACCAAAACTAGAATTACTTCCCATCGACATAGTTCGTCAAAGAAGTTATCCCCCACCTAATCTCTTCGGC
>CM060319.1:13768633-13783633 GCA_030674155.1 Stramonita haemastoma
CCCGCTTCTTCCTTGGCCCCTTTGAACGTGTATGCATAACACAGTAACACGGTGAGAGAGAGAGAGACAGAGACAGAGACAGAGACTCTTTCACCCCTCCCCTTTCCTGAGAGAGAGAGAGAGAGACTGAGACAGAGAGAGAGAGAGAGAGAGAGAGACTTTCACCCTCCCCTTTCCTGAGAGAGAGAGAGAGAGAGAGAGAGAGAGAGAGAGAGAGAGAGAGAGAGAGAGAGAATCCGGCCCCCCTCCCTTTTTCAGAGAGAGTCTTGCTGTGAAGTTGGAATGACGTAATTGCGGCCCCTTTACATGTGAAACATCTAAAATTGTGTCTGTAAATCACACGTAGATTGTTTCTGTCTTCCTCAATGTAACCTTGAAAATGTCCTAAGTGGCAGCCCTTCACATGAAGAAAACTCGAGCTCTTTTCTATTAGTATATCATATTCTGTGGGGGAAATACAGACTGTCTGGTGCTGGACCAAAAGACACTCAAAGTGGTCCCGGAGAAAAAGTCCCATACCCTTGAACACCATCGCACCAATTCCCCGATAGACTTCTAGATGCATGTTGCCGTTGTTTCTGGGCGTTTCCCAGCCTAACACCATGAGAGTCAACACAGAATAGGCCACCCTGACTTATTCATCCCACCTGGGAATTCCTGTGAGGCTGTAAGTATACCTACTCTGGTTGAGAAGTTTGCCTGTATGAATCAGCCCCTGAAGTCGAAGTATACCTAACTTTAGAGTCAGGTATATTTGGACTTCAGGGGATCACTTTTCTCCTTGAGAGGAGAGTACAGGCTGTTGTGCTAAGAACTTGTCATAGACGAAAGCAGTTTTAACAGAACATTCCAAAGCATAACAACAACATTTTGATGTAGGCTTTGGCACTTAGCTTTCACACCAACTACTAGCACGCTTTTGGCCTGCGTCAAAGACCCAGTCTTACATTGACGGCTCTGCAGAGGATGCAGTTGGAAAGGGCTAGGCAGGGATTTTCCATCCAGCACTAGGCCTAAGCACCAGAAGGGCAGAGAAGATACCGTGAGCCTTGCTACTGGCCCCTACTCTACAGACGACAGGACAACGCTGAGGCAGAAACCATGAAAACAGCATCTGCCCACAGCATGGTCAGCCCCTAAAATCCCTACAGAAAAGTCTTCTTGACTGACACCCTGTCCATCTTGTAGGCCCTACAGTCCAATGGAAATACTGACTTGAATGATATAATCTCCACTTTTGCTCTCGCTACAGGAGTCATACAGTTGTCCTGCAGTAGATCCTCTCCTGTTGCTACTAGCTTGGCAATGACACTGCAAACTTTTTGCAAAGAAAAGCACAGAGCAAGAGTAGATGGATAGATTTACCTGCTTTTTTAAAACCCAAGACCATCATCAAGGTTAAGTGGCAAAGCAAGAGGATGCAGCTACATCCACTCTCAAACAGATCAGACCCCTACTGTCTACTAACGCGATGGGAGCAGGTATGTAGTCAGACTCAGGACAGGTCACAGCCGCCCAAAACTACACTATGTAGCGAAACTTCACATGGGCTATACAGATCAGTGCCCTTGCCAGACTAGCAGCCAGACAACAGAACATGTGCTGCTATCCTGCTCGCTACATGAGGCACTCCGAAAGAAGATCTGGCCTGACCCCTATCACCCTAGTGACCAAGAAGCTCTATGAAGACTGGGAGGACCTGCAGCATACTGCTGCCTTCATCGTAGAGATTGTGCTCTCTATCTACCAGCAAAAAACAAAAACAAAAACAAAAAAACAGACAGACAAACACAAGTGCTGGCTGCATCCATAGCAAACTTTGGTTATTTTCAAACACAGCAGTCAAAACAGGCTGTGGGTGTCCAGGAATGTCAGGTCAGAATAAGCACACCATCACATCGCTGATGTCACTGGGCAGCGGTGCAGGTCTCTCTGAGCCTGTGGCCTCTTGGTACATACATCACTGACAGCTCAGTCCTGGGGAAATCTGGCTTTGTAAGGTAAGTGCATACAGATGACACGAAGGTGCCCAGCATGCAATCCGCAATTTGGATAGTCTGGTGTCTCTCTGGTTCAATTTGGATAGGATGATGTCTCTCTGGCTCAATTTGGATAGGATGATGTCTCTGTGGTTCCATTTGAATAGGATTATATCTCTGGTTCAGTTTGGATAGTATGGTGTCTGATTCAGTTTAAATTAGGATAGGGTCCACTTGGTTTAATGTGCTCAAGATAAATAGCATAACTATTTTAGTGCAGTGCTTCATCGGGGACTTAATGTGAGCAGAGAGGGTGGAAAGAAAGAGTTATGCTAGGTGCAACAGAACTTTACGACAGTTCTGGGTCCTGCTGTGCGTGGTAAAAAAAAGGTCATTATGGGGTAACCCTGCAGGACTATAACAGTAGGAGGCAGAACATTTAATTTTCTGAATCAAAACCCCACCATGCTTTTGTTGTTTCTTTTTCATATATGAATCACTCAACAAATGAAGTATGGCTGCATCGGAAACAACTAGTTATGTAATGAATTAATTTTTCACAATTCCACTGTCACGTTAGCTAGTTGGACTGACAACATCATCTTCAAACTAATGCACAGAACACAGATGATGTGGAGAAAAGAGGAAGAAGAAAAAACTGATCATTCAATTGATCAGTCATTTCCAACAGTAGTAGATAAAAGCAGTACATTTTCCCTTTGTTTCTTATCTGGCCCATAGAGGGAAAGAGAGAGAGAGAGAGTGGGGGTGCGTAGACAGACAGAGACAGAGAGAGACAGAGAACGCGAAGTGACAGATAAAACGCTTTGGGGCTTACCGTGCTTGATTTACATTTCAAGGTGGATTGCCCGGGATTTGCCGACTTAGTGCCTGTGTGACGTTTCCCATCCTTAACTTCTCTTTCCACTGGGCTGTGAGAAAAGCTGAGCAAGTGAGAGGGAGAGTGGGTGTAGTATATGCAAAAATACAAATGCTTTATTATCTCAAAACAGAGAAAAATCCACCAGGTTTAGGACAGTGAAAAACGTGTTGGATACATGGCTGGAAGGCTGTGGGTTCGAACCCCAGTGCAACAGAGGCATGGGTTTTTTTTTTTTGTTTGTTGGTTTTTTTTCAGGCTCTGGCTAACTTCCGGAGTCATGGGCTGAACTGAATCAGTGTTTGTGGATTAATTGTCTTCAGCTGTGTTCAATATCATTTGACAAACCTTAATAATGGCCGAGATATTTTGTATTAAAAAAAAAAAAGAAGAAGAAGAAATCATTTTGAACAGAATCGTGAATAGGAGCATCAGGGAAAGATATGTCTTACGGTTTTTGTTCTTAATAAACGTCACAAAATTACGTCATAAGTGTTGAAGACGTCACTCCTTTGTCAGGCTTTTTTCGCCCACGCCTTTACGACCAGGTACGTATTCAGTGGAGATTTTAAACAACATATTGGGTTTTTTTGTTTTTTTATTATCATTACTTTAGGTTACTTTTGGCTTTAGATTAGATGTATCATCTGCATCCTCTGAGCCTGGCTTGACTGCTTCAGTGTGAGTAGGAATGCTGTCTGTTTTGGTGGGCTCTCATGGAACTACTGACCTCTTTTGGCTTTTCGGTAGGGCTTTGTAGCTTCTTTTTTTTTTTTTAATTGGTCCTGATGTAGATGTCTTTGTGCCCTATCAACGTCTTTTCCACGAGGAAACGCGTGCAGTCAACTAGTGTAATAGTGGGGGGACGGGATGGCCTAGTGGTCAGAACAATGCGCTGGCAATATGAGACCCGGACCCGGGTTCGATTCCCGTTCGAGGGGATTTTTCCCCTGAAATTAACATCAGTGCTGACTCCTCTCTCCTCAAAAGTCCTTCGGATAAGACTATAAACCGAGGCCCCATGTGAGAACGCACGCAGAACATCTTGCACACATGTTAAATCCTGTTCTGCATTTTGTAAGACTAGGCCATTGTGTGCCGGTGGGAACAAATTACAAGATTTACAAAACTGCATACACCCAGGGACTGGATGTAAAAAAAAGAAAAGCACGTATGTGCTTTTTCCATTATCCTCGATACAAGAGCATAAATAATAATATTTTTAAAAAAAATAAAAAAGAATGAAAATAGTATGCTTGTGTGTGTGTGTTGTTGTTCAGTGTGTGAGGGAGAGAAAGAGAAAGACAGACAGAGATAGACAGGCATGCGTTCAGATGGGTAGGAGATAGTTCGGAGCAAGTTGGAAAAGCAAAGGAAGCACGGTTTTGTTGAAGGCAAGCACACATCTATGAAACTACATTGTGTGCATACACAAATACACCACACACACAACACACCACCACACACACACACACACACACACACACACACACAACACACACACACACACACACACACACACACACACACACACACACACACACACACACACACACACACACACACACACACACACACACACACACACACACACACACACACACAACACACTCACACACACAACACACACACACACACACAAACACACACACAACACACACACACACACACACAACACACACACACACACACACACACACCACACACACAACAACATGTTAACACGGTGTTCTGCATGCTTCTGCACACGGGGCCTTGGTTTACAGACCCATTCAAAGAACTGTCAGGGTAGTGGAGTCGGTACCTTCCCCTTGAACGGGTGTCTTGGAAGGTGACTCGAACCCGAGCAGTCAGATCATGAGCTGACCACTAGGTTGCACTGACCACTAGGTCAGTGGTTGCACTGACCACTAGGTTGCACTGACCACTAGGTTGCACTGACCACTAGGTTGCACTGACCACTAGGTCAGTGGTTGCACTGACCACTAGGTTGCACTGACCACTAGGTTGCACTGACCACTAGGTTGCACTGACCACTAGGTTGCACTGACCACTAGGTTGCATTGACCACTAGGTTGCACTGACCACTAGGTTGCACTGACCACTAGGTTGCACTGACCACTAGGTTGCACTGACCACTAGGTTGCACTGCACTCCTTAATGTGATGTTATCAAGTATTCAGAGTAGGGATCAATGGGGTTTTTTGTGGTTTAAACAGTTTTATTAGTTCAGAAACAACAAGCAACAATATATGAAATGAGTACAACAAGCAAGGCTTATATGGGTACTCAAACATCCATATAATTATATGCAAGGATAGGCTGCAGATCAACAGTTTATCAAGTTATCGTGACTTCTCTCTGAATTCATGGAGGAATGATTGGGGCACTAGCACTGCACTCCATTTTTTTTGTCAGGCAGTGCGCTGTGAGCAAGCTGACACCAGCGGAGCCCATCCCGCCTCAGTCAGCAGGGTGCATGCTGAGTAGGCTTTTATCATCCATGCCACCAGCCGTGGCTGCCCTGCTGTTTTAAGGAAGGTACATGGAAATCTGACATGTGTGTCAGATGTTTTGTATGTGTGTGTGTGTGTGTGTCTGCATCTGGCACCTCTGTTGATATTTTCGTCCTAACCCCAGTTCGAATGTCAACTGACTCCAGAACGAGTGTGTGTGTGTGTGTGTGTGTGTGTGTGTGTGTGTGTGTGTGTGTGTGTGTGTGTGTTATTGGTACTATCTGTATTCTTGACTACAGTGGTGTATAACTTCAATCGTAACAGAAAGAAAGACAGCCCAGACAGACAGACTGAAAGACAGCCCAGACAGACACAAAGGCATACAGCATTCTTAAAGATCATCAGCATCAAACTTCTGGGGGTGGCTCAGGCTAAAGGTTTGTCAGTAACGTATGCTCAATGCCAAGGCCTATATTAAAACGTTATGCTGTGATATTATGTTGAGATTGTCTTCAGCCATGGCAAGCTCATAGCAAAACACTATATGCTCTCCTGTATAGGAGAAAAATCCTCTGAAGTTAGAATATCGCTGCATATGTGGCGATGTATTTGAAAAGAGTCATACAGGCAAACTTTTCATCCATTGTTCATATAATAGACTCACAATGACTCCCAGGTGAAATGAGTGAATCAGAATACATATTCTGGGTGACCCCCAGGGTTGAAGCTGTGGAACATGCAATAACAACTGCACATCTATCTATCTATCTATCTGTCTGTCTGTCTATCTATCTATCTATCTATCTGTCTATCTATCTATCTATCTATCTATCTATCTATCTATCTATCTATCTATCTATCTATATCTATCTATCTATCTATCTGTCTGTCTGTCTGTCTGTCTGTCTGTCTGTCTGTCTGTCTATCTATCTATCTATCTATCTATCTATCTATCTATCCCTTAGTCTGGCGACCGTGGGGGCACCCATGAAGACTTGACAACCAGTTCCCTCCATTCCTCTCTCTAATAATAATAATAATAATAATAATAATAATAATAATAATAATAATAATAATAATAATACATGGAACTTATATAGCGCTATATCTTGTAAAAACAAACCAAAGCGCTTAGGTTTGTTCTGCCTTTCTGAGAGTTTTGTGGAGCTCTAGGCCTGTCCATTCGCTGATGATGTCCTCCCATCTCTTCCTTGGTCTGCCTTTTTTTCTTCCTCCTTGGACAGTGCCATGCAGTATTGTTTTTGCAAGACCTTTTGATCTTGTGACATGCCCGTACCATTTAAGTTTGCGCTTCTTTACGATTGATAGAAGATTTTCGTATGGACCAATCACATCAACCACTGCACACCAACAACAACAAATTAAATCAAACAAAACAAGACACAACCAAAAACCAGTCAACATTTTTTCTTAGGTCATGGGCCTGTCCGTGTCTGTCTTTAGGTACGGCGTTGACGGTACTGTCATGGGCTGCTTGCTGCCGGTCAGTGGTCTGATGAAACACGCCAAGTGACCAGTCTTGCTGCACCAGGTGTTGAGCACTGGGGTGTCGCAATGCAGTGTAGCGGCAGCCACTTGGCCTTGACTTACTATCCAACCCCGCTGCCTCTGGTCCAAAGTTCAGGGTTCAGGTGAGGACTATCACTGCAGAGTACAGATAGGCTCTGTGATGTGATTGTGTGTGCGTGTGCGTGTGGTGTGTGTGTGTTGTGTTCGTGGTCAGTGAACTAAACAACTAGTATAGTAGGCCTTTCGTCCAGTCCACACCTCACTGTTAGCTTGATACCTAAGGCCACAACTCCATCTTTATTTTGACATGGTCCATGTCCAACTGAGCTCACAATGCTTACAAAGGCATCAACGAAAATCGAACTACACTCAGTGAAAAGACTAACCCCCGATTCACAATATGTACATAATTATCAAAGGGAGATTAAATTAGATTGTTCATTTTTTCTCCTTGGTCCTATACACTTTGTTTCTCCTTGGTTCTGTACACTTTGTTTCTCCTTGGTCCTGTACACACTTTGTTTCTCCTTGGTCCTGTACACTTTGTTTCTCCTTGGTCCTGTACACTTTGTTTCTCCTTGGTCCTGTACACTTTGTTTCTCCTTGGTTCTGTACACTTTGTTTCTCCTTGGTCCTGTACACACTTTGTTTCTCTTTGGTCCTGTACACTTTGTTTCTCCTTGGTCCTGTACACTTTGTTTCTCCTTGGTCCTGTACACTTTGTTTTTTCTCCTTGGTCCTGTACACTCTGTTTCTCCTTGGTCCTGTACACTTGTTTCTCCTTGGTCCTGTACACTTTATTCTCCTTGGTCCTGTAACTTTGTTTCTCCTTGGTCCTGTACACTTGTTTCTCCTTGGTCCTGTACACTTTGGCTCTACATCTGTCGGTGTTACACACCTTTTTTGATACACCGTACTTTGATGTGGAGTGACGGTAATGGCTGGTTCTGTTCTTTGCCACAACAGCAGTGTGATGTTTTGTCCCTTCCACTTTAAAGGAATACACTACTGCTTGCTCATGTCATGCAGCGTTTAATATATACTCCAACCTTGCTGAAGTTTGACAACTAGCCTTTTGATAACACAGGCAGCCCAGCAAGCCAAGCCACTCCCACAGAGAGAGATAGACAGACAGTGAGAGAGAGTACAGAGAGAGAGAGAGATATGTATATGTACATACATGTGTATGTATACATGTATGTCTCGGGGTTTTTTCTCTACAGAACAAATACTTAACCATAATGCCCAAAGTTTGTACATCAGTATAACTGTAATTTATTATGCCCATAGCAGATCTTGTTTTGAAGCATAATCATACAGTAATTAATGAGTAACGGTGATTCTTTTTCCTGTATAATCTGTTGCACTGTGTAGATGTTCTGGTCAATAGTTGCACTAGTTGTCTACAAGTTGGCCATTATTATAGGCCCTGTCCTCTGTCTGTTGCACTGTGCAGATGTTTTGGTCAATACTAGCACTAATTGGTCTCTACAAGCTGGCCATATGGGCCCTGTCCTCTGTCCTGATCGAAAAAACCGAAGGCAAGCATGTGCTCATCACAGGGTGTGACACTGGCTTCGGCTATCATCTCGCCAAACGCCTGGATGGTACGTATGTATGTCAGATGTGTGCATACACGTACACACAAGTATGCACACGCACATACATGCATGCGCGCACACTTGCCACCGTCACACGCACAGCACACTCGTAGGCTGCGAAAGCACACACACACACATACACACGCGCGCGCGTACACACACACGCATGCACGCTCGCACGCATGTACACGCACACACACACACACGCGCATGCACGCACGCACGTACACATACACATGCGCACGCTTGACTTTGACGCACACACGCAACACACACACACACACTCACACACATACACACACACACACACGCACGCACGCACGCACGTACGCACACTTAAATCATTCGCTGGAATTAGAAGATAGACACCAAAACATCCCTGTCACTAACACGTTTCAAGTATTTTTGTCACCAAAACATAACCAGTCCTGTTGTATGGGTCAGAAATCCGGGGATTTCAGTGATATTATGCTAGTGAACGAGTATACCTCAAATCCGGAAGGTAAAGCAGCAAGGGAGAGGAGATGGGCGCCGCCCTCAATATGCTGGCTCTAGAGAAGCTAAGATCTCTATTGCCTCGCACCCCTACGACCGCACAGGTTACGGGACAACTTTACCCTTTTTTTTACCTTAGATTTAAGTGATCACCATCGTGTTGTGTGTTTACTGAAGTGCAATAAATTGTCTCTGAATGGCATGATCCATCGAAACCAACAAATGAAAGACTAACTCTGTAAACAATGCACAACTCAATGCATTGAAAATCTGTTTCATTAGCCTACATGTTGCCCTGTCCCCAATTTTTTACTCTTCATAAATAGTTTTAGCCCTATATTACTACTGCTGCTCGCCTGAATTTAAGTTGCAGTTTTCATGTAACAACACGACAGATAAATAAATGTTCAAAGTTGCTGTTCACGTCATTGAAAATTAGATACAGAATAATTCCTGCATCGTATTTAGGAACTTCTTTGCATCCATTCCATGAAATGATACGAATACCTATGTTAGTATGCTTCGCTGCACTATGAATCTGTTGACACATAATCTTAACTGTTCACCATTTATTCAGTTTTTTAGGCCATCTGGCCCATATGAACAGAATATATGCATATATTTTGTTCATATGAGCGAGCTGGATTACAGAATATGTCATGCATATAGTCTATTCATGTCTCCTGTTCAAAAGGGCCAGATACCCAACAAATACTGAATAGGCCTATACCATATCGTTATTGTTCACACACGCGCGCGCGCGCGCGCACGCACACACACACACACACACACACACACACACACACACACACACACACACACACACACACACTCACACTCCTACAGACATGAAGGAAAAAACACCTTTAAGGATTCAAAGAGATTGTCTTGCAATTATGCATGCGGAAAATTTTGGATGGTATGAATGCTCTTTACACACACACACACACACACACACACACACACACACACACACACACACACACACACACACACATACACACAACACACACACACACACACACACACACACACACACACACACAATATATATATATATATATATATATATTACATACACACGCACGCGCGCGCGCGTACGCACACACTTACACACACACACACACACACACACACACACACACACACACACACACACACACACACACACACACACCAGGTATATTGACAAGGGATGTTTAAAGGGATATTGATCACTCTGAGACCTGTACAAGTTTTGTCATGGAAAGAAAGGCTAGCGCTTTATTTTTTCGGCTAAAACTGAATGCATTTATAACCAAATATTGCAAAAATATCAAATGTTTCTGTGGTGAAGGAAGGTGGAGAAGGAAGGTGGCAGGATGGTTAAGACGTTTGCCCGCCAATATGTAAACCGTGAGTTTCAGGGTTCGTACCCAGCTCGCCTTTTTCTTCCCAGTTTGACGAAAAAATCAAACTGAATGTCAAAGTCATTTGGACAAGACTATATACCGAGGCCACGTGTGCGAACGCACGCAGAACATCTTGCGCACACGTTAAAACCCCGTTCCGCCTTTCGGAAGAGCAGGCCATCGTGTGCCGTTAGGAGGGATGACAAAATAAAAACCAGCATGCACACAGGTGTCGTGTTTAGACACCATCCCTAGGGAAAAAAAATAATAATAATGGGTAGGCGCTGCACTTGTGGCGACGCGCTCTCCCCGGGGAGAGCAGCCCGAATTTCACGCAGAGAAATCTGCTGTGACATAAAGGTGAAAAAATTTACCAGCATTCATCTCATTTTGGAATTTAGGAGTCTAAAACCATTCTTACCCTCTTTTTTCTGAGAAGTGCTTGGATAAGATTTTTTTTTTTTGAAATGGCATTTCGTATAACAAAATCTTTAATAAATAGTTTTACAGGACATTTGTCATAGATAGACGTTATATTTGACATTTATCATGTATTTATTTGTTCCTATCATTTTCTTCATTATTTTTTCCCTTCTTCCCTTTCATCTGTATTGGGGCCAACAATAATACATCATTTCAATGTTCACTGTTCAATGTGGCAGGTAAGGGGTTCACTGTCTTCGCCACCTGTCTGACGCCACAGGGAGCGGAGATTCTGCAGCGAGAATGTTCAGAGAAAGTCATCACCTTTCAGCTGGATGTGGCACGTCAGGACAGCATCGACAGCGCCCGCCAGTTCGTGGAAAACGCCCTGCCCCCCGGCACAGGTAGGTTCCTAGGGGGGAGGGCCTGCAGTAGGAAGGAACCAAGTAGGCTCTGCTCTGCTCTACTGTATTGACTTGTTCAGAAGGAGAAAAAAAAAGTTTTTTTTTTTTTAAAAGGGAAAAAAAGGAAAGGTAGTCAGCAAGAATTATAGTGCTAGACTATACCTGCTTTGATAAAAAAACAAAAAAACAAAAAAAACGTGAAAGTTGTTGATAGCTGTGATGATGACGATGACGACGACGACGACGACGACGATGATGACGATGATGATGATGATGATGATGATGATGATTATGAAGATGATGATAATGATGGTGGTGGTGTGGTGGTGGTGGTGGTGATGATGGTGAGCATTCACCAGTTTAATCACCCTGAAGATGACCCAAAATATGCACTGACTCTCCCTCATCACACCCGGGAATCACTATGAGACCAGAAGCACCAGCTGAATGAGATGTTTGGGTGTCTTGAGCACTGAGGACAATTTTACAGCCATTAATTCAACCACATTCCATGTGTTATCATGATGTTGCTATAAAGGCAGCCCCCATTCCATGTGTTATCATGATGTTGCTATAAAGGCAGCCCACATTCCATGTGTTATCATGATGTTGCTATAAAGGCAGCCCCATTCCATCTGTTATGATGTTGCTATTAAAGGCAGCCCCCATTCCATCTGTTATGATGTTGCTATAAAGACAGCCCCCATTCCATCTGTTATCATGATGTTGTTATAAAGACAGCCCCCATTCCATCTGTTATCATGATGTTGCTATAAAGGCAGCCCCCATTCCATCTGTTATCATGATGTTGTTATTAAAGACAGCCCCCATTCCATCTGTTATCATGATGTTGCTATAAAGACAGCCCCATTCCATCTGTTATCATGATGTTGCTATAAAGCAAGGCAGCCCCATTCCATCTGTTATCATGATGTTGCTATAAAGGCAGCCCCCATTCCATCTGTTATGATGTTGCTATTAAAGGCAGCCCCCATTCCATCTGTTATCATGATGTTGCTATTAAAGGCAGCCCCCATTCCATCTGTTATGATGTTGTTATAAAGGCAGCCCACATTCCATCTGTTATCATGATGTTGCTATAAAGGCAGCCCCCATTCCATCTGTTATCATGATGTTGCTATTAAAGGCAGCCCCCATTCCATCTGTTATCATGATGTTATAAAGGCAGCCCCCATTCCATCTGTTATCATGATGTTGCTATTAAAGGCAGCCCCCATTCCATCTGTTATGATGTTGCTATAAAGGCAGCCCCCATTCCATCTGTTATCATGATGTTGCTATTAAAGGCAGCCCCCATTCCATCTGTTATCATGATGTTTAAAGGCAGCCCCCATTCCATCTGTTATGATGTTGCTATTAAAGGCAGCCCCATTCCATCTGTTATCATGATGTTGCTATAAAGGTAAGCACATTCCATCTGTTATCATGATGTTGCTATTAAAGGCAGCCCCCATTCCATCTGTTATCATGATGTTGCTATTAAAGGCAGCCCCCATTCCATCTGTTATGATGTTGCTATAAAGGCAGCCCCCATTCCATCTGTTATCATGATGTTGCTATAAAGGTAAGCACATTCCATCTGTTATCATGATGTTGCTATTAAAGGCAGCCCCCATTCCATCTGTTATCATGATGTTGCTATTAAAGGCAGCCCCCATTCCATCTGTTATGATGTTGTTATAAAGACAGCCCCCATTCCATCTGTTATGATGTTGCTATTAAAGGCAGCCCCCATTCCATCTGTTATCATGATGTTGCTATTAAAGGCAGCCCCCATTCCATCTGTTATGATGTTGCTATAAAGGCAGCCCCCATTCCATCTGTTATCATGATGTTGCTATTAAAGGCAGCCCCATTCCATCTGTTATGATGTTGCTATAAAGGCAGCCCCCATTCCATCTGTTATCATGAGTTTGCTATAAAGGTAATGACATTCCATCTGTTATCATGAGTTTGCTATAAAGGTAATGACATTCCATCTGTTATCATGAGTTTGCTATAAAGGCAGCCCCCATCCTATCATCAAGCACTGAGCCCCCCTCCCCCCCCCCCCCCCCCCCCCCCCTATCTGTGTGTGCCGATGTAATCAGGGCTGTGGGGGTTGGTGAACAATGCGGGGATGATGGGGACGCCGGCGCCCATAGAGTGGGTGTCGGAGAGCGACTGGGTTCACTGCATGTCCGTCAACCTGCTGGGCATGGTCAACACCACGCGCGCCTTCCTGCCCCTGCTGCGCCAGGCCCAGGGCCGAGTGGTCAACATGTCCAGCATCATGGGCAGAGTCGCCGCTGCGCCCGCCCCTTACTGCGTCAGCAACTACGGGGTGGAGGCTTTCTCCGATTGTCTCAGGTCAGTGTTTGTTTGTTTGGGGTTTTTGTTTGCAGTTCTGACTGGTTTTTTTTGTTTTGTTTCATGTTAACTGTTTCTTAATTCCGAGTTGTTCTTTCTGGGAAGGGTGTTGTGGTGCTATGCAGTCCTGTACAAACACACAGACACACACACACACACACGCACGCACGCACGCACGCACGCACGCACGCACGCACGCACGCACGCACGCACGCATGCACGCACGCGCGCGCGCGCGCGCGCACTCACATACACATGTACACACACACGCATATATATACGGGTTCGAGTCCGGTCGAGGAAACTTTCTTCCTGGAGTTAACATCAGTGCTGACTCCACTCTCCCAAAAGTCCTTCGGATGAGACTTTAAACCGAGGCCCCGTGTGCGAACGCACGCAGAACATCTTGCGCACACGTTAAATCCTGTTCCGCTTTTCGTAAGAGTAGGCCATCGTGCGCCGGTGGGAACAGATGACATATTTACAAACTGCATGCACACGGGGACCGGATGAAAAAAAGCACATGATTGCTTATTCTGTTATCCTCGATATAAAGAATAAATAAATAAATAAATAAATAAATAAATAAATATATATATATATATATATATATATATATATATATATATATATATATATATATCCATGGGGAAGGTTTTTGTGTTTGTGGGGGGAGGGGGGGGGGGGGGTTCTACAGAACTTTATCCATAACAATTCTCTTGTTGGGATGCGATCTGGGGGAAAAGTGTGCTGTGTTACCGATTTTTGTATCGTATTGTATCGCATCGTATTTCGTTGAATTTCATTGTTTTATTGTCTTGTATTATTGCAGTGTATTGTATTATATAGCGATGTGTTGTATTCTCTAGTGTTCTGTTACATGTCTCATGTATTGTATTATGATTTTATTGTGTACTACTTTTTCTTTCTCGTTTGATTTCCCTGCATGAAATTCAGGCCTGTCTCCACAGGCAAAATGTGTCACGTCATCACTATCACAACACCACCCACCTTTCCCCACTGTCTCTCTGTGAAGATGTGTTTTTTCACCTACAGATAGTAATTTTTTTTTTACACCTTTTTTGCAAGTGACAATTTTTTTCTGCCTCATCTTCTGTGACGTTCCTATCCCTGCTGTTCCCACGCCGCTCGTTTCAATCTCCCCGCCACAGCCATACCCCATGTATCATCCTCAGGATCGAAAGCCTACCGGGAGCTCATCAATAATTATTAGGTCGCCGTGGGACCACCAGCGAGAGGGGCCCTGCACTGCTGCTGGGTCACTGTGGTGGTGTTCAGTGGTGCCTGTTCTGAACTAGCAAGGGGCAGTTTTGTTGATGCCGTCAATTGATCAAGGCTTTTTTTTGTTTGTTTGTTCGTTTGCTTGCACATATCCCACAGGTGTGTTGCACTCGGGACGTTGGTCGAAGTGATGCCCTCGTTATCTGCTGACCCTGATTCGAATCTCTTA
>CM060319.1:13786133-13853633 GCA_030674155.1 Stramonita haemastoma
TCAGGCAAAACTGAGTCGTCCAGTGATTCAGTCAACCAGGGAGCTGCAAGAAACGGGATTTGTCTTTGGGACATGTTCAGGTCTTCCTGGAGGACAGTTCGAGTGAATGTGGTTGTAATCATAGATTTATTTCTGTGTGTTAGTCTGCGTAATAAAGTCAAAGGACATTTTTTTTTAAATTTCAAATTCTAAATTTTATTTCAAGGAGAACCCCCCAAGGGGTACATGAAATTTGACAAAACCAATGCAAAGTTATAATCATAGATTTATTTATGTGTATTAGTTTACGTAATAACGTCAAAGGAGAATTGAAGTGAATGCAAAAGTTATAACCATTGATTAGTTTTTGTGTATTAGTCTGTGTAGTGAAGTTAAAGGACAACAGTTCAAGTGAATGCAAAAGTTATAATCATAGATTTATTTCTGTGTATTAGTCTGTGTAATGAAGTCAGAGGCCAGTTCAAGGGAATGCAAAAGTTATAATCATAGATTAGTTTCTGTGTATAAGTCTGCGTAGTGAAGTAAGAGTAGATCAGCAAAAAGGTTTCTATTTACATATTTTCTTTTCTTTTGTTTTCGTTGTTTAATAACACTGGTAGTGTTTGGGGTTGGGTGGTTAATTTCTGTTTCTCAGCTACAGTTCCGAGATTCTCCAATGGTGAGATTTTTGTGTATGCCACCATCTTTCTCCCCATCATTTAGGTAGCATCGTTTCGACTTCGGAGGTGGTGACTAAACATGACACCTGTGTGAATGCGTTTTTTTCCAATTGTCATTCGTTCCTACCGTGCAGCACGAAAAGGCCTACTCTTTCGAAAGGCAGGACGGGTTTTTAAAGTGTGTGCAAAATATTCTGCGTGCATTCGCACTCAGGGCCTTGATTTATAGTCTCATCTGAAGTGCTTTGGCATTCAATTCGATTTTTTTGCGTCAAACTGGGAAGAAAGGGCAAGGCTGGGAATGGAACACAGAACCTTACAGTTTATTTGTTATGCAGGCGAACGTCTTAACCCTCCTGCCACCTTCCTCATTATATTCCCATGTAATAAAGAAATGTATGCGAAAAATACTCTGGTGCCAACTCCTTTTACGCCTACAGGCCTACATATTTTGGCTGTTGTCAGTTTCAGTCTTTTGGAAACAAAAAATGTAGGCCTATTAATAAAGTCTTATATACTGACCTTTTGGCTGCTTTTGGTACAATTATTGTCTGTAGTCGTATAATTCTGTGTGTGTGTGTGTGTGTGTGTGTGTGTGTGTGGTGTGTGTGTGTGCGTGTGTGTGTGTGTGCGCGCGCGCGCGCGCGCGCGCGCACGCGCGTGCGTGTGTGTGCGTCTGTGTGTGTGCTTGCATGTAAGTGTCATTTCTTTTCATGTTTCACAGGTCTCCAAGTGTCACTGATGGTTATGTACCGCTTGTTATTCCACTTTGTAATCTTACTGGGTGTCACTGTGCCACTTGGTGTCTGTGTATCACTGCTGCTCACTCAGTGTCACAGCTGTTTGTGTATCAATGCTCTGTGCGTGCCGTTCAGGTTGTCTATGTCATTGCTGTACTGATGTACACGTAACCACAATATTCAGTATGACGATCCCTGGTTCGATTCCCGTTCAAGGGGATATATATAGGCTATATATATATATATATATATATATATATATATATATATATATATATATATATATATATATATATATTATGTGTGTTGTGTGTGTGTGTGTGTGTGTGTGTGTGTGTGTGATGTGTGTGTGTGTGTGTGTGTGTGTTAAGGCACCAATGCACTATGAACCCCATGACAAGAAAAGCTAAATAAAATACGGTGTGGTGTGGTATGGTATGGTATGGTATGGTATACTACTTTCATTCTCAGCAAAGTTTCGTGCATGAAATTCAGGCTGCTCTCCCTGGGGAAAGCGCGTGCCCACAAGAGCAGCACAGCCCATTGATTATAATGTGATTATAGCAACATGGATCTACCACGGACATGTGCACCTAAGCAGTCCTAAGAGTACGCTCATACCGAACACGTAACTAATACACACTGAGACAGCGAGGGGTGGCAATAGGGCCTACTAATCATACGCACGGCATAGCACACATCTAGCTATGGATGCCTCCCTCCCCCTTCTACCCCCACCTGTTTAACAAACATATTAGAATAACATTCACTACTTTTATCCTGCATGACCGCCCAACCATGTTTGGTGCAAGCGTACCCGAGTCAGGTGTGCCTGAGAAAACGAGGCCTGCACAACAAGAGGATCACTTTCCCACAGGGTTCCTCGAGCCCTGTAGTTGAGCTGAACGTTGCGAGATCGATGACCGTTTAAACGTTAGTTCTTGCTCACGTTAGTGTTCAGCGTTCCTACCGAAGCACCAGGTTCGAACTGACAAGAGGGGAAGACGGAAAACTACTGAGTTTCATCTGTTGCACCATTGGGGAAAGTGGAAAGTAAGTAAGCTTGCAAGTTTTTAGATAGGCCTACCTGGTGGTTTCATGTTAGCCTAATCAGTAGGCCTAATATAACCTTGACCCAGCCACGACAGCTTGTGCATCAAAGTCGCTTAAAAGCAAAAGCTAAAACAGATGTGCAAGTTGCACGCATAGGGTGATCGGCAGGGTACGGTAGGTCTACCTAAGCGACTTTTCTAAGAGAATATGGGGCCAAGGAACATGTATAAATTTCTCAGTAGAGCCTAGGCCTAAATGTTTGTTGTTGGTAACCTGTTCTGCCACACTAGCCTACTTGGTAACCATAAGAGGGATGAGCTTTAGGCCTAGGCCTTACCGGTTCGGCTTGCACAAGAGACATAGGCTAGGCCTAACCCACAAGCTTCAGCGTTAGCCTAGCCTGCATGTGCTGCAGTAACTCTGCAAAGAGTTCATTTAGAAAGTAGGCCTAGCCTATTCAGATCAACTCTTAGCTTCCTAGCTCACAAACTCTGGCTACTAGTAGTATGTAAGCATGACCTGTACCTTTGGAGTTTTAGGAGAGACTTGGTTGTTAACTCTTATGCCTAACAATTAAAGAATGGATAAATAACTTCAGAATGTCCAAAGGGGAATGGGATAGCCTAGTGGTTAGAGTGCTCATTGAACTTGTGATCTGACAGCTCCAGTTTGAGCATACACCAAGGTACCCATTTAAGGAGTTTTTCCCCCATGAGTTAACATTGATTAGGACCTGATTCCGCTCCCTCCAAAGTCCTGAGGATGAGACCATGAATCAAGATCCTGCATGCAAATAAATCCATATTGCATACACGGACATCAGTTTATCTTCTCATCCCAAAGACTTGTGTGATGGTGACTTTCAGGGATAGCATTGCTTTGTAGACAAGCTGTTCTTTATATTCTATGAAAGTATTTACTTACCCCTGCAATATATATTTCTAGCTACACAGTGTATTGCATGAAAGTGTTATAACTGTTTCTCTGACATGGAAGAACACTGTGCAGATGCTGTGGACTCTGTTTACGCTGTTTGTTGCCTACAAACTGGTGACATGGGCGCTGCCTCGCATAGGTATCGGGAGATACAAAGGCAAGCATGTGCTGATCACGGGGTGTGACTATGGATTTGGCAAACTGCTCACCAAGCGCCTGGATGGTAGGTGAACCTTCAGCTTGACTTTGGAGTGTAGCCTGTGAGGAGCATTTATTTATTTATTATTTATTTATTCTTTTATATCGAGGATAATGGAATTTAATCACTCATGTGCTTTTCTTTATCCAGTCCCTGTGTGTATGCAGTTTTGTAAATTTTGTCATCTGTTCCCACCGGCACACAATGGCCTACTCTTACCAAAAGCGGATCACCCTATGCTGATGTTTAGATGTTCTGGGTGTGTTGGTAAACATGTGTGCACACTCAAGTACAGTCAGATTGTGTGTGAATGCACATAAATGTACAAAACCATTGCTTGTCGAAACATAGAACAAGAAGACATTACAAGACATAGACGGCACACATACATGTGCACACTCCCAGGAGCATTTGTATGCCCACTGCCACATTTCTAAGTATCAGATTAAGATTAACATACTTTGTTGGGGGTGGGGGGAGGGGGGGGGTTGCATTTGGCCCTTCAGAGAAAAAGAGAGGAAACTGTGTGTGTGTGTGTGTGTGTGTGTGTGTCTTTTATTCTTTTTTTAAAATTATTTTTTATTCCTTTATATCAAGGATAATGAACTAAGCACTCATGTGCTTTTTTACATCCAGTCCCTGTGTGCATGCAGTTTTGTAAATCTCGTCATCTGTTCCCACCAGCACACAATGGCCTACTCTTAAGAAAAGCGGAACAGGATTTAACATGTGTGCAAGATGTTCTAGGAAAGTGTGTGCATGTCTGTGTGTGTGTTTCCCACATGTACCCTGTGTGTGTCCTAGGTCTGGGGTTCAATGTCTTTGCCAGCTGTCTGACATCACAGGGAGCAGAGACTCTGCAGAAAGAATGTTCAGAGAGAGTCATCACCTTTCAGCTGGATGTCACACAACAGGACAGCATCGACAGTGCCCGCCAGTTTGTGGAAAGCAGGCTTCCTCCTGGAACAGGTAAGAGGAGTCTGTGATAAGCACTACACACCAACATAGATTGTCCAACATTCCCATAACAACAGCACCAACAAAACTAGTTAGTTTTAGTTTTCAAGAAAAGGAAAGCATGGTGTATGTCTATCTTTAAGAAAATGATGATAAATAATTTTTTAAAAGTCTCTATTTTAGAAAGCTTTTTATTGATGAAGATGAGTCAAGTGATCAACTGACAAAGCTTCTGGCCAGAATCAGTTCTTTGAAATGGTGAGACTGGAAATGAAGTGGAGCGCTGTACAGTGTGCACAAGCCAGGCTGAATCCAGTCAGACTGTTCATGTAGCCACACCCACCACAGGAGCTGTAGCAGGGATGTCACAGTGTTCATGATTAAAGCTCTGATGAAAACACTACTGCTACTGTTCCTGCTATTTCTACTACTGCTGGTGCTGCCACTTCTACTATTGTTGCTACTACTACTTCTGCTACTGCAACTGGTACATCTACTACCACTAATTCCACTACTATACTACTGCTTTTACTGCTGCTGCTGCTACTGCTGCTGCTGCTGCTACTACAACTACTGCTGCTGCTGCTGCTGCTGCTACTGCTGCTGTTACTACTACTTCAACTACTACAACTACAACAACTACTACTCCTGCTCCTCCTCCTCCTCTTCCTACTACTACTACTCCTGCTGCTGCTGCTGCTACTACTACTACTACTACTACTACTGCTTCTACTGCTTCTACTACTACTATTACTACTACTACTAACTACCGCCACTATTCCTGCAATGAATTACCACAACTACCACTGCTGCTAGCCGCCTCTGTAGTCAGTGGTTAGGGCGTTGGACTCGATAATCTAAAGGTTGCAGGTTCGATCCCAGCTTTCGGCTATGGCGTTGTGCCCTTGGAAAAGGCACTTTACGGCTATTTTCTCACCCCACCCAGGTGTAAAAGGGGTACCAACCTTGTGTTGGGGGGTTAACCCTGCGATAGACTGGCGTCCTATCCATGGCGGAGTCTATGACTCTCTGTCGCTTAACGCCACAGAAACCAGGATAAGCACCGGCCTGATGAGCCTTAGGCTCGGGACAGACTTTAACTTAACTTTTAACCACTACTGCTGCTGTGTGTACACAGGGCTGTGGGGTCTGGTGAACAACGCCGGGATCGCAGGGATGGTGGCTCCCATAGAGTGGCTGACCGGGGAGGACTGGGCCCCGTGTCTGAAGGTCAACCTGCTGGGTTTGATCGACACCACGCGCGCCTTCCTGCCCCTGCTGCGCCAGGCCAAAGGTCGCGTGGTCAACATGTCCAGCATCATGGGAAGAATCGCTGCGAGCGCGGCCCCTTACTGCGTCAGCAAATATGGGGTGGAGGCTTTCTCCGATTGTCTGAGGTCAGTGTTTGGTGTTGTGGGTGGTCGTTTGAAGAACTGGTTTTGTTGGAGGTTTTTTTTTTCTGTGTCAAAGTCAAAAATTTTATTTCCAGATGGTGCACTGAGTACTACTACTTCTACTGCTACTAGTACCACTGTGTTTTTTTCTCAAGTTTTTTTTTTCTGTGTCAAAGTCAAAATTTTATTTCCTGGTGGTACGTTGAGTACTACTACTTCTACTGCTACTAGTACCACTGTGTTTTTTTCTCCAAGTTTTTTTTTTCTGTGTCAAAGTCAAAATTTTATTTCTGGTGGTACGTTGAGTACTACTACTTCTACTGCTACTAGTACCACTGGTTTTTTTCTCCATCTTTCAAGTCAATTGTATTTCTGGTGGTATGGTACTACTATTAGTCTAGTACACGAACCTTGTGTGTGTGTGTGTGTGTGTGTGTGTGTGTGTGTGTGTGTGTGTGTGTGTGTCTGTTGTGTTGTGTGTGTGTTGTGTGTGTTGTGTGGTGTGTGTGTGTGTGTGTGTGTGTACACAGTACAGTCCCCCCCAGTTCACCCAGCTGTAAATGGGTACCTGCCCTCTTTAGGGTCAGGGAAGGTAAAGCAGCGAGGGAGAGGAGATGGGCACTGCCCTCAATATGCCGGCCCCTTAGAGAGGCTGAGGTCTCTGATGCCTCGCTCCCCTACGACCGCCTAGGTTATGGTACACCTTTACCTTTACCTTACATTGATTAAGCAGTAAATTTGCTTTTTTTCATTAAGTCATTTGTGTATGTGTGGTGTGTGTGTTTTGTATGTGCGTGTGTGTGTTGTCTGTGTGAGTGTGTGTGTGTGTGTGTGTGTGTGTGTGTGTGTGTGTGTGTGTGTGTGTGTGAGGGAGGGGATGGGTTTGGAAAGAAAGATCTTTTTTAAAAATGTTTGTGTGTGTGCGTGCGTGTGTGTGAGGGAGGGTATGGGTTTGGAAAGAAAGAGTTTTCTTTTAAAATGTGAGAGAAATTGTATTGATGTAGCCTTTCCTGTCCAGTTTTCTGTTGATGTCTTTTTATTGTTCTCTTTCTTTTTCTCTGACACATTATTTTGTATCTGTAGTGTGTGTTACTACTGATATTTCTGTACTTATAAAATGAATTAATTTTATTGATTTTGTGGTGAAAGTGTGGTGTGTGTGTGTGTGTGCGTGCATGCGTGTGATGTGTGTGTTGTGTGTGTGTGTGTGTGTGTGGTGGGTGGGTATGTGTGTGTGCGTGCGTGTGTGTGCGTGCATGCATGCTTGCACACATATGTGCACACATGCATGTGACTGCATGCCTGCTTTCAGACGAGAAGTGTACCACCAGGGCATCAAAGTGTGTATGTTGGAGCCAGGGTTTTTCAAGACAGACATATTGGATGTGGCCAGAGTGGTCAGAGCATTCCAGACGAGTTATGACAAAACCCCAGAGGACATCAAAACACATTACCCAAATTTCACTGTTGAGAAATGTGAGTATATTGTCTCCATTTTTTTGTTTTGCAAAGAAATCAGCTGTACTTTTCATTTCTTCTTGATTTGAGTTTGCTGCTTAGAGGTTCTGAATGCAATTTTTGAGGAGAAATGTTTGTCTACATGTAACTTTTTGAAAAGTGTACTGAATGTATAGGAAGTACTGCATGTGTGTGAGATTATGACGTAAAGATCTCTTGTGTGTTGCATAGTTGTGTAGGTCTGTGTAAGTGCTGGAATGACAGAATGGTTTCATATACCACAAAGCAGAAACTTAACCTGTCTGTTGGGCATCTAGAACTCATGAGTTATGAACCCTTTCACAGAGATGTCGTGTGAATTTCAACACCTGAGATTGATATGCAATGGGACGATTTGATGCAGGAGTACACAAGAATGCATGACAGGTTGATCTTAGGGAGTGTCACTTATCTTTAGAGCAAAATGTACATGCATATAGATTTCAGATTGTCACAGCCCAAAACCAAGTGACAATCTTCAATGGTTTGAAGAATCAGAATCAGAAATTATTTATTGCCATAAAAGTCACATGGACTTATTGACACAACAAAATAAACTCAACGTAATTCATCAATACGACATATTCACTGGTCAGCATGACTGAAATGATGTGCGGGCAAAAACCACATAAAACCACCACAAAGCAAAACCATGTTGCATTCTATCTTATTTCAATTGTTCTCTTTTTTCAAAACAGGCACAAACATATTGAATGATTTCAGCTTGATAAATTTTCAGTTAGAAAAACATTGCTTAATTTGTCTATACCATTCCTATATTCTTTGACACCAGATTTCAGATTTGCAATAAGTTTTTTCTTTGTTCAGTATTAAGATACACTCATCCAGTAAATGAAACTCGTCTTCTATTTTGTTGCAGTATTGACAAGTTCTGTTCTCTCTTGGTATATTCTTATATCTTCCTTTCTCTATCATCAAATCATGGCAACTTGTACGAAATTTACAAAATGTTTTCCTATGGTTTTTGTTTTCACAGTTAATCAGATATGGCTGTAGTCTATATTCTTTAGTCACAAGATTATAAAAGTTAAGTTTTGTGGACTCTTGTTTCTGGTTAATCCAAAATGTTATATATAAACTCTCAAGTTTTGTTTGTATTGCATGGCACAATCGGTGTACATCAAGTGTACTTTGGTTTTCCCATACATGTTTGAAAACCAATTTTACAGAGAACATTTTTAACTGTGCTAATCCAACAATCATATTCATTATTTTGATACATATAGTCATACAATATTTTAACATATGAGTTTTTGTCTTTTTCTGTTACATGTATCCAAAAAGGCATTAACTGACTAAGTATTTTGATAGTCAATGGAAATCGTCCAAGTTCTCCTGAAGTGGGTAATGCCATCACTTTTTTATGTATTCCCAAAGTTTGCTTACAAAAGTTTACATGAATATTTTCATAAAGATATTTTCTTGTGCTTAATTTAAATAAATCGTGAAGTATGAAAAAAAAGAGTGATACACAGAAGGCATTGAAAACTGGGAGTAGGTCAAACATAATTGACCATTTTTTAGACAAAAGCTTGCATTTCCCAAAGCAATACCCTATCTCCACTGTTTTCAATATCAAAATCAACAACATGGACCAATCCATCCATCATGGCTCCAAAGTCTTCTCTGCTTGTGATTTTATATGCAGGCTTTCAGGGATTTTTTTTTCTGTGCAAGATTTGAGGAACTGAAACTTGCTTACATCAAGAAATAACTCCATGACATAGGCTACTTCTGTCATCAGTTTGTATAGCAAATGTGTTTGTTTGTTTGTGTGTGTGTGTGTGTGTATATGTGTGGGGGGTGGGGTTGGGGAGGGGGGGGGGGTTGTGTTGTGCTCTCCCTGTTCAAAACATGAAGCTTTTCCGTTAAAAAAAAAAAATCTTTGTCATGGACTTTACAGTTTTGAGTACAGTGCTTTGTTCTACCTTCTGCAAGAAACGAGAAAGAAACTCACCTATGAAGATCCATAATCATTTACATCATCATACTGCATGATATGTCCAGGAGTCCAGGTTGACATTGACATGGTGCCTCTCTTGCAGTCACCAAAGTGTTCCAGAAGATGCGAGACATGGCCTCAGACAAGGTGGACTTGGTGATCAACGCTCAGGAGCTGGCGCTGACCTCCAGGTTTCCCCCAGCGCGACAGATCGTGGGGCTGGATGGCCGCATCTTGTACCGCATCCTGTGGAACCTTCCGGAACCTCTGGTGGACTGGATCATGGTGACCTCCCACAAGCAGATGTCAGAGGCAGCTTAAGGTGTCTCCTTGAGGAAAACAAGAGAATGCTTTGCTTATTTGATGTATCATCAGGAAAGAAAATTCTGACTTTCTTATACCGTCAGTTTTTGTACCATTCACTGCCTGGATAAAGCTTGATCATTCTTTCAAGAAGGTGTAGAATTCATGATATGAAAGTTAATTGATCGGGTTGATTGGTTGTTCTTGTGTTTTGTCGGTTTGACTCGCTGTCTGGATCATGGATCAGCCTTCCAAAGAAGGCATTAAATCAAAATCAGTGTTTTGTTTTTTTTACTTTGTTAACCATAACTTGAAAGCTTTCAGTTTAGATAGAGAAAGGGTGTGCAGTACATGGCACATCTGGAGAATTAGATTTCACAGATTTTCTTGAGAAAAGTATGTAGTGAAAAGGAAAACACGATTTACAGCCATTAAAAATTACCAATGCAAATGTTGAAGCACTTAACAAATTAAAATGGTAAAGCCAAAAAAATTTCATGCAAAATACGAAATCCATTTTCATTGTCATCAAAATGTTTTATGTTAATAAATGTGCTGTCAAAGTCATATTGATGAATTTGATGAACAGTTCATGGAAACTGATTTCAGTAAAAGCGTTAACAAAAGGTCGAAATATCATGGACAATTTCTTTTCATAATCCGATGTAAGCCAAAGGCCTACATTAAAATGTTATTATAGCTATTGAAATGGTATGTTAAAATGTCTTCACTGTGTCAAGTTCATAGCTAAAACACCCATTACTGTCCAAATTACCGTCTTATGCCCCGTTGCGGGCCGAGCCGGCCGTAACAGCACCTCGTGCTAGATTACGTTGGGGCCCAAAGCGCGGTTATAGTCCTGACCACGTGGGCAATACTTTTCCAAACAACACATACTCGTGGTTCTCACACAATGTGTCTGAAATTTGGTGGGCATGCAGGGGAAGGTTTCAGATGATGCAGTGATAAATTTGACATAACAGTGTGACTTGGGAGGGAAGGAATAAAGCAAGGCTGGCGATAGAAACGCCTTTCACTCGTATGTTATGAGCAAAAAAAAATGGCGCCTTTCGTTGGTAGCGACGATTCATTACTAACTAACAATAAATCTGAACGCGTTGCCATTGGAAGTAGAAAAAATTCAATGACCAAATATAGTATAGCAAAATAAAAGCTGAAAGGGGAGAAGAGAAAAGAAATAACGCAGTCTAAGAAGAATGAACCCGACTACACGACAATTCCTGCAAGCGAGAAGACCTGTGCTACCCACACGCTTGTGGAAATTTGACCGGGGGGGGGGGGCGGGGGGGGGGGGGGTGGGGGGGCTTCCCAGCCAGAAAACGCCAGAAAATGTGACGCCTTTGATATTAGTAGTTAATCCACACTTTTAATTTTAAACTCAACGGACAGATTTGCTGATTGCGAAAATAGCCAGAACGATATAGAAATAGTCTCCACAGTCTGACCAATGGTGCCACAGGTGAAACACCGATAGGTACACTCCCGACAATCTCACATTTGTGGCTTTCTGATGTGATGTGTCCCTGACCATCACTATGACTACTTTAAAGGCTAACACGATTAAATTTTGTAGATATTACAGAATTGTTTATTCATGTTTCTGCACACCTGTGTTGGTGACTAACTGTGACAATGGACACTTATTACAATATTAACCTCTTTTGCACCTAACAAATGTGGTAAGACTAGACATGAAATGCAGTAATAGGTAAGATATTGATTGAATATTCCTTTGTTTTCAAAGACAAAAACCAGTTACAAGAAAGAGCCTCATAGACAAAAACACAGGTGCTATGAGACATTGTGTACATCTCTTGAAGTACAATTGCACACAAACATTAATAAACACATTAGCTAGGCATCAGTTCTTTATTCAACACTTACATGTATGAATTTGTGTCTATTCCATATATATTTTGCTGGTTTATTGTATACAACATACTTTTACCCGTGATTGGTGACAAATAAGGTGACAACGACACGACATTTTGTGACCAGACATGTAAACTTGCCTTAAAATGCAAGTACAAAGATATATCTAGCTTGTGACAAAATTTCAGCTTGATAGCTTGTCATGCACACAGACAATTGTCTCAGGAGTAGACTATGTCAGTTTGGGGTAGAAAACTTTAAAAGAATTCAAAATCTACAGGCAGTTTAGCTCTGTAGAATTCAACAAGAGGTTAAAGAAAAAAAATCTTCTCAGGTTCGGGTAATGCTGTTGATATACTGAGGCACTTGGAAATGGCCATATACCCCAAATTCTTTTCCAATGTGCCTTTCCCTCACAGTGATTGGCAGGTATGCCAGTGAGGCAGAGTGCATATTCTGGGTGACCCCCAGGGTGTTAAACTGGGGAACGCCCAACAACAAACGGAGTTAACTGCAGTGTGAAGCCATGTGAATAAGAGATGCTATAGAAATATGGATTGTTGGAAGTTTAAAACTGTACATACCTTGCTATGGCCTCATGTCAAATTGACTATAGGTGGGAAGGAAGGGGTGGTGACTACATTTCATAAGGTACAGGTACATGCAACAGCAGTTGCAGTTTTAAAGTCTCTGCCTCTCAGATGTAGCAGTTCAACAAGTACCTTGGGTGGATACTCTTGACAAAACATTGGTGTCTCTTAACTCCAGTTATAGCGGCAGTGAACTCTGCTATTTTTTTTTATGAAGAAATTTCCCAAGTAAATGTACATGACCTTTACCTTCATTTCTTGTGATTTTTTTTCTTGTGATTGTTTATTCCCTGTGACACCCACATGCACACTGGTGTTGTAGTTAGACATCACCCCATAATCCTCATACCCAAAATGCAGCTACTGAAATGGTGGGCAAAATGGTTCCATACACAAAATCTCACCACTGGTGAACCTCAGAACTCTAGCTGAGGAACAAAAAACAAAAAATACACAGCATTTCTTAGAGAAGTCTTCAGTTTGGTATCATATAAGCTTGGACAATACCCCTCCTGTTTCATAGGATGTGCCGCCTTTCCCACAATGACAAACACTCAGACAAACACCCACATGCTGCCATCACATGCTCATACAAATCAACACAATTTGTCCAGGGCTTTGTACAGAAATGTTTTATTTTATCAGTCAAACAATTCTCAGTTCAAAACATTCGTGACACTGCCCATTTCAACCATCTGACAGCCATTTTCTTTCAGCAATGAAACCAATACAAACTGCAAGTAATCACCAACAGAACGTCACCAACAATGTCTGAAAACACTTCCATTCGTGAATACTATGAACACGTGCTTAATGTCATGACACTTGCAGGAATTACACCTGCAAAGACATTATCCCCAACCAACTCTTTGTGACATATCCACATAATTATACGCCGAAAATACTTTTTCATGACGCATCATTTTACGATTGTTATAATCTCCATAGCTTTCCTAAGACGACATTCCCTTTTAGGAACTAACTTGAATGAACCAGACGACCACCAATGACATTAACTTCTTTATGACCGTGACTTGATCAGTTTTCAAGTAAATATCTATATAGGAGCTTTGGCTCAAGCAACACTTCAGTGCTTGCGTGGGCCGTTCTCTTGTTGCTTTTAACAGAATTGTACTATTTCTAGGGTGGCCCGAGGCGCTGAAGTGAGACGACCTTCTGTCCCAGTCCCTAAATCAGAGTGTATCTGCTGGGACTCTAAAACAACTTCAACAACAACAAGAAGCAGCTATGTCACTGCAAGAGGCCAGTAAAATCTCACATACTTGGAATGGATTAACTTCTTTCAGACTAATTAAGTTGTGTTTCATAGACATGAACTCAACATTCTATGAGTTATGGATAGGCTCGTGCTCCTATGGGCAGAATAGTGCTTGCCCTCCAAAACTAAGGTAAATTCAGCGAGATCAAACCTGGTTGCCACTGGATGGGAAACCATTGGTGCAGCCAAGGCTTGAGTTCAGTCCCTAATATAAAAGAATAATAAAAAGAATAATAATAACTTCAGCTGGTTGCCAATGGATTGGGGTATGTACCTACACTCACAGTGGCTCTGAAAAACGTTTCCAATATTTCTCTCTGATGATCATTTACAATATGTGACGCCTCTGTTTCAGCAGTTCTGATTAATAGGTCACTGTATAAACGGGCTTCATCACTGTTGTGTGTATAAAAAAAAATCTGTGTCTGAAATTCAAAAGAAAGGGTACCTGACTGCCCATGTAAATATGAGCAAGACATTTCCTGATAACTGACTCTTTTCAGGGTGTATTTTGTTATTCTGGTTCCTTCAGTTGTATTCATATAATTGGTGTAATATCACTTCAGAATTTGCTAAAAAAAAAAAAAATTTTTTAAAAGAAGCCAGCTCCGATCAGTAAAGACCAGAAAATAAAATGTTCTTTATTATACAGGCCCTTACAGCGGCCCTATGACCATGAAAATCAATGTGTACAATCATTTTATATTATATAAAACAACTGCTCACAATATTCCCTCCTGCTCCACCCTTCTGAGTCACTGTAATAACCAATTTCAATGACATTCATTTTAATGTGTTTTGATAACATTCACGAAAAGTACACCGTTCACCATTCCCTTTGAAACAAGGAAAAGTATGAGAAATGTCATTCCTTTTTGAGGTGCATTCCAAGTTCTCTCTCCTGACTGTGCTGAGAGACATCAATGAATCCCATTCATTCTGGACACAGAAATATGTATATATTATAAATTAAATCTCTTTTACCTAGTACCACAGAGTCTGGTGTATTCTCTTTACAGCAGAGTGTACTTCTGGTCTATTCTTTACAGCAGAGTGTACTTCTGGTCTATTGCTTAACAGAACACATTCTGATCCATTGTTCATCAAGAAGCAGTCCTGTCTACTGTTCACATACATTTCATTAAGCAATGCCACAGTCCTCTTTTAATGAACTCACTAAAAAAAACTGCTATCCAATAAACTTTGAAATCCATCTTTTACCATTCTTTGATTTAAAAGGGGTGGGGTGGGGTGGGAGGGGGGACTAACACTAGCACAGTTATAAGCATGGAGGAGATGATGTACATGTTTACTGAATCCTTCATTTTATTCAAGAAATCAATTAATTTTTAAATGATCAGGTTTGTTGTCTGAAGTTGACAGACATCGTTTTCTTTCCTTCTTTACATTTATCACCTCATTCAATACCACCCATTTAGTCAGCTCATGTTGGTTCAATTTAGTCAGCTTGTGTTGGTTCTGAAGTAATCTAAAAAAAAAAAAAGTTGAAAGCTTAGACCATGACTTGACACACTGTGAAGACCAAACAAAAACAAACACAAAAACACATGGGCGGAAAACTGACCACACAGGTGATGTATCCTCCCTCGACTTTGACCGCTTGGTTTACCTGGAGCTCCGTTGACAAAGAAATGTGGTGGTGGTTGAAGCCTACATCTGTTCAACAGGACACAGAGCACGTGACCAAGCCAATCAGCAGCAGCAGTTCCCTTGCTCTCCCCTCTGCAAGTATATCTTTAAAAAACAAAAAAAGCCAGTAACAAGAGCCAGATCTTTTTTTTTAGAGATACCAAGCGATCTTTTTTTAACAAGTGGCATAAAATGTGCATATAGTGAATGAGAATCGCTTTCAAGTGAGGACTAGTTATGCATAGGTGAGAGACGAAAGTAATTTTCAAGGTTTCTGTATTTTCTGAACATGATCATTACAAGCAGAGTCATACACAAAGAAACAAGACAAATGCCAAGTCAACCACCTTTCAGCTCCGGCACAATTCTCGACGCTTGAGGATGTAGATAAGGCATGTACATGTGTCCATTTTTTTTCCCCAGTAAAGACAGGAACTTGGGCAATGATCTTTGAAACATTGATTCAGCATGGACATAGACAACAGACAAAAAGATGCAGGCATGTTCACCTCACCAGAAACTCAAAAAACCCAAATCATCCTACCAGAAGAGGCGAAGCACAGCAGCAAAGAAGCTGAAAAACAGAATCCATAACCAACTCCCGTGTCTTGTCTTGTAGTAGCGAATTTTATTAACGTTTCACAGCTAAGGATTTGCCTGCTTTATTGCATTGGTCAGTCTTGAATGGTATAAGCTACATCTAAAGTGTAATCTATAATGAATGCTCGTGTGAAACAAAAAACAAAATAAGAAAACCTGACAATATTGCCTGATATATTTCAAGAAGTCAAAAAGACAATGGTATCAAGAAGAAAAAAACAGATGTGTACACTCTTCCAGCCAAAGCTAAGAAACAATCAAGTTTTCTAAAGAAGACTCCACACAGTGCCTGTCAGTGAGCACAGAACTCACCTGCATGGCCTCGCTTACCTTCAGCACTGTTACAGGTGAGCTAGCTTTCCCCTGTCATGCCACAAACATGCTACCTTGACAACTGCTTTCATGGGGTGTTCACATATAAGTACAAGTTTTGATAACAAAATCTTCCATGCTATATCCAACATTAACATTTATGCCACAAAAGTAACAAGAACAGTGAACAAAAAGCTAACATGTATGTGTCAAACATTCCACCAAAAGCCTATCTTATCCCTGGCACTGCTCATTGTAACAAGGCTGACTTTTGTGCTTTTAATCCTCAACATGTCTGTAAAGGTATAACCTAATAAAGTTTTCTTTGTTAGCATCTGTATGAGGAATGATAATACAGGTTCCAGGGTCTGAATTTCCATGGAAGTATTTCATGGGTTCTGGAAACCTTAAAACACTCCATGCATGGAACTAGAAAACACTTTTGAAGCTGTTTTAAGTTCAAGTCTGATTTCACCACAAATACAGTTGTTTTTCTAACAAACCTATTTGTTCCATTGTTGGTGCACCAAATAAATGTTTGACACCTCTTTGGTGCACCAAACATACATGTGAAATAATCACTGAGCTCCTGTTCTATTGGAGTCTTTGTTCTGGACAACACACTGTGGAGAAAGTCAACACTTGCTCAAAGGAATGGAGATTCTGTCAGGTTGCTTGGGTGGGTGCTGTTTTCACCAGGCTGTATGTTTGTTTAAAAATAAAACAACAACTGAATATTCTATCACAAAAAAAGCATAATCCAAAAATGTTCAGTCAACATAAAAATAAATCATAATGGCACAGTTCACAACAGACAACTCTACCTCATAATCTTACAACATAATATACCAACACACATCTCAGTCCTGTGCACATGTATGTTCAGACACGCACACAGCATGTGCGATTTTACACATGCACATAAACAACACTAGAAAAGAAAGATGTGCTTTTGTGCACGCACGCACGCACGCACACACACACACTCACAACACATAATATGACAGAGCAGACATAGCCATGATATATACACTAACATTTAACACAAACTTGAGACCTGACAACAGCACTGGACAGTTCATCAGGGCCTGCAAAATAGATTGCTTTGCCAATGTAGAATCCACATACCACTGTACAGTGGTATATTAATATGGATCTTTTAGCAGTCAGTGACACTTTCTTGCTAAGCTGACTCTGTAACTGTATCAGTGTACAACTACAACAGTTAAGTAAGCACAATGACACCATTCTTTCCATTCCCACTCATTTTCCTTAAAACACAACGAAAACATTATATGCATTATGTACATGTTGCAAACAAATCATTTCTTTCTTATTCTAAATCATCAAAGACAACAAAAAGCCTACTAGATTCACAATAAGTTGTTTAACATAAACATGTACAATCTCGGATTCTGTGCATACCACAGACATGATAAACACTGAAATCCAAAATCTTAAATTCTGAAGTCCACCACATCAGCCAACTTTTACCCCACTTTCCTCTCAACTTTCTTTGCACAAACGACGTGATAACAGTAGAAATTGCAAATTTACAACTTCAAAGATTTTTTTAAAATACCAAACAATGATGTGGGAAGCCAGACTATGTGACTTGCATATCTTCTCATTTGAACAATGTTCTCTGTGCCTTGCTAACCATCAGAGTAAGCACCATGAGAAAGTTGAAGATTTACTTCAGAACTGGGCAATTGATATTCTGCAAATATCAGAACTGTACTGATTTATTTCTGAAACATAGTCAGCCCATGCAGATAAGAACTTTGATGTTCTAATATATCTGAACTAATTCTAAAATCACATCCATTTAACTTTTTACATTATTCCAGAACTTTTCTGTGTATCTGAATTAATTCACAGATCATCTCCATAAAACTTTTAACATTAATCCAGAACTTTTCTGTTCAAATAAAAAGGTAAAGGTTCCCGTAACCTGTGAGGCTGTAGAGGAGCAAGGCGTCAGAGACCATAGCTTCTCTAGGGGCCAGGATATTGAGGGTGGCACCCATCTCCTCTCCCTCACTGCTTTACCTTCCCTGACCCTAAAGAGGGCAGGTACCCATTTACAGCTGGGGGAACTGTACTGAAGCCAAGGCGCGCAAACGTTAAGCAGCGTCTGTTCAAATATATCTGAGTAAATTCAAAGGCCATAAGTATGAAACTTTTAACCATATTCCAGTCACTATTTTAGTCTAGCTTAGACTACTTTATGGATGCAGAATATGCTTTGCAAACAAGCAAGCAACGGCAAGGTGCAAAGGGTAGCAACTTATGTTAACAATCATTGATTTCAATACAGACATTAAGAAATTAAAAACTGTTGACTGTTTGATCACTAGACATGAACAATTACTGATGGGGCCTTTGCAGGGTTCAAGCTGCCAAACAATATTAAGATCAGTGGTCTAGCTAGATACAGCATAACTGCCTAGAATTTGAGACGGCTTGTGTTGAACCTAAATTTTGTCTCGCAAGACAAGAGATACATACAAGTATGGTCAGATACTGCATGACAAAGAATCTGCCAATGCTGGTCCACAACAAACTGTGTCCACTCTAGAGCTATCTGTGCCATCCAGCAAGAAGAAGCACCCCGGCTGCCTGTCGTATAACACAATTATTTCTGTGAGTGTCAGAGAGAGAGAGAGAGTGTGTGTGTGTGTGTGTGTGTGTGTGAGTGTGGTGTGTGTGCGCGCGCATGTGTGCGTGTGTTCAAAATGCAATATGTCTGTTATAGGGGATGAATTTCATTTTATCATGGAATGTCTCCACTTTACACATTTATGGCAAGACTTTATTCCTCAGCATTTTCGCCAACCCATGTCCAGTTATAATTTTTGCAGGCTGAAGAAATGTAACTCTCGAAAAGTTCTCCTGTCTCTCTCAAAACTCATAAGATTTATTTAGGTATTTTTTAAAATTTGATTTGATGTGTTTAACGAGTGTAGATTGTGTCTTTTACAGAAATTAACATACCTTTAAAAAAAGTCTTGAGTCTTTAATATTGTTTGTTCATCATTTTGCGATGAATTTGTGATCCTCCAAGCCCCAAAAGGGGTGAAAGGAATTAAATCTTGAATCATGAATCTTTTGTGTGTGTGTGTGTGTGTGTGTGTGTGTGGTGTTGTGTGTGTGTGTGTGTGTGTGTGTGTGTGTGAATACATGAATGACTGTCAGAGTGTGTGTGTGCACATATGTGAACAGTGGCATAGTTGGCTGGAGAAAGAGATGTGAAAATGGGAGGATAAATGGGCTGGGACAACACAGTCTGTAGAGTAATACTGTCAAAAAAGAGTAACAGAACAGTTTTGGCATATCAACAGATAACAATAATCAGCTCAAATCTTGTACTTACAACTGCTGAAGATGTACATACATAAATTTTATACTGTACACATGGCTAGAGAGTCAGGGGAAGAAGAGGGGTGTAAAGGATTTACAACAACAAAAAACGTAATTCCATAATTTCACGAGTAATTTTCATTTGGTTCTCAAGATGATCTATAGGAAAAAATAAAGCATATTTACTTTGGTCTATACAATATCCTGCCCAATGTCTACAGACTGCTTAACCCTCTGGCATTCAGATTCTCTGAACACAAACTGCCCCTAGATTTCACATTCCATCACAAAATCAGGTCAGGCACACATGCTCGCTGGCCTTTTCCTCCTCCTACATACATTCCAGCAGCTATAATTACTTCCAGACTCTCAACAGGGTTTGTACCTCTAGCCTGACAGAGCTTTGACATGTGGTAGCAATTTGTGATGGTCACAGCCTGATGGAAATCTACTGTGTGTAAATCCTGGCAAATCCCGGTTTGGGACTTAGGGGGGTAATTATTCAATCCCGTTAAATCCCGGTTCAGGACTAAGAGGGATAAAGAAGGGGAAGACAGATGGTGAGTGTGCTTTCTCAATGGAGTAGTTCCCAAATATACAATTAAGCTCGATGAAGTCACCTTCTTCATTATTTTGATAAGCTAAAAATAAACAAATAAATAAATAAATTACAAATATTTTAAAACCCAAGGAAAATTTTCTCCACTGTGTTAGAGATACAACATCCTGATTCCATTCATAACGTAGTTCAAATGATGTGAATATGACCTATCTCAAAGGCAGTATATATACACTGACAGCGATCTTGGGACCAATTTTTTTGTTCCATGTGTATAAACATCTTCCATACATTCCCTTGTCACTTCGATTCACACAAACATAAATACTTGAATGACTTTTGTTCTCTCTCTCTATCAATACAAGTTCTTTTAGTTTTTGACTAATCTTTCTTTAACCAAGGGGAAGACAGATGGTGAGTGTGCTTTCTCAATTGAGTAGTTCCCAAATGATACAATTAAGCTTGATGAAGTCACCTTTAAAAAATTTTCATTATTTTGTTCAGCTAAAGATAAATAAATAAATAAATAAATAAATATTTTTAAAACCCAAGGAAAATTCTCTCCACTGTGTTAGAGATACAACATCCTGTTTCCATTCATAACGTAGTTCAAATAATCTGAATATGACCTATCTCAAATGCAATTATTCAATCCTAGCAAATCCCGGTTGGGGACAAAGAGAGTAACTTAAATGAAACCCACTCGCTCTGAGTTTTTTTCCAACTAACAGATGCATTAAGAAGCGATACAACTGTTAAAAGAATCAGTAAGATTATCGTGCCAATCAATCAATTCGCCATGCAATGCAACCATTATCTGTTAAAGAATCGTCAGTTTGTCGTGCCAATCAATCGATGTGCCATGCTACCATTTACCTATCCTCTTCTCAAAGTGCCCATTTTACAATGAATAAAATGATTCAACATTCAAAATAACACAATCAGTTTGAATCATGTATCCTGTACAAACACATCATGTATATTCATATCTGCTAGGTTCATTCTGAGCTGGTCATCGTATGAACCCTGTCTGATATTGCTATTTTCTTCCAAAAATTCTGACAGAAATGAACGTTTTGGAAAAGACAGTTCCTTGGGAATCAAATACTGAATTTTGATGTAAAAAAAAAAAAAAAAAAAAAAAAAGCAACAAAACAAAGAAACAAACCCAAGACCCATTCCCAAGAACCCCCCTCCCCCCAAAAAAACAAAAAACAAACAACCCAAAACAAGAGAAAACCACCAGAACAAAAAATGTACAGTGTTAACTGTCAACAGGTGTTCAGATTTGGGTCAATTTAAAATTTCAAAAACAATACCCACCTTCAATGCAACCCAAACAAACAACAAAAACAAAGAAAACTAGACCACTTACACGAAGGAAACAAAAACTATGTCATAAAGGTATATGACAGTGGACGTGTTTTCTACATTAACAATAAAAAATGAGCAACCAAATAAATCCCATACTTTATGTGTGCCTACACCTCAGTTCATACAACTGAAATCAGTTATAACATTTCAATTACGACTTCATGAAGATATCTGATTGTCTCCAAAACAGCGATTCTTGCGTTCAGCAAGGAAAGCCAAATAAAATTCATATACAAAACACAAAAACTGTTCTTCAACACATTATGTTTCACAGATGAACATTATCCAACGCAACTGTTATTTCAAACATCATGTTTCCAAAACAAAAAAAGGACAAGACTAAAAATGAAACTGTAAAAACTGCCACGACTAAATGGAGACGTTTCACGCTCCTAGATGCTGGACAAAGACTAGCGGATGATGTTCCACAGAGATCAGATAAAAAATGAAGACATAATCACGGTGAATGGTGAACAAATGACAATGCCATCACTCCTTTCTCATCCACCCCTAATTCAATACTCCACAACAAAAAATGAATTTCAAGGACTTATTAAACCAAACATAAAAAATTTTGAACATGTCTATCTGCAAACACACACGTGCGCACACACACACGCAAGCACGCCCCACACACACACATGTAAAAAATTTCCAAATGTTTAGTATTCTAGCTGAAAGCAGGCCGAAAAAGCTTTCTTTCCCTACAGTGTGGTTTGACAGAGCATCACCATCGGTGCTCTAATTTTTAAACTTTCATGGATTCCAAACACCTCTAAACCACAGGTATAAATTTCACACACTTGTATGATCTTAAAAACAAGTGTCTCAGACGTTGATGATTCTCCAATATTTTCCAGATTGTATGAACTGAGTGGGTCACACACAAATACAACAAACAAACCATACCAGTAAAATATAAACACAGTAGATAACAAAACCGGCTGACAAGCATGGATTGAGATCAAAATAGATGTGGTCAATGACATGCACACAAACTTAGCGACTTTTTCCTTTCAAACTGTGAGAAGATACAAAACAATGAAAAGCTAAAATGACTTTTAAAATATAAAATGCTCCTTCCATTCTGCAGTGTGCTTCCACAAATATCAATCGTCATTCTCAGTTCAAGCTCACTGATTCAAAAAATATATGTATTTTTTCTATATAAGGCAAAGTGATTGGTCCTCCCCACTTCCCACCATGCTGACAGACTTCATACAAATGGCTGTCATTTTCTCTCAAAATAGCATATTCAAATTCTTTCGCACCCAACTTCACAAAAGTGGATGTAAGCTATTCAACAAATTGCACAAAAGACATGATTTGTAAAGAGTAACTGGATAAGATGAGGAGAAAGAGATGGAAATAAAAAAAGATATAAAAGGATTTATAAAACAGATGAAAACAAAAGTGGGAAAGATGAAGAAATAATGATTTTTAAAAAGTGTGAAAGATGAAAGAAAGAATAAATCAATCATTTGACAGCAGTGACAGAGGCAGACAAAATAACAGAGCAAAACAGAGCTGTACACAGACAGAGAGAGAGAGAGAGAGAGAGAGAGAGAGAGAGAGAGAGAGAGAGAGAGAGAGAGAGAGAGAGAGAAGAGAGAGAGAGAGAGAGAGAGAGAGAGAGAGAGAGAGAGAGAGAGAGAGAGAGAGAGAGAGAGAGAAGACAGACAGACAGACAGACAGACAGACAGAGACAGACAGACAGAGAAAAACTCAGAGAGAAACTCAGTAAGTAAACGAAGGCTAGGCTACATCTGTGACTACACCCTGAGCACTACTTCAGGTCTTGTCCCTGTGTTTGCTGTCAGCCACCTTGGTGCCGGCCGTTTGTGCCAACTGCTGAAAGCCTGGCAGGGGGATGTGTGGAGGGGGGCCCACCACTGAGTACATCACCGACTGGCTGTGCAGCTCCTGCCAAACACAAACTGTGCATGTCATATGTAATAACAATAGTACATGGAATTTCTGTAGCGCTATATCTTGCAAAAAAGCAAATCAAAGCACTTGCATTCAACCTATTCAACACTTGAGCAATCAATAACAATAATTTCAGCAAATTTGAATGTACACATACATGCACATGCACGCGCAATTTTACACACAACGAGAAGTATGAGCAAAACAAGTCATGTGCATGTGTATAGGTGTGTGTGTATGCTTAATGAGTGTGAGCCTACAGAATGTACTTAATTAATCTTTTTATCTGTTGAAAGCAGCTTTTTGAAAACAATGGGCCGTATTCTGATAGTTCTTGGGCCAGAGACAAGATCAACAGTATCCCCTGTATCCCTCTATGACATCGATGTGCATGGAGGATGGTTTCAGAAGACATACAACTGTGGTGCTGCCAAATAGAACTCTGAATGAAAGTATGCCAACAGCAATTTTTGTGGAAGATTTCAAGTACCCTGTGGGACATCTCAGTTAAGTGATAATGGTGAAATCTGGAGGGAGGAGATTTCAAGTTGTTGTGAGCAGTCCCATGATACCTTTTTTGATAAAGAACATTATAAACAAATAAGAAAAATAATAAATATTTTCAATGCATTTTACTTCAGTCATCCACATATCTTTCCACTGACACTATAAACTGAAACCCAAGATCGATACGCACATAAAACATCTTGCGCACATCTGTTAAAACCCATTCCGTCTTTCGTGAAGAGCAGGCCATCGTGTGCCGATAGGAGCAAATGACAAAATTATTTTTTAAAACCAGCATGCGCACAGGTGTCGTGTTTGAGAACACCATCCTTGAGGGGAAAAAATAATAAATAACAATGGGTAGGCTCTGCACTTGTGGCAACGCACTCTCCCCGGGGAGAGCAGCCCAAATTTCTCACAGAGAAATCTGCTGTGACATAAAGTAGTATAAAATAAAAAAATAAAATAAATACAATTTAGTTATTCATCCTTCATCAAAGTGACAGCCAGGTATGTCTGGTGGTCAGGATGACACACAATAGTCAGACTATCCTGTTCCGCTTAGAAGAGTGAGCCATCGTGTGCTGTGGGAAACAGATGACATTTACAAATGCATACACACGGGGACTGGACGTAAAAAAGCACAAGTGCTTATTCATTATCCTCAATATAAAAGAATAAATCAATCAAATTCACTACTGCATGCTTCCAGGCTCCATAAATGCATTGGGTTATGCAGATGGTGGAGCCTCTGCTATGTGATTTCTTGGCTGATGAAGATAAGAGAAAGGGAATATTCTGCAGCTGTAACACCTTGTCTTGAAGACAAAAACATCTGATCTGAATGTCAAGACTTGCACGATATTTTCTGGAATAATTGCTAATGTCATGACTTTTGTAAGCACTTGCCAATACTCTGTTAGACATGCAATTTTGTGCTTGTTGATGCTGTGTGTAAGTGTAAGTGTAAGTGTAGTGTGTGTGTGGTTTGTGTAGTGTTGTTGGTAGTGTGTGTGTGTGTTGTGTGTGTGTGTGTTGTAATGTGTGTGTGTGTTTGTTGTGTGTTGTGGTGTGTGCGTGTGTGGTGTGTGTGTGTGAGTGAGAGAGAGGAGAAGAGAGAGAGAGAGAGAGAGGAGTGGAGAGAGAGAGAGAGAGAGAGAGTGTGTGTGTGGTGTGTGTGTGTGTGTGGTGTGTGAGTGTGTGTGTGTGGTGTGTGTGTGTGTGTGTGGTGTGTGTGTGAGTGCGTGCGTGCGTGCGTGACGTGCGTGGTCCGTGGGTGCGTGGTGCGTGCGTGCGGCGTGTGTGCGTGCGTGTGTGTGCATGCATGCGTGTGTATGTCGAAAACAATGTCACAAGCTGGTAAACGGTGATCAGAAAAGATGATTTAGTTCATACCGGAGGGGTAGGGGTGGAGACCATGGAGTTGATCTGACCCAGACACAAGGCATCTGGTGGCATCCGCAATGGCACCGACACCGATAAGGGGTTCACTGTCTCTGCAAAGGAAATAACCACTGGAAAAACGCTTTAATTAATGTACTTTCAAAAGAAAAACATTAATGCTTCGCTACACTATTCAGTTTCTTAAACCTGGGTTTCTTTTATTATTTCCACTCATATCCCCCCCACCCCTGTTCTCCAGTATCTACGTATACCAATGTACCCACAAGTTTACCCACATGTCATGTGGAACAGGTACTCATCCAGAAGTGTGGAGCATCTGCCCACAAGTTACTGTCATATGAAGCATCCACAACTAGATCGTTTAGAGCGTTCAATGACATATAGCCCTACACACACACACACCATTTGGAACACCCACCATACATCCTAAGAACACATCTAGAACATCCCCTACACACACACACACACAATCTGTAAGGCCTATCATCCTAAACATCACCCACATTAAGAAAACATCACCAACACATTTACGAACGAGACCATCACACCCATGTTGAAACACCATATATCCAGTAGAACATTCCCTCTACCCAAGTCCTGTGAAACACCCATTCATCCATAAATACGTTTACTGAGTATCCCCTTTTAATTAATCGTCTAGAAACCAACCAACCTCTCATTTGTGGAATCCCATCCCCTAGAGAAACAATTAAAGTAAAACACTCATCTAATATTTCATGTATAAGTGTGAAAGAAACAGAGAAAAATAAGAGTAGAGAAAACAATATGCATGCATGCGACTGAACAAGTATAATTATCCATACTTCACTTTCTGCATGTGGGTGTGTACTTGAATATGTGTGTATTTGTGCAAGTAACAGGGGATGACTTACCATACTCAGACAATTTTCTATATCTGGACATATGTTGGCAATTGTTGCCATCTGAATGAGGGGGGGGGGGACCCAGTAAGTACAAAAACATAATGATACACACACATGTAAAAATTTACCATCCCAACAACAGGCACACACATCTTTTTCTTTTCCCTAAACTGCTTTCAAGTCTCTGAAGACCACAGAAAACTTGTCCAAGCACATAACTTACAAAAAAACAACAACCACCCCCCTCCCCCCCAACAAAAAAGCCAACAGATGTAAACAAGTACAAATGCCAGCCAGTATAACGGTGAACAAAGAAGTGATGGAAGCATTGTACATTACCCACAGGGCTGGTGATGGGCTCTACAACGGAGAGATGAGGAGGGGCAGGGATGGACACGGCAGGCAGGTGATGGGACTTGCTCTGTGGCCCCAAATCCACTAGGCCCTGTCATACACAATTTCCAACATCATGCCCAGCCTCCATATTTTCTGTCTCCATCAGGGCACACCATTTATTATATATAAATTTATATATATAATATTATATATATATATGTAATATATATAAATATAATACATATATTATATATATATACAATATAATTTATATATATATAAAAAAAATATATATATATAAAATATATATTATATATATATAATAATTATGCAAACTCTGATAGGGCTTAAAAATGTACATATTTTCAAAAATCGTGTTTCTTAAACGCCACTGAAATCCTCAAATGTTCTGATTTCTGAGAACATGTCTGAACATTTATCAACAGTTTGGGGTAGAAAGTGTGCATATTTGCAGTGCCGTGTTTAAAATCTCTCTTGAAGCCTACAAGGACATGCAATGTACATATTTCCAAGACTTGCTACCTCGAGCAGGCAGCCTTGTCATGAGCACACTTCAAACATCATCTCTGACATTTTTGCAAACTATTCACCTGCAAAGGTAGGAAGACCAACCCCCCCCAGGGTAAAAATAGAAAGAACAATACTGAGAAAAGAAATTTACAGACTGTTACAGCAGGGGCGAATCATTTTGGAGAGCTCCATTAATCTCTCGACATTTGCAAAACTATCATCTGCACAAACGCAGCTAAAAAAAAGACAAACAACAACAAAAAATATCTATCCCGAAATTTCAAGATTGGTACATTGTTATCGAATGCAGTATTTCATTAATATACATATACAAAACAAGCAGCGCGAACGATTACACAAAAAAGCAACAGAAAATAACAACAAAACAGCATATTAGACAGACACCCCCCCCCCCCCACACACATCTATTCCGTTTTAATGTACATATTAATATAAATGGAGGCTTTTATACGAATTTCAAAAAACATGGTTTAATAAGTACAATCAAATCAATTTAACAGGAAAGATATGAAGAATGAAAGATAATTTGATATCACAAAAAACCCCCCCAAAACACTCACAACAACTACACACATATTACATGGAAGAAATAAAAGTTAGAGCAAAAGGACAGCGACATGAGAACAGACAGAAACAACACAGACTATAGACAGGTACAAGAGACAGATTGAGAGTTTTACATATAATATATAATTTAACAATAATAAATATTAATAATAATAAATAGAATCTTATATAGCGCTATATCTCTGCCACAAAAAAAAAAATCACAGGTAAGTATGTAACATTTTTCTTACGAGGGTTCTGACTCACCTGCGACACTTTTCATAATGGCCACTTAACACCACACTGCTCTGTCTGAAAGAGCCACCGAGCAAAACGCCAATCACCGTATTGGCCAGCTGAACGCTCACTTGCAGCACTGAAATGCCCTCGCAACGCGCGTTCTCACTTCAAATGGAATACACACGATTCATCACTGAAATGCCACTGGAAAAACACACACATTCATCACTGAAATGGCCACTGAAAAACACAATTCATCACTGAAATGCCACTGAAAAACACACACATTCATCACTGAAATTTCACTGAAAACACACATTCATCACTGAAATGGCACTGAAAAACACACATTCATCACTGAAATGGCACTGAAAAACACACATTCATCACTGAAATGGCACTGAAAAACACACAATTCATCACTGAAATTTCAAATGGTGCATCTGATTCAACAGGAGGCCACTGAAAAACACATTCATCACTGAAATCAACTTTTTCGCTGCTATCATGTTTTGCTCAAGCACATGCTGGACGAAACAGAGAGAGCATGAAGTTAGAATGCGGCTACCTTACAACATTTCTTATTCTTCATCAAACACTCAAACAGCAACAATTGTGTCTGATATGGGAAAGAAAATGCATCACTACAGGTATGGCCTGAAAAAAGCACCAAGAGTGTTATTTCTATTATCTCTGGATAAAAAGAATAAATCAATAAAAAAAAAAAGGTAATCTGTAAGGAGTGAAAATGGTCAGCTCCTAAGCGATGACAGTCGGTCCCACACACAATTTTATGGGTAGAGATCTATTTAGGTTTAAGCTCCTCTCTGGGGAGGAACAGATGGGGTAAAAGGGGGGGGAAAAAACAAGGCTAGAAGAGAAGGGAGACTGACCATCAAAATGCTTGCTCTGCTCCATCATGAACTGGGCACTCTGCTCCCACTGCTGCTCCAAAAACTCCTCCATGGAGGACGCCAACCTGAATTTGGGCACACACAACACACACACACACACACACACACACACACACACACACACACACACACACACACACACACACACACAACACACACATCATTTACAAACACACACAACGTTCACCAAATTAGCACACACACACAAAAAAACACTAACACACACTCAAAACGTCACACAACATAGACACACACAAAAAAAAACAATCATAACACAAATCAGTATAAAACTGCATACCAATATTTATGGACACACACAAAAAAAACCGATCAGTTTACAAACTGTATTCACTGTTGCAACCTAATTTTAATGACACACACAAAAAAAACCCACCCAGTTTACAAACTGCTTAAACTTTCACCAGTTGAGATTTACCATTCCTCCCAACTCTTCCCCCCCCTATCCCCGTTCATTTGGATGGGATCTGAACCCCTTCCGCCCCCTTCCCTCTCATGTCCCTTTTATCACCACCCTTCTCTTTCCCGTTATACCAGAAGCACATCATCAGAGTAAAATTGCAAAACTAAAAACAAAAAAATCCTTAAAAAAACCCCAAAACCAAACATCCCCCCCCCCCTACTATAAACCCAAACAAATCATTCCAAAGAAAGACAAGAAAAAAAAAAAAAGAAGGAATGTGACAGAAAGAAGGAAGAAAGGGAAAATCAGTGTTACCCTCCACGAGAGCTGTCCGACTTGTTCTGCAGACTAGGAAAGATTTTCGGAGGTGGAACCAACGAGGTGGTGCCGTTCATCATCTCGCATCTGGAGAATAAAATTAATAATAATAAAATAAAAGACTCATGAAGTGAAGCAAAAAAAAAAGGGTAAATGATTTGTACATTTTTTTTTTTTAAACACTGTATTAACGATACCTTATGTAGTCTAAAGACACTTTCTTGACTTATGCCTGAGGTGAAAGAATCTCAAAGAATCCCACACCCTTCAACACATAAACAAACAGCACGCAAAATTGCAGGCAAGAAGAAACAGCAGCACCACAATATTTGGGGGACAGAGATAGCTAAGTGGTCAGAGCACTTGCTCTCCCAAGGCTATGGTTCAATAGAGTTGAGTGCGGTTGCCAAGCGGATGGGTGACTATTCATGTGCCTTGGCTTCAGTACAGTTCCCAAGTTAATCCAGCTGTTAATGGGCTTCTGCCCTCTTTAGGGACAGGGAAGTTATTTATAAGCAGTGGGGGAGAGAGATGGGCGCCGCCCTCAATATGCTGGCTCCTAGAGAAGCAGAGGTCTCTTAACACCTCACTCCCTAATAGTAGCATAGGTTAAGAGAATACCTCTACCTCTCACCTACTTTCTCAAATAAAAATCGGTTAAAATGATAAAGACAGCACTGAAATGAAATTTAAAAAATGGCCTCAGTCTTTGTCTTCAAAATTACCACATGAAACTCAAGACATGTACTGTTAATAAAATATAAACATACAAACTTACAAACATCAGTATTGTTGATGTATTAGTAAATGAAACATATGCAGATTTTTATCTACATGTAGTCCTAAACTACACAAATATATATATATATATATATATATATATATATATATATATATATATATATATATATATATATATATATATATACGAAACGCGGAAACCTTCTGTGTATCTGTGTGAGTGTATAAGAGAGATAGCCTGTATGCCTGTGCATTTGTGTATGCAAGCTTTCAAGTGTATGTACACAAAGAAGCACATGCACAAATAAAATGAAAGATATCAGTTTTAATGCAAAATAAATACTCCAAATGCTGTAACCACACCCTAGGCCAGTAGTTAGTTTACCTGGTGAAGAGAAGCCAGTGAGCGACACAGGACTCTGGAAGCAAGGACCCCCTCCAAACACACTACTGGCATAATTGTGATGCCTGCAATCACAACAACCAGTCTCATTATTTCACTTCTTTTTTTTTTTCCTCATTATTTTACTTCTAAGCAGATACTTGATAAAGATTTACTTCCTGCAGGAGCATCAATACAAAAACTTATAACCACTGTCAATAAATAGAAAGAAAAACATGTCCTGTCCAATGTTCATGTCTGGTTTATATGCCCCATCTTTGATACAGCTAAACAAAAGTATACAGTGTCCTTTCTATGTGTATCTCTTTACTTTCATCTCAATTTTCCAGTCATGCTGCTCATTCTGAGCTCATCCCACACATAGTAACAACCACAGACCCAGCTGTCAACAGGCTGACATATATCAATCTTTACCCACCAACGATAGGTCATCAGTTGTGAAGAACACTTATTCTGAACTCATACTACAAACATTTTCTTCAAATGCAAGAACTGAGCCAATGGCAATCATTACATGTGACACAATATCTCTTTAACAACACTCCCCCGCCCCACATTCAGCAATTTTTCAATGAATTAGCAGATTGAAAATGCCTCCAGCCGATGATGATCATCACTGACTAAACATCTTCTACACGACAATCCTCCTTTCCCATCACCACAAACCTGCAGACTGACGACTATTTCAATGTAAACTCCCAACAGCAATCATAAAAGGTTATTAAACAAGAGAGTGAGATGATTGTCTCCATATACTGATTTAATGCATAACCATCAATCAATCATGATGAGGATGACAATGATGATTGTTACCAAAACCCAGATAGGCTTGAGACTGTGACAGGGAATCCATCAAGAAGGAGAAAGGGGAAAAAATCTACACAACAACTATACATCTGCAGTCTTAGCAACTACTTTCAACAACAACAAACACCCACTTGAAATCTGAATCTTTCACAAGGCTGATACATCCTTGTGGCAGAAACATTCATGAGGCAGTCTAAATGATCGACAGAAGATGAGAATGACCACAAGATCACAGGAAAGCAAGTTTTTTTTCTCTTCTCATCTTCACTGGCTGAGTCAGGTAAGCCTTTATTTGATTATCTTACTGACAGAAAGGTTGTTAACATTCATAATGAGGGACAACATGAAATAAGAGTTTATTATACCATACTCCACTTTTAAACTGTTATTTCATACAAACTGATTAAAAAATTACCTTGATTATATGATAAAAATCAAGCATAAAGCTGCATGAATTTGCATACATAATCTTTCATCCTTAATCTGCAGTAATTTTAAACAGCCATCTTGACTTCCTACCTTTTTCAGAAACTTTTTAAATTTAACCAAAAAATATTGATACTCAATTTTTTTTTTTTTTTAAATTGCAGTTTTCTTTTTTCGCTAGTTTTAAGGTCAGATTCTGAGCATGAATCATAATCTCCTCCATTGTGGAAAGCTGGAGGGGGGGGTTCTTATGAGTTAAATGCTTTATCTGCAGTGACACAGCCACTCACATAGCTGATGAGCTCTAATGGGAAAAAAAACACCTCCTTATCTTCAGTGTTAATTAATTCTATCACTTGTTGGCTCATTAACATTTAATACTCTTGGGTTTACTCAGGAAGAACACCACTTATGATACACCTGTAATTGTTTCAGGCCATATTTCCTTAACGAAAAAAACAGCAGTGGAAAAAAAGATATAAAAGCTGACAGATCATAACAGATATCTTTCTCTTTTCTTATTCTGATCTGGCAAGAGACCATATATTCTATTTATTAATAAGATGGCTATTGTCTTTAGTTTAGTTCAAATATACAGTAAAAACAAAACTATTCCCTAATAAATTATATCACATTTGAGTTTAAATGAAAATCATTCACAAACACTTTCAATGTCATTAGAATTAACAGGAATATGAACAACATCAATAGCCATAATAAGCTATCATACTATTTAAATTTAAACGAAGTCATTTACAAACACTTTAGGTAAGGTAAAAATAAAAAAATTTAAGTGCCTTTAACCTTTACCTTAAAAAAATATTTACCTTTTAACAATTTTAAAATTTAAACAAAAGCCATTCACAAATGCTTTACTTTAATGTCACTGAAACTAACAGGAAGGTGAACAACATTCACAATCTTAATGAATATTACAGCACACATAAAACACTACCAATGTCTAGTATGGAGCCGACCAGGAGATGAACAATAACCATTATAAAACAAGATAAAACAAAGCCTCAGAACGGGGCTCATGCAGAAAGTTTCTGACAGACAGCCAGGGAGTCACAGTGACTGAGAAGCTTTCTAACCAGGAGTCATGCCACACAGGGGGGAAGGACAACACACACACACACACACACACACACACACACAAAAGAAAATCCACAGGCAAAATGACAATACACACATGAAAGAGTCCACGGAATCAAATCACAAACTGAAACACCTTTTAAAGAACATGAATTAAATCCATACATAAAAAACACTTAACAGACTAAATGTGAAACGCATGGTCAAATTCACATTTGTTATCTGTTCAGATCTCTATTCTTCAAAGAATTAACTTAATAGAATACATGGTAAGTATCATATTGATTGTAGTCATCATAATCCTACATTCAGGTGTAAAACTATTTATCTTTCCTTAAAACTGCACATGATAATTACAGAATATCAACTCACTTAGACATGCAACTTATGTACAAACTAGACACGAAACTATGTACAAACTAAATAATTATATATTACAATCTATTGTCAGAGTTATAACTAGTGGCTATCCTCTATCATAGCAGAGTAGGCCTGCAGCAGACGAACCATTGACGGAGTCTCACCCTAAAGCGGATCCTGTCACTGTCATGGCGTGGCTCCCGTCCTTTTTGCCCTTGCCACTAGCCGCACTGCCACCTGCACTCTGACCTCCACGCCCACTTTTACCTTTGCCTTCCCCGCTGCTGGGTTTTCTGGCTTTCTTCTCCTTGCCTTTACTCTCCTGTGATCTACCCACAGGCATACAGAAAACAATGTACGTGTGCGTCCTTACAACTCCCATCTCTGGCCACTACAGTGTGCACAATGTTCATGCATCTTTGGGTGATGATCATTGCAATGTGGACATGTATTTTCTTAACTTTTGTCTTTTCTTAAATTTCACATCTTTACTTCTTTTAAGTTTCGTTCCATGCTCTTGGACTTGCATCTAATCTTCCCAAGCAACAAACCACTATGCCAAGGGCCTAGAGTGGTTTAGGTTTGTACTCTGATGAACCTGAAGGCAACACATAGACTACCTTAAAGATTTGTTCAAAAATGGACCTGTGGATATGTGTGTAAGTGTCTAGATGAACACCTGAAAAGGAATAGAAATGGAAAATGAATTAGCACAGTACTGTGACTGTAATGGCAATGACCCCAACTCATTCCTGCATGGGTCTGTATAGTGATGTTTAAAATGAGTGTATGCATACATATGTGAAGATTTCTTCTTAAGTATGAGATATTGATGTTGTGTAACATAGCTGTTGAAATGCTTCCTTCTCAAGTAAATCTTAGCACACACAGTGACATACTCATCCAACCCCAAAAAACTATGCACAGCAAAACAACAAAAACACTAAAAGCAATGCAAATCATGCTCATCTATCTCCTGAAATCAGTATCAATCACATGAAACACAATGACAAGAAAACACGCAAGTAGCATTTTCCCTTAAAAAAAACCCACAGAAATAAACAGAAATATTATTATCACAATAACAAATAAGCACAATCAGCAAAACACAACTAAAATCAATTCTATCATAATGTGGTGAAATATTTACTGTTTACACAGCAAAAATCCACACACAAAAAGGTGGAAACTAAAAACCTTTCTTTTTTTCTTTTTTCTGCATTTCAGTTCCGATGCTAAAAGCATTTTTGCAGAAGTTAATTTTCTCCTAAGCTTTTGACTTGAGCTTTGAAGTCTTGTACACTTGTGAGAATCATGCAAATACTCTGTAAACTTTATTTTAAAAATCTGAAAATATGAAACTGTTTACATGCAAATCTGGAAACTCTGTTTCTCAGACTTAGTACATTGAGCTATGTAAATATGACTTCATCAGCATAACATCAATCATGAAAGCCATCAAGACGTTAACAAAATTAACCCTAAAAGAAAAAAAGAATGGTAACATTGTAAAAAAAAAAGAAAAAAAAAAAAAAGCACATACTTTAAAAGAAGTTGGTTGACTTGACCAAAAAGCATCATCACTGCATCCTTCTAGCTAAGAACACCAACAGAAAGCCACAGATGTTTAAACATGCACTCTCAAACAAAAGTGGACACACACGTGTACCAAGAACAACTTACTTGGACCGTTGCCTTTTCGGGGCTGTGGCATCGCCCTCCAGCAACACCGAGGAAACAGAGTGCGATGTCAAGGGTGCAGACAACAAACCGCTCAGCCCTAAAGTACCCACGGTGCTGTTGGCACCCGCCCCCACGTAATAACTGTCATACGCCGACGGGTTGGCTGGAGTGTTACTACTGTTCCCCAGCCCCACACCTCCGAACACACCACCACTCCCATGAGGAGGGTTACACAAAGGGGCAAACAGGTTCTCCGAGGCAGCGAACCCCACCTCCTGCGCCTGGCGACTGTCCCCGTTCTGACTGCTGGACGGAGACGTCAAGTTCTCCACGGCGACCGGACCCCCCCTGGGGGCGGCGCCAGGGGAGCCACACTGCTGACGATGACGGTGCCGGCACTGCCGATGGGCACCACCACGCTGTCCTGGGTAATGGCCAGCTCCAGGTCCCCGTCCCCCCCTCCTGTGGAGGTCTTCTTCAGCTCGGCATCGCTCATCATCTGCAGCTCCATGGAGGCTTGAGAGGAGTCTGAAGTGATGGAACTGGTGCTCAGCGAGTACTGGAACAGGGGGCGCGCTTTGCTGGCTTTGGAGGAGGACGAGGAGGAGGAGGAGGACAGCTGGGGGGGAGGAGGTTTGGAGGTGGTGCCGTTGGCGGAGGTGCTGTTGTCTCCATTGCTGCTCGCTTTGTGCTCGGTGGGTTTAAGTACCTGTGATAGTAATGGTTTTGGTTTTGGTATGTGGTGTTTGGAAGTGGAAGTTATTTAACAGAGAAGTGTGTGTGGGGGGTGGGGTTGTGTGGTGTGTGTGTGTGTGTGTGTGTGTGTGGTGTGTGTGGTTGTGTGTGTGTGTGTGTGTGTGGTTGTGTGTGTGTGTGTGTGTGTGTGTGTGTGTGTGTGTGTGTGTGTGTGTGTGTGTGTGTGTGTGTGTGTGTGTGTGTGTGTGTTGGTTGTGTGTGTGGTGTGTGTGTGTGTGTGTGTGTGTGTGTGTGTGTGTGTGTGTGTGTGTGTGTGTGTGTGTGGTTGTGTGTGTGTGTGTGTGTGTGTGTGTGTGTGTGTGTGTGTGTGTGTGTGTGTGTGTGTGTGTGTGTGTGTGTGTGTGTGTGTGTGTGTGTGTGAGTGAGTGCCCGTGTGTTGCCTGTGTGTAATTGTTTGTGTTTGTATACATGTACATGTGCAGTAAAATTATCCCTGTCTCAATGTGCAGCAGAAGTGCTGATCAAAATATAGAGGCATGAACAATGCATGTTTGTGTATGTTTGCATCAACGTCACAACAGAAAACCACAGTAATGAAGATGACAGAATTGTCCAATCTGCTTACCTGAGACTTAAAACTCAAAGAGGAGAAAACATAGAGCTTTCTATAACCACCAACAAAAACAAAAGGTTTCTTGAAAAAACTGATTTGAACATTTTGGGCATTCACAATGATCCCTTCTGATTTATTTCAAAGAGGAAAATCCTCTGGGCAAAGGGGTTTACCCTGTAATGTGCCTTAATAAAATATCTCTGTAAGTGTAAGGTAACACTGTACTAATACTGACAGGAAAATGCACAGATCCTCCTGTAAAAGTTTGCAAGGAAGAACTGACTGTTCCTTCTGTAGTCCATGAGGAGTCATTGAGGCACTTCACTGACTTTGGGCTCTGATTTGTTTTTGCAAGATATAGCGCTATAAAAATACCATGTATTATCATTATTCATTTGTCAGGCAGTGTCTTGGGCACACTGAACCTCACAAAGCATATCTTCTCCTGGTCACAGATTGCATGCTGGGTTTGTTTATATCCTCCATGCCCTGACCACAGCTGGCCAATTCTTTACAAAAGATAAATGGATCTTCAACACAATACCAAGTTGCTTTGCCTGCATTTGCACAAAGGACCTCCATTTAAAGCCTCATCCGAAGGACTTAAAACAGATATGGGATCTAAACCACTATAAATTCCAGGTGAAAAAACTTAAAGGGAAATCAAATGGGATCTAAACCACTATAAATTCCAGGAGAAAATTCCCCTTTGTGTAGAAAACTAAGCAGTGATTCAAACCCCAGTCTTACGCAATTGTATTATTGCAACTTTGAGGACACCACTGGGCTACTGCCTTCCCAATATGGGGGGAAAGACACAACACAGACTCTGTGACCTTCCTGACAAGAGCTTTTTCAGAGAAACCATCATGAAACCAGATTGAAAATACAGATGATGTAGAATCTTCTATTCTTGAATATAACTCTAAAACAGAAAATGCAGAGAAAGACATACTAAGTATAACGATTAAGGCATGACAATTCATATTCAGATCAGATAAACATAAAACACAAACTGCAAAAGCCCACAAACACCTCAAGCTCTCCACTAACTCAAAGGTTATGATTGATTTGATAGTAGTGGAGGAAAACTGGAGTGAGTTAGTAGAAAGACAAAGGGCTCAAATTTCTGTGCAGGATTTGACCTTTTTCTCCTTGTCTGTCTTAGTCACTCCTTTCTCAGGCGTGGTTTCTGGAGTGGCATTGTCCGCTGGAATTGGTTTGAAGGCTGGAATGGTTTTGATGTTGACATCTTTTTTCTGGAGAACAACACAACAAAAGACAAATCCCACAAATAAGGAATACATATGAAGCATACATAACAACTGTCACAGCTATGGAGAACAAACTCTTCTTTTCCCCATTGCTTTATGTTAACACTGGCTGCTTACTTAAACCACTATCAGTAACAGCAAGCACAATGCAGCCCACCCAGTCAAAACAGTATGATAGCTTTTTTTGAATGACTTGTGCCTTAGCTTCTTCTTTGTATCAAAACTATACAATGTTAAAGTTTTTAGCAAAGAAATACACTAAGGTCAGAATGCAGCTACCTTAATGGTGTTGAAAAAAATTACTGCAGCACATAAATGTTCTTATTCTAAACTAGCTAAAGGTTTGGTATTTTGGGGTATTGTTTTGGTTATGTTTATGGAAGTGGGAGGCAGCTCTTTGCTTTATATCTTGAAAATATGTGCAGCTTATGAAAAAAAAATTCGGAAATTGAACCAATCATCATTCATGAAGCTGAACAACAAATTAGAAATGGAGAAATGGCTACATACAGACACTTTTATTTTCTGAATACAAATGGCAAAAAACGAATTCAAATCATTGAAGGACTGCTTTAAAATCCGACTTTATTTACTGTATGTACATGCAAGAAATTTTTTTAACAGACTTTCTAAGCAAGTCACATCCATCACTCTAACTCCTAGAGATATTCACAGCCAAGACATTTCAAGCTTCCACGCATTTTTAAAACATGCTAGCAACAAGCAGAAGTGTGACTGACTGACCAGTTTTTTGTAATGATGAGAGCAGTAGCCGCAGTATTTGACGTTGTCCCCACTGTTCCCAGATTCCTCACACAGAAGTCCCAGACCCTGGGCACTAAACACACAGACAGACAGAAACAGCTACCTGGTTAAAATACCTGCTTCAATTCAGTGAGGCACACATCATAATACAGTTAGGATTTGTGATCATGATGATTTGTTTTCAGTATATTTTTACAATACGCAGGCAACTCTGAAGTGTGCTCATCCGCAAGTCGAAACTCAGGGTGGGTCAGGCCAAAGGGTTGGTCCTTACTCTTTTTCTGTGCATGTAAAGGAACCCACAGCAACAAGAGAACTGTCCCTGACAAAACTCTTTTGGGGAAAAAAAACAACAACACCCTCATTGGGAAACAAATACGCATGCAGAAAGGAAATTCTTTTAAAAAAAAAAAAATTTAAGGTGGTGCTTCTCTTATGGCACGCTCTCTCCCTAGGGAGAGCCGCCTAAAAGTAGTACGCTTCACAAAAACAATACACTATAACTTCTGAACTATGCTTTTATAGTATGTACATCATATATCTAACAATACCCCAAATGACACTATGGAAAAGGCACAATATTCAGATTTATCATATACGTACATAAATATCACGACAAAAAGATGACAGTATGGAAGAAGAACAGACGCACACAAGAGAACTATATTCAGATGCTAAACATCAAATTATACAGTATAAAAATGTTTCACTATTTCACAACACTATTTGTAGTTCCTCAACAAGCAACAGTTGTTTTTCTTCAAATTTCTTACTGTAAGAATATAACTGTGCTGAAAACAAATCATAGTATTCACAAATCCTAAAACAAACAGGCTTCAGAAAAATACCCTGTCCCATCTTCCTCCTCACCCCCCAATATCCAACAACAATTGCCACCTAAGCAAAGGCCTGAAGGGGGAACAAATCCACAAATGCAATCCGATCAACTGATAGGTAAATCCTTTCTTTTTTTTTCAATAACTCATACTTTCTGTTCAGTATTCTACTCAACATAATGAGGTCCACAGCTGATAATGAGTATTACTGAGTGTTTCTATTCAGATCATATCAGAAGTCTGATGTCATTGCCTTAGACTCTTTAACACCTTTCCCTCAACAAAACTTACCAGGTGACATGGAAAAACTGCCGACATCCTGCTTTATTGCACTGCATACAAGCCCCTGTGTAATTCTTGGTCACATCTCGCTTGTTTTCATCACAAATGTAGCACACCTGCAAACACAACCCCATCTTAATAATGGTAATAGTACATGGAATTTATATAGCGCCATATCTTGTGAGAACAAATCAAAGTGCTCAAAGCACTTTTCCCACTTCAAAATCAATAATTTCTCCCCAAAATTTGTTTCTTTGAGAGTCATTTACACACAAATAAATAAGCATCTCTTTCACATCTAAATCAAGGTAGCCATGGGATCACGAGACAATATATAGATCTATTTTCCTCTACATCTGTGGTTGGTGTTCTTTTTCATCATCCACATGTACAACATTTCACAACACAGCAGAACATAACAAAATGCAGGAAAAAAATATTCCTATACATATTGCAAACAACATCATGAATGTAACACTAAAGGGCAGAAAGGTGTGTAAAAAATAAATATATGTACGCAAACTTTATTCAATTGCTAACTTAGTACTGTAGTAGTACTGTAGGACAGCTGACTAGGCTAAAATAACTGCCTCTGATATTATATATGCCATATTATTTCAGGAGAAAACCTGGACTTTACCTTGGTAAACTTGTCATGTGGAACATGTTTGAGAATGATGGGTTCCATTGTGTCCACATTGCCAAAACAGGCCTCCGGGATGTACAGAGCACACACCACATGGCACCAACCTGTAGCAATGATCCATCATCAATACACTGACATGGGGGAATGGAGGGGGGGGGATTCTTTTTATAAAAAAGATCAAATGTAATTTAAACAAACCAAAAAATCCAATCATCTCTTGAATCTTCTAGACAAACCAAATACTAAAAATATTCTTGTAACAATGTGATCGCTGAGAAAAAACCCAGAAGGGGTAGAAACTTCAGTTTTTCTCATTTCTATGGGTCAATGGTATAGTAGTGCTAGTAGTAGGATCCTAAGCTCTCCTAAACTGCCTTACTACCCTTTAAAGAATGCTAGTAATCACAGACAGATAAGGCTGAGGAATGTGCTGCACTCTGCCCTGTAGTGTCCAGGCTTCTTAGGTCCTTTTAAAAAAATTCCCGAATTTTTATATATATATATATATATATATATATATATATATATATATATATATAATATATATATATATATATATATATATATATATATTAGGTATATTTTTCATCTTCTGTCTTTCAAATTTTATGCTGTTTAACTGTACCATTTTCTTCTGTGGGAAAGCCGGGGGACTGTCAACAGAAATAGCATCTCTACCTTCTAGAAATTCTGTGCTAGAAATTCTTTTTTTTCTATCGCTCTCTTTGTTTCTGCTTTGTTCCTTTTCTTCCTTTTATCTTTTTCTAAAAAAAAAAAAAAAAAAAAAAAAAAAAAGTTTGTCTATTTTCTGCATTCTAAATTCCCTGATCCAATCTCCCGCCTTTTTTCCAGAAGGACTAAAACCATAACAATTCTCTCTCACACCAAAGTTGGATGCACTGGGCCTGACTTGTCGGGCACTTCACAGCAGGCTAATGCACTTTAGCTCATATGATAGACAATAATAGCTGCTGTCTGAGTATTTCACAAGAGAACTGAATTATCTTTTGCTTGGCCACACTGATTATTTAAAGCTTTGAGTCTTGTAAATGTGAGCCATTGTTCTCTTTCACACACTAACACAGCCTAGAGAGTTGAAACCTAAACGGTATTGTAAGTCTGTTCCACTGATTTTGATACTCTGAGGGGTGACTATATGAAAATAATAATGAATGTACATAAAACTGCATTTCTGAAGGAAAAAAAAAAGAAGTACATTAAAAAAAATTCTTTTCACTTTTCAGCATCACACTGATAACTGTTAATGAGTATAAGACTATGATACAATAAAAGTAAAGGTAAAGGTAAAACTGTCCCATAATCTATGTGGTCGTAGGGGAGCAAGGCATCAGAGACCTCAGCTTCTGTGCCTTCTCTAGGGGCCAGCATATTGAGGGCAGCATCCATCTCCTCTCCCTCGCTGCTTTACCTTCTATGACCCAAAAGAGGGCAGGTACCCAATTGATTTAGAATAATTTACAATTACAGCTGGGTGAACTGGGGGACTGTACTGAAACCAAGGTGTGCAAACGGTCATCCATTCAATTGGTAACCACACTCAATGCTGCTTAATCTTAGCTTGGGGAAAGCAAGCACTCTGACCACTGAGCTATCCCGTTCAAATACATAAGTCATTAGCAATAAATAAATTTATAACTTCACTTCTCCACTCATATCAAATGAAATTTGTAAACTCACCCCCAGTGTCTGTTCTCTTTAATGCACCATCCTTTTGTGGACATAATTCGCATCTCTGTAAGTATAAACAGTAAACAGTCAATGAAACATGAAAGTCCTTTCTGATGAGGAAAGTTTCAAGTGCAGCTTATAAACTGTGTGATTAAACAATATAATCAATGAATCATGCATAGATATATATATATGCATAACGATTTTTTCTAATGATAATGCTTACATGTAATGTATACATGTACATGTCATAATAATACAATTTGAAAAACAAAAGCCACAAACACAAGCGTGCACACACACACACACACGCACGCACGCAGCACGCGCGCACGCACGCACCACGCATGCGCACAACACACACACACACAAACACACGTACAAACTCACATGCGCACACACACACACACACACACACACACAACACACACGACACACTGCATCTACTCTCTGTGGGTTGAGTAAACCAGCACACAGTCACACTCATAGGTAACAGTTATTTCAGACATTATCATCCTTTTTTTTTAACATGGCAAAATTACAACAAAGGATTCAAAGAGTTGGATAAGGTCAGATAGGTAAATGAGGTATGTAGGAATAGACTCAACTCCTTAAGTCTTAAATTATCAGTCCATGACTTATGGGTATGAAACTGCATGGCAAGTATTGCTCAACCCCTTTTTGAATTCACTAGTAGTAGTAGTAGTAGTAGTAGTAGTAGTAGTAGATAGTAGTAGTAGTCTGACGAAGCCAGAAAATCTGAGTAATAACTTTTGAAATTTAAGAAAAAGTTCTAGTTTATATACTCAGCATAACTGATAACAGAAAAAGTTCTAAATTATATACTTAGAATAACTGGAACTTGGAGGATTGAAGTTTGAAAACAATGTGAGCAAAAGTTATGTCAGAAAGATGTGATAAAGTTATGTCAATATGTGTGAATGTGAGTCATTGAGTGTGTGTGTGTGTGTTGTGTGTGTGTGTGTGGTGTGTGTGTGTGTGTGTGTGTGTGTGTGTGTGTGTGTGTGTGTTGTGTGTGTGACTCTCACAGAGAGAGAGAAAAGAGAGAGAGAGAGAGAGGAGAGAGAGAGAGAGAGAGGAGAGAGAGAGAGAGAGAAGAGAGACAGAGACAGAGAGAGAAGAGACTCAGACAGGTGCATGCATAATATTATATATATGTGTGTGTGTATATGGTCATTCTCAGAAACATGTATGCATGATAGTGACCTATTTAACACATCTGCATTTGCTGAATTAATTTTTAAAATTGTTGGTGAATGCTGTTTACTGGTTGTGTTGTTTAATTTAAAAAAATAAAATTTAATGTTTTTATGACCATTTGTGTTTTTGCTCTTTAAATATTGTTGAATTTTTTCACCAAATTGCTCATTCCAACATGGCGGATTTGTGTGACATTTGTGTGCACACTTTATTCGATTGTTCTTCTGACTTGAAAAGACTGCATATTTGAAACAACTTGTATTTAAATATTGCCCAGATGTTGTTTCAAGTTTCCCAGAAGAAAATTGTACTTTCTTTGTCATGGACATTAAATAGAGGGCAGATTAAGTTGTTGCGGTTGTGACTTGGGTTTCCCAAAGTAGGCCCAATTTTAACAATTTACTCACAAAGAACTATATGTTATCATCAACACATTATAGCCACAAGGGAAGAATTAAACTGTTAACAGTATAAAGAAAACATTGTTTCTGATCAGTTGGAGCTCCTATCCTCGTAAATTGCTTGAAACCCCAGATGACCAACATGGTTTCCCTTTTTTCATGTCACAACCAAACGATGTAAATCTGTTGCAAAATCCGGCACATTCTTTCACTGACCGAGATTTTCAGGTAGGTACTTCATCTTGACCTTAAATATATCTGACACATACTTTTTCCCGCCAAAGGAGTATCGCGATGCTATAATTAGAGTTCCAGTCCTTGGTTTCTCCCAGCTTTTTCATGTCACAACCAAACGCAGCATTTGATCAATAATAATATTGATTGATATATCACTTTAATTATATAAATCAATGTAGATAATGTTAACAGAATGCACTGTTTCTAATTTAAGATGGTGTTTTTTTTTCCATTTGTGTTTAAATTGCTACACTTGGGTGATTTGTGGTTTTGAAGGGTGTGGTTTCCATGTCACAACCAAACGGTTTCCATGTTACAGCCGTAACAAAAAACATCTAACTCTAAAAGACAAATTAGTATAAATAATGTTAATAGAATGCATTGTTTCTAATTTAAGATGGTGGGTTTTTTTTCAATTTGTGTTTAAATTGCTTCACTTCAGTGATTTGTGGGTTTTGAGGGGTGTGGTTTTCCATGTCACAACCAAATGGTTTCCATGTCACAACCAAACGGTTTCCATGTCACAACCATAACAGATCACTCTAAAATGACAAATCAATGTAAATAATCATAATAATGTTAATAGAATGCATTGTTCCCAATTCAAGTAGGTTGTTTTTTGGATTTAATTTGTGTTTTCCTTGCTACAATTTCAGGTTTTGTGCTTTTCAAGGGTGTGGTTTCCATGTACAACCAAAGGGTTCTCATGTCACATACCGAAACATATTACTTCTTAAGGCATTAATATTAACAGCTTCCATTCTTATGTAAAGAAAACTGTTTTAGTTTAATGGATATCATCTGTGGTTTAAGTTCAGGATAATATGGGGGATGCTTGCTGTGGGTCATTTGTACAAAAACAAACTTTAATCTGGGTATACAAATGTCTTAGAGTGTCATTACAAAAGCAAATACGTGTGCTTTGTCGATGATTGTCATACTTCAATTGATAGTTTTGTTTTATAGATAAACAAGCATTGTGGTGTTTTTTGTTTGATATTTTGTGTAAAAGATGTTTTAATGCTACTTTTGGTTTCCATGTCACAACCGAACACAGCTAAAAATAGAACTTTATGCCTAATAAAAGAAAAACAAGATTAATGATCAAATTTTTCAACAGATGACTTTGCAACAGAAGTACTAAGTATATGACAAGAAGAGCAAAAACTTCCAAGGAATTTATTTTCAAGTCTATGTCACAAAAACTCACATGTTTCTGAGAATAACCATATATATATATATATATATATATATATATATATATATATATATATATATATATATATATATATTTTATTAACTTTTTCATTAATGGTAAAGTCACTGAGTGAATCAGAATGGTGTGTGTGTGTGTGTGTGGTGTGTGTGTGTGTGTGTGTGTGTGTGTGTGTGTGTGTGTGTGTGTGTGTGTGTTTGCATGCGTGCAAGTGTGTGTGTGGTGTGTGTGTGTGTGTGTGTGTGTGTGTGTGTGTGTGGTGGTTGTGTGTGTGTGTGTGTGTGTGTGGTGTGTGTGTGTGTGTGTGTGTGTGTGTGTGTGTGTCACTGTGTGTGTATTTCAATATTTGTGTTTGCATGTGCATACATGTATGCATGTGTAAACTTGTAGATGAGTATTTGAGTAAAATAATATGAATATGACTTTATATGCATATGTGTGTGTATGTGTGTGTTTGTAAAGTGTGTGTGTGTGTGTGTGTGTGTGTGTGTGTGTGTGTGTGTGTGTGTGTGTGTGTGTGCATACATGTATAAGTGTGTGTGTGTGTGTGTGTGTGTGTGTGTGTGTGTGTACATACAAGATACATGTGTGTGTGTGTGTGTGTGTGTTGTGTGTGTGTGTGTGTGTGTGTGTGTGTGTGTGTGTGTGTGAGTTGGTATGATGTAGTGTGGTGTCCTAGATATGGTAAGGAGTGATACGATGATTGAGGTATGTATGAGTACACAGTATGCACGTGCATTAAATATCAAATATTATACACAGTATAAATAATACACAATGTGCACAAACATTTACACAGAAAACTGAATAAAAACTTCTGTCACGACAGTTTCACTGGCACTGCATTTTTAACAAATCACATTCTGCGATAGCGCAATGGTTACAGGTTCTGATTTGTCGATCTAAGAATCTGTTTGTTTTCAAGCGGTTAAACTCTATAAGAACCATGTGGTTATGTTTACATTTTTTAATTGAAACAACATGGCGGACACTTACCACCCGCGCTGCTCGTTCTTGAGATTCGCATTTCCGACAATACCATGGTCCCGAAGGAACTGTCACGATGCCATAACATGCTGTAAACACAAATGAATAAAAATTAAAGCTAAATAAGTCAAATAAACTTGACAACAACATCGATCACATGTAAAAGTAGGGAGTCAAGCATGGGCTTACCACGAGTTATCTTACCTTGGTGGACAGCAACATTACAACCGTGTCCGTCGCAATAAACCAGGGGGTTCTCGTCCCAGCCGCGCTCATCAGAGCAAACACAGCACCCACCCACCATCTCCTTCATTTTACCATCCAATGATCAGAGGAAGGTGACCCAGTTTCCAACAGATTCTGTGATTTGAACATAGTTCTAGTCACATCTGGCACAGAACGTTCTGTTTTTTTCGCTCCAATTTCCATTTCCTTTGCCTCCGTTCTGTTAAGGTCATTGCGCATGCGTCTTAGTTACAAAACGGGGTCAACGGGGACAGTTTCTGCATCCAATTTGCCTTTGAAAGAGAGGCATTGATAACGATCTGGTCAGTTTAATTCAGATCCACAGAGGCTCCGGAACAAAAACAAAAGAATGGATGAATGACAACTTAATCAACATAAGAAAAAAAGTTGTCTGAAATATTCGTTTATTCAATTTTTGGACAATCTGTACGTAATTAAGAGCGGATTCTGCTGACACCAATACTGACCTGCCCATATAATTAGTTGGGCTTTTGGTTGGTTGTGTGTGAAAATAATGGACTCTGTAAAATGGCAGTTTTGACTCAAGGATAGTGTTGTCCGTGCCTGAATCAACAGGTCTTGGTGTGCCTAAAACCCGGGGCTCAGGTTTGACTGGGATAAGACTGCAAGGGGAGGGGGGAGGGGGGGGCGGAGCAACAGCAGAGGAACATCCACAAGGCATGATCCGGACACGCCCCCACCCTCACCTTTGCAATCTTCCTCATCCCGTCCAAGAGTGTAATAAATATGGGGATAAAGAACTGACTTCATTTCGTCATCGGCATATCAACAGCCAATGTCCCACATGGGGTGACCCAGAGGACGTTAAGCCCTATATATCTGACTTCATTGGTAGCGGGTAGCTTCTTATATTGGACATCTTACTTGCTACAGTGATTGCAGTCTCACAAACCAGGTCTCCAGAACCAAAACACATAATTATGGGTAAAATGTCAGGCACTTTGGGTTGACAGAAAACTGTCAGATTCCTTCAAAACAAGCAGAAGAATCGACCAGGAAGGCTTAGAATTAGCAAATGAGAGAGGGCTGAAAAATTGGGAAAAGAAACGGAGTGATAGAAAATGAGGAAATACCTTGCTTAGAATTTCCAGAAGACAGAGGTGCTGTTTATGCTGAAAGTGCCCCGAACAGTCCTGTGGGTGAACATTTTTCTAGTGACACAATCATCTTTATACTCAGCATATTTGCTCAAGGGAGGGGGGGGGGGGGGGAGGACCCACTGCATCGCATTTAAGTTTTGTTCTGAAGACAGTCTCAAAGTCCTTTCTCACAGCTATGATTAAGGTGATCGATCAATCACATTCAGAGACTCGATGATTTATTCCTGCCTCACAGAATGAGGATACCGACAGTGGAGGGCGTTGCCCAAAAAGTGTTAAAAAGTTCATTACCATTTTTCTGTCCAAAGTTCTTTGCATGATCTGTTGCTTCACTGTAAATTCCGTTTTGTTACCTTTCCAGTGAGCTGTTGTCTCCAGAGTACAATGATGTCTCAGAGCAGCTAAGATGATAAAATGCCTGAGAATACTGAAGTTTGCTGCCAAAAGTTGAAGACAGACCAGTCTGGATACGATATGATTAAAGCGGCCCTCGTGTCCCTCCATGACAAGGTCAAGAAACTCTTTGATAATTACGATGACTGTTCAGTAGTTTCTCTCAAAGATCAAATCTGGCAAAAAGTTTGCGACGGCTTTAAAATTTTTTTTTAATATCAATTAAAACACAAGGACGTGAGTTACACCCATTCTGCCTTTGCTTGCCAAGCCAGCTTGGTGCTTTTTGCTTTGACAATGGAAGTTTTTAAGTTGTATACTCTGTTGTTTTTCTAAACATTGTCTGTGATTGCCGAACATGAAAGCAAAAGGCAGTCAGTTTGAGAAATCTGTTCGGCAGCAGAAAGGTTGCAAGCCAAGGATCAGTTGTGGGGGTATGGATCACTCACTCTTTGTGACACATTGGCTACCAAAGTGGCAAGGAGATTATGAATAATGCACTAGTGGTGCTTTTTTACATCCAGTCACGTGTGCATGTATTTTGTAAATGTTGTCATCTGTTCCCACCGGCACACAATGGCCTACTCTTACGAAAAGTGGAACAGGATTTAACGAGTGCGCAAGATGTTCTGCGTGCGTTCGCACATGGGGCCTCGGTTTATAGTCTCATCCGAAGGTATCAGACTGAGAGGTGCCATGCTCCAAGTCTTCCAACCAATCCCCTTAATTGTTTGCTGCTTAAACAGATGAGGGGAAAACTGTTCACTAAACCGCGGAGAAATCGAATTCCTATATTATCGGTAGCAGAATGAGAATTTGACGCACATTGCTTGTCACATCTTTCATTCTTTTACGTCTGAACCACTGCAATTCTCTTTTGGCTCGTCTGACAGTATCATCCATCCATACCCCTTCAAAGTAAAGGGTCCAGATCCACGGGAGAATTTTTTACAGGCCTATCTGTTGAGCCTCTCCATTTTACAATATCCACTTAAGGACACGATAGACGTGCTATACTGAAAAACGTGAAGAAGGAAACACAGACACTTCACACAGAGAACACAAAGACCCAAGATAGCATCTTCGCCTTATCTACAAACCTTACATGGTCTTCAACTGTTACCCAGTCACGAGGGCTTACACAAGGCAAATTAATGCCTTTTGCTCTCAGCCATCTTGTCTAGGGCCTATTGAACTGAAAGACATAATTAGGCTGACCTGGTTTCCATGCAAGTTTTTGCCTCATTGGTTAGTTGGCTTTGTACATGACATAAATTTATCATTGACTCATGTGACACACTGCTGAATAGCTTGAAAAGCTTTAGCATCAACATATTTTAATATTTTTTGGTTGTTCTCTTGCTATGAAAAGTTCTTTTAAATGAAAAATTATGGTGATCATATTTTACAATATCAGTGATTGTTGCTGTTGTGAAACCATGGTGTAGAAACCATGCCAGGATTTTATTTAGGCTGCAGTGAATTGTTTCTTTTTCTTTTTAGGTTTTTTGTGCCCATTCTTCTTGTGAATGGGTTTAAAAGTTTACCACATGATTCATTGACACACACACACACTACTCTCTCTTCTCTTTCTCTCAACACCTTTCAATTTGTTTAAATTTTGTTCTATTCACACATGATGCATGAAACACAGGTATGAGAACGGAGTTTCTTTGGCCAGCAGATCTTGTTTCTTCATTCAAAATATTAAAGTTTAAATAGCAAAAGGCTTTCCTCTTGTATTCTATGGGCACGCATGTGTGTGTGTAGACTATGAGAGAAGAGAAGAACTTCAGATTCTTGCTTATTCTCTTAAGATTGTCATCTTTCATTTTTATAGACGTAGACTACAATGTGTTGCAGTTCATCATTTAATCCTAAATAACATTTTTTTTGTATTAACAAGAATATAATCATTGTTGATCTAAGCCATCTCCCCATCCTTTTCTTTCCAGTTCTAAAGGTCTGTGATAATGATAATGGTATGATAATAGCAATGACAATGAAAACAAACGAGTAAAAGTGAAGGTGAAGAAGTCTTAGAGAATGAGAAAGCCCCGCCTTAAAGAAATCATCTTTTTTGTTTAGACCAGTTTCACAGGTTTTTATTTGTTTGTTTTTAACTAACTTAAACTCAACATAACATCCCCCCCCCCCCAAAAAAAAAAAAAAAAAAAAAACAAGAAATAAAATATAACTTGAAGAAACAGGATGATCACTGCATTAAAGAGAGGTAATCCAGAAACATTTAGCTGGGAACAGTGGAGGAAGTTGTGTACCCTGCCAAATAATGCGACACAATTTCTGAAGGCCCTAAATCATATTATACCCAGGAACATTCTGCGTTTACTTTTATTTTATTCTTTTATTTAGAGGATAATGAATAGGCTCTCATGTACTTTTTTTTTTACATCCAGTCCCTGTGTGTATGCAGGTTTGCAAATTTTGTCATCTGTTCCCATATAATGTACACCCCCTTCTCCATTTTCCTTTCATACCCCCTCTCCTCCATATGATTTTAGGCGATTTGTTTGTCGTTGTGTGTGTGTGTGTTGTGTGTGTGTGTTGTGTGGTGCGTGCATTTTTCATCATATCCCTGTTAAGGGCTGTCACTGGATGTAAAAAAGCACAAGAGTGCTTATACACTATCCTCGAAATACAAGAATTTGCATCATCTCACCTACTTTGCATAATATGGAGGCAAAGAGGGTGTACCAATTACATCAAGGTTTATTCAGTCTTTGCCAACTGACTATATGAACAGTAATGTGAGCACATACAAATGTTTATATAATTATATAATCCTCAGATGATAAGAGATAAAATAGAAAATTTGAAATCAATATAGATAGAATATGCTATACATAAAATTTTTATAATCCTAATAGGTAGAATAGAAAAAAAGAATACAAAATATTGAAAGAATATGAATTATTCTAATTCTTTTGTAAGGAAGGATAGATACAGACCGACAAAAGAGACAGGTAAGAAAGAGATGGAAATACAGACTAAGTGTCTATGCGCCCTCAGATCTTGAGCACATCTTATGCACATGTAAACAAGTCATTCACTCATGAATGGAACTCCGAACAAAGACCTTTGTCAAACTTCATTTCATTTTATTCATGGTCTCGTGATTTTTGTACTAATTTGTATTATTTTTCAAGTTTTAAGATTGTTTTTTTTCAGTCCTGAAGTTTCCTAAATTTGTTTGTTTTATTTCAGCTGCAGCCGGCTACCCAACCCCACTCCAGCTTTTCTGAAGGAGGAGGTAGGCTTTTCCCAATGCTCTGACCAGCTGTGACACAATGACCAACCAACTGACTCCTTTAGAATTCTCACACCAATATATGAAATATCTCAGACCTCAATGATTGTTTTCATTCTAATATGCTTATAAAACACTGAGGTAATAAAACGCTTCCTAATTCCAGCCATGTTATCTTTACAGCCAGAAATCACAGACACCCTAATGAGTAAGTGCAAAACATTAGTCTGTAATTGTTTTTTTAAAAAGAGAGTTGGTAAAGCTTGTATTTTTTCTCAGGAAAGAAAGTCAGTTGGGTAGTCAAGTGCCAGTGGCGTGTGCTCACCACTTATAAGGAAACTTTTTAAGCATACATTCACCAATTTTGTACAGGACTGTGGTGAAACAGAAAAAATGGAATAATACAGGTTACAGGACACATTTGTTGGTCCTCTAAAAGAACTTGCAACATTACTCCACTCATTCAGATGGGCAATCTTGGATCATCCATAATTTATGAAATAGGTAATAAAATTGGGTCTAAAAGTTTATACACACATTTCCCGTTGGAATTCTTGAACAAGCTTAAGGTTTGAGGCAAAACTAAAAGAGCAAGGAAACCAATGACAATATTTGCAACCTAAAGCAAAAAGTTAACATGCTACTGCCAAATAGAGTTTCCAATTCACCCTTTCATGGGAGTAATAAAAATTGGGAAGCAGCTTCAAATGCAATTTTATGGTAATGCAAATAAGGCATTTTGACACTGGAGTAATAAAAAAAAAATAGGGGGACGGGACAGCAAAGTGGATGGCATTAACTGCATAATGAATCTATCAAATACCATGCAAAATCATTGTCTAAGATCGTCATAAAAAACGATAGGTTAAAAACATGATTTAAGTGACACCCTTGACATCACAATAAAGAATTGATAAATGCAACAGTCTACATAAATATACTATCCTCCATTTGGAGGCAAAAAATGTGGAAGCATTGCTTGGAATGGCTACATGCGCTAACCAACTACACAAAAAAGTGGAACAATTTCAATCCTCCAAAAAAGTACTGAAACCCAAAAACAAAACAAAAAAGTTTTTAAACCCAACATGACTGAACTTGTAAATCAAGTAATCTGTAATTCATTCAAGAAAGGGCAATCTTACATTGGGAGAAAATTACAATAGTTTACTGGTCACACTCAGTACCATTACTATGCTTGCTGTTGATGCTGAAGAAAAATGTAAGTCGATCAACCAAAGATGGAAGAGAAACCACACAACAAAGACATGTTCCTCACAGCTGGGGAATAGACAGGGAAGAGAAACCACACAACAAAGACATGTTCCTTACAGCTGGGGAATAGACAGGGAAGAGAAACCACACAACAAAGACATGTTCCTTACAGCTGGGGAATAGACAGGGAAGAAACCACACAACAAAGACATGTTCCTTACAGCTGGGGAATAGATCAGCCCAAGACAGGCAAATGTTTCATGAGCAAAACTATAAAGTCTCTACAAAATTTAACTATGATGTCAGGCTATGATGTAGGTACAGTGGGTAACACAGCAGTTGACAATACCCAAATTCTCCCTCCTACAATGAAAAGAAAAAGGGTATCAGCAGTAAACTGCTTCATTTTGAGCCTGTTTCTTCAAACTGAGTACTTTAAAAAAGTAAGAATAAAAGAGCATCAGCTTTGGTCATTAAATCCAAAGAAAACTATACTAAATCCTTTGTAGGAAATGTAAAAAATCTGATTGATAAAAAAAAAAAAGGAAAAGTCATGGACTTTGAATACAAGACTACTTTCCAGGCTTTTTTCTTGCGCAAAGCGATTTGAAGCATACACAAAAAAATCCCAAAACATGATTACAACTAAATGGTTTGTACAAATGCTTGTAGACAAAAATCCCCCCCCCCAAAAAAAAAACAACAAACAACAACAAGAAACCCAAACCAACAACAGTAAACCGTTTATGACCAACCACTAAAAATAAAAAATAAAAACCATTCCACACATGCTAATCCATGCTCTAGTTTTACACAACCCAGGTTTCACAAGAGCACAAAAAGTAAAAGCCAGAAAAAAGGCTGAACAACAAAAAAAAGAACCACAACCCGTACCACTCTGTACTATCAAAGTGATCTGCCAGAATACATATCACATTTGCTAGACTAAAATCTTAGAATACACATTTGAAGAGAAGTTTCATACTTGCAGTTGCAGAAAAAAGACACAAATGGACATGATAGATACAGACAAATGTTGGACATATGCAAGCAAACAAATAAATCATGCAGCAATGAGCACTTGATAAAAATCACTTTAGACTTGCCTATGCAACCAGATTTTTTTTTTTGGTGGGGCCTCCAACCAACTTTCATTTCTTAAAAAAAAGTCATTTTTCAGTTACTCTTCTTCAGTGTCTTACTCTTTGCACTGGTTTAATGGCAGCATACAATAGGGATGGAATACCATGGTATACTAGAGCATGATTTGCCTCCTGCACTAAAAAAAAAAAAAAAAAAAAAAAAAAAAGAAAAAAAAGGATCATCTCCCCCCCCCCCCCCCCATCTTTTTCTTCCTCTCCATCTCTCTTCATACTCATACACTCTCCTGCTCACTTCAACTCCGTCTTTTTTCTATCGTCTATATCACTTAAGGTGGGACATGGGGGTCAAAACTGTTGAAATTTTGTTTACAAGCCATGTTAAAGCATGCCATATATTGAAAGGCATCACTTATAAAAATAAAAGAATTAGTTTTCTGCACTGCTGCCATAAAACAATCCAATATGGCCACCAAAACAAATTGTTTCAAACTCCTAAACCTTTTATCTATAACAAGTTGAAGTAACCTATTTCTACAGACATTTTTTACAGCCTGAATTCTTTCAATTCACACAGGGAAAGCTTCATAAATGTATCCAGCAATTTTTCATTATTCCTTCAACCTGATCTTTACCTGTTAGGACTTGTGTGCTTTACCATTTCTCTTAAACTCTAGTCAAGTAGGTAGACTAGGAAACCAACCTGTGCTGCTGTAGCCAAAATTATGATTTGGGGCAATTTCGGACCTGTGTCTACCCTTAAGTGGAAAGACATTAAAATTGAACAACAACAACACGCACACACACCTTTCACCCCTCTATTCCCACTGACCTGGGCATGCTTCCCATCCCTCTTTCCTAAAAATCATCATCATCATCCCTCCTACACCCCCTCCTGTGTACACACCCACTTCCATTAGTTTCCCACACCCCCTATGATTATACCATCAGGATTTATGAAAAGAGGATTTTTTTTTACTTTTCATAAAAAAAGTATTTTTTATAAGTAACAACTTTCTATGATTTGCAGCCCCTTTAACTCTAAAATCTCTCCCCTAGCGCTGCTAGTCAATTATGTGATATCAGGCTATGTCTTTGTTCAGTTCAAGTTTTTCTTAATGCCAGCAACTATATTTTTCATGTAAAAGATTACAACAGAGTGAAGGCAATGGTTGTGATTTTACTCTGAGAAAGTTTAACCTTGTACTTTTCCATCAATGCCAGAAATCCGATTTTATTGTGTTACCTCAACTTCAAACTTTTTTAAACAATAGATTGCATGTGCAACAGATGCATTTCCGACTGTATAAAGTCCTATTGTCTGTTTTAAGACTGTCAGCAGGTATCAAGGTGCCCACCTGCCTTTGTGTCCACATGTAGGGTCAGGATTAGAGTTACGGTTAGTATGAAGGTTAGGGTTAGTGTTAGCATTCTTCAACATAAGGGAAAGGTTGTGGGTCAGTTGGTTGGTTGGTTGTCTGTAATATGGACACAATGGCACATAGACACTATGGTACCTAGCTTTTTTTTGTTTGTTTTAATATCAAATTACCAGTCTTACCAAAAGCAAGTTATTTCTTGCACTCCAATTCTGTGATCGGCTAACTAATATCAGGTCTACAATGTTTCATGGCGCTGTTGCTGCGAAAGGCTAAAGACAGATCAGTCTGGAGAAAACTGTCGACAACGCGTCCTGCGTGTCCCTCAACAACCATCTTGGTCAAGGGACTGCTGATGCTGACGGTGCATCTATTTCTGAAGGATGAAGCCTGTTACAAGACAGGTTAAATCCGATGATGCATCTATTTCTGAAAGGATTAAGTCCATTACACGACGGGTTAAATCTGATGATACATCTATTTTAAAGGATTAAGCCTGTTACATGACAGGTTAAATCTGACAAAGCATCTATTTCTAAAGAATTAAGCCTGTTACATGACAAGTTAAATCTGATGATGCATCTATTTCTGAAAGGATTAAGTCCACTACACGACAGGTTAAATCTGACGATACATCTATTTTTAAAGGATTAAGCCTGTTATACGACAGGTTCATCTGATGATGCATCTATTTTTAAAAGGATAAAGCCTGTTACAAACAGGTTAATCTGATGATGCATCTATTTCTAAAGTATTAAGCTGTTACACGACAGGTATCTGAGATGCATCTATTCTAAAGTATTAAGCTGTTACATGTCAGGTTAAATCTGACAATGCATTTATTTCTAAAGTATTAAGCCTGTTACACGACAGGTTAAATCTGACGATGCATCTATTTCTAAAGTATTAAGCCTGTTACACTGACTAGTTAAATCTGAGGATGCATCTATTTCTAAAGTATTAAGCCTGTTACATGACTAGTTAAATCTGATGATGCATTAATTTCTGAAAGGATCAAGTCCGTTACACGATAGGATAAATCCAAAATAAAATGTTTAAGAATCCACTCCCCTCCATTAAACAGCCCCATTTTTGTCTAGGTCTGCTGATCTGAACATGCATGTCTTAGCCCAGCATCTTCCCAACATCCTCCCCCCCATCCTTGAATTCCTCTTTTACAAACTGATGTACATCCCACCTACACATACACTCACTAAATCCTGTTTAAAACACACACACACTACACTATCATTAAATCCCGTTTAAAAAAACACACACACACACCCTATCACTGAATCTAGTTTAAAATACACATAATACATCTCACTGGCTTCTTTTTCTTCTTTACAACAGAGGGCAATTTGCAATTCTGCATTAATCAGAGTGTCTTAAAGCAAAAGAATCTGGCAGAGCACATCTCTCTCCAGGATGAATTTGTTTGGGGAGTTAATTTCTGACAGGTGGCATAGATCCTACTGGGTTACAAGTCACCAGGAGAGAGGAGACCTCTGGCCTGACCTAAAATTTGGGAACATTTCTTTAGTGTGATGTTCTAAGAACAAATGGAAACAATTTAAAGCAGCAGCAGCAAAATGCAATTTTATACCATGGTAGACCAGCACATAAATCTGCCTGCATTTCTGTAACCTTGTAACACTCCTCTACATGTCAAAGATTACTTCAGGATAGAACAGTTTTTAAACTTTTTCATCTCTCAAAAAGAATCATAAAACAAATACTGCAAATCATTTAGCATGAGCACATAACTATTTTCCAGTTGGAAAAAAAAGGGGGGGGGAAGCATGACCCAAAAAAAAGTTTTCCACAAGGGTTTTCATTTTCCCCATTCACATAGTTGTCAAAGATGCTTCTATATTTTTTTCCTCTCCTCTACACCTTTTCCTGAAAATCTCTTCTACAAAATCAGATCTGCTCTTTCTCCCTCCCCTTTCTCATATACACACATCTATCATTGCCTTTGTTGTTCAAAAGCACAGAACACATTCGCCTCCTTTTATTTGCATGCAGATTTGAAACTCCCATTTTGTCCCTTTCCTTCTTTTGGGAGAGGATTTTCTGTCTTTTTCTTTTTTGGGTGGGGGTGGAGGTTGGGGGGGACAAGGGTGTCACCATTTTTCTTTAGCTCCTCCAAAATGGGTAAATTATAAATACTTTTCTCTTTATAGGTAAAATGGATCACTAAAACAAAAGAAAATCACTCTTGGGGGGGGGAAAAGGACCGTTTTGTTTATTTTTTGTTTTTTTAGAGGGGGGGGGGGGGGGGGGGGAGCTGTACTTAACTTTTTTTCCTTCAACTTCTTTTATACTGCCAACATTTGGGGGGGTTCTTTGGGGGGAGGGGGGGGGGGCTGAGGGTGTGTGGGAGGGGGGTATAGAGAGGAGTGCTTGACTAGTCACTTTTCATAGACATAACAAATACCTTGCACCAAATTTTCTTCATCTTAAAATTTTTTTTAAATCCATCATTTAAACTCAACTTCTAGAGCAGCAAGTGCCCTTAATGCGGTTAATGCATTTTTTTCTAAAAATATACATTATATACCAACTGAAAACATTTGTGTGAGTTTTCGAATGCTCAAGTGTGAGCTGTCGCATACGGTTTAATAATGTGTAAGTAGTGACTACATCTGGGTTTGGTTTTGCTCTATATTTATTGCAATGTTACACTTAAAATTTTTTGACTTTTCTTTACACTAAAATTACTATCTATTCTACAGAGCTCACTTTTGTGAAAAGGGATGCGATTGCCTGGTGGTTAAGAGTGATGCATTCATTTGCTGACGGGTTTGAAACTTGTTCAAGGGTAGTGGGAACAGATGCAAAATTGACAAAACTACATACAAATGGGGACTGGATGTTAAAAAAAAACAAGAAACATGGCAGCTTGTTCTATTATCCTCAAAATAAATAATATAATAAAATATAGCAAAAGTAACAAGTACTATGAATTGGGGGTGGGGGTGGGGGGGGGGGGGTGGAGTTCTGTTCCTTGGCCAAACGTTTACCAATGATGAGATTTTGAATATGCAACAGTTTCATCCACACTAGGTAGCCACATTCTGACTTCAAGGATGAATTATTTAATCTGTTGGCAAGGCACACAAAATGTCACTAAAAAGAGAAGGGGTCAGCTCAAGTTTTACAGATCATACTACCTTCACAACTTGGATATAATTCAATTTAGCCGCTTTGCTTGTTTAAAACTGATGACATGAAATAAAAGTTTTGATATCTATCAATTCATTGAATAGTAAGGGTGGTGTATTGATTCTGGAACTGTAAAGGTTTTTTGCATACCACTCATGTTCTTATGACTTTTCCCAAGCTTTACATGAACCTCTTGATGATAACGTTTGGTTCTTCATGTGGTGATGTCGTCCTGGTGATGATGTCTGGTGATGATGTCCTGTGTGATTCCTGGTGATGATTCCTGGTGTGATGTCCTGGTGATGATGCGGTGGTGATCCTGGTGGTGATGTCCTGGTCTTCCATTCGTTGACAAATTTCTGGTGACAGAAGGAAACTGAAAGAACTTTGTTTTAACATGTGCTTTAAAACATGTTTTTGGTTTCAATATCTTAACTCTTGTCGAGCTGAAGCACTCATCTGTGAAAAATGTAGCCCAATCAAGATAGGGGGACTTAGTTGGAGTGGGTCATAAAAACTTAAGTTTTCTAGACTTGAAGCAGCACTTGACTGCCAAAGCGGTGTGTGACAGACTAAGTCAGGACTTGGGTAAAGATATGCTTGGTATTTGGCATGCCACTGCTGGAATAACTCCGAACAGAGCCAGAGTAATCAGTCAATTTGATGGTGACAAATAATGTCTTAATGGCATGAATAATTGAGTTTCAATATTCCCCCCCCCCCCCTTTTTTTCCCCCTGGCATACAGCTACAGATGGTGAATGTTTATCAGTCAGTGTTTACAAGTTACAATGCTGAAACCCCATTCATAGAAATAAGTCTAACAACTATATTTCCTTACTTTGGGTATTTATTTCCATACTCTGTGGGGCGTTTCCCTTTTTAGCAGGTAAATATTTCCCCACTCTAAATGAGGAGACCTACTGATCATCTTCATGACAACCTTTTCAACAGCAACACAAAACATGAGAATTTTTTTTATTACCTGTAAGTTTATACTGCAGAGCAGATTTTAAAAACCAAAAACAGCAGCAAGAAACCCATATCTGTAACTTCTTCCCCCATCGCTTAAAAGCATTTTGAATATCATGCGTGAATCTTCTCCGCCTTTTACGTTGTATATTGACTGCAGAATTTCCCCTATAACATCTGCCTACACCAGCCAATGAGATAATATTCTGGATGGGTCAAAAACAGTATTCGCCATCTTTCTTGTTCTGAATGTATTCTGCATTATTTATTTGATGGTTGCAATTATGGCTATGCTTTCATGAAGGAGTCTGATTAGCTGATGGATACTAACACTTGGTTGAGGCAAGCCTGTGTGTGTGTCAAAAAGTTTTTTGCTTTTTCAGCATCCACCAACTTACTTTATGGCAAAACACTAAAAATGGATACATCTGTCGACAAACATCTGTTTAAATCTTAAAAGTACTTAAATTTGTACATTGATATATATTTATGTTTTATCAATCCTAGAGAGATGTTTAATTTTTTTAATATGACCAAAATAGCGCATCAGTTTTGTTGAGATGTAAAACAGGCTGCGACTCCACTGAGTTAATGTATAGATCTGTGAAGATATAATTTTCAGCCTGCACAAAACTTTAAAGAGTTAAGAATTTCTTACCTCAACTTTGTTCAGAAGTGAAGACCATGTCTTCCTGGCTCCACGTCATGCAGGAAGACATGATGTTAGCGATGCAGGAACCATGGCAGTGTTGAAACGTTGATGGCTGCTGTGATGGGGTAGTGTTATTGACCTGACTGTGGAACTATTCCAGTCATGTGGTACTGGTAAAACAGATCGCATCAAAGATAGAAAAGGAAATCCAAAAGTCAGAAGAATGTACAAATGATAAGATAAAAACAGGAAAATACAACAAAAAGCCAAAAGATAATGTATAAATGATAAAGATAAAACAGGAAAATACAGCAAAAAGTCAGAAGATAATGTAGAAATTACAAAGAAAAACAGGCTACTGGTGTGAGGGCCCTGGTAACAGGTTTTATGCCTAAGTTTCTAAGACCTCAGCCTGTCAGTTTCTCCTGATTTAAATTTTTTTTTTATTATCAGCTATGACCCAACATTTTTCAAAAACTTTCCTTAAAAAAAAATTACATTATGATATTTGAATATTTGTTTATCAATACACACACATTACTCAAGAGGTTTTGGTCCATATTAGCATGTCCTATAAGACTAATACGACTGCAAAGTAAGAATGAAATGATAAAATAAAAATGTTATATCTTTAAAAAAAAAAATCTGCCCAAGTTAATGTACCTTTTTTCTTTCAAAGAGAATCTTAATATTCATATTGCATGACACTTTACCAAGTTCAATGGCAGATAAGTGAAATTCTAACAGTTTTGTACAGTTTTCTAACTTAATTTTGTACACAAGTAGTGAAATTCTAACCTTAGTACTGTACAGAAGTAGTGAAATTTTACCTTAGTTTTATACAGAAGTAGTGAAATTCTAACCTTAGTTATGTACACAAGTAGTGAAATTCTAACCTTCGTTTTGTACACAAGTAGTGAAATTCTAACCTTAGTTATGTACACAAGTAGTGAAATTCTAACCTTCGTTTTGTACAGAAGTAGTGAAATTCTAACCTTAGTTATGTACACAAGTAGTGAAATTCTAACCTTAGTTTTGTACACAAGTAGTGAAATTCTAACCTTAGTTTTGTACAGAAGTGAAAGTTTTCTTGGTTCCACTTCATGGAAGTAGACATGCATGACTTGGGCAGCACTCTGAAGTGGACTTGGCAAACAGGAGGTGACAGTGCTTGACGGTGATGGTCTGACTGGTCCTGGTAAAACAGATTACATACCAAAGATTAAGATTGAGTTACAAAAGATTATGTTACAAAAGTAGTGAAATTCTAATAGTTTTGTACAGAAGTAGTGAAATTCTAACCTTAGTATTCTACAGAAGTAGTGAAATTCTAACCTTAGTTTTGTACAGAAGTGAAAGTTTTCTTGGTTCCACATCATGGAAGTAGACATGCATGACTTTGGCAGCATTCTGAAGTGGACTTGGTTAACAGGAGGCGACAGTGTTTGATGGTGATGGTCCCCGACTGGTCCTGGTAAAACAGATTACATACCAAATATTAAAATTAAGAGAAATAAACACTTTAAAACAACAGAGAGTAACAGAAACAAATGGAACATGAACAAATTACCAGGGAGACAGTACTCCAACAGTGAGGAACACAGTGATAGATAATGTGCCAAGCTGTGTATAAGATTTTTCTGACCTAAATCCTGGTCAGTTCTGGATTTTTTAACAACAGTAATCAATGAATAGAGCCTGAGGAAAATTCCACAAACATCACTATTATTTCAATATGTAATTTTACTCTTTTGTGAATAAACTGACTGATTACACAATGACATTCTGTTCAGCCTTGCATGTTTTACCAATATTGTCAAATTAAGATCAAGTCAATTCTGACAAACTGCAGTGTTCAGAAAGTAACAAAAATTCCAGAAATATGGTTATGGAATAAGACTTTATTAATTTTTTATAATTTTTTAAATTTTTTTTTTTTGAACCTTCAAATGTGTGGCCAAGTCCACACCATGATACTGCTGGGTATGGAAACTGCTATTGATATATTTGCAGCTACCAAAACTAAATAAGTATTGACAAATACAAGTCAAAAGCTAACATACACTTCAAACTACTTACCCTGCTTATTATGAAGGCCATTTCAGAGATGTCAACTCATTCACTTAAGTTCAGATGCAAGATTCTAGACCCCTCAATTTTCTTCCCTGTTGTTATAGCCTCACCAGCCATAACCGCCAAATCAGGGATGTTACCTTTTATATCAAACAACCTGAAAATAAGTTAAAGGGCATATTACTTTCATTTTTTTATATTTAAGACAACAACCCCCTCCCCCCTTTTCCCGGACATTTCAAGAAAGACCCTGTTCACTTTTTGTCAGATAAACTGACTTAGCGCTAAACTATCAAAGTTTGTTAACTTGTATAAGCTGATACCCAATTGTTACTCTATATTAAGTACTCACACATACATGGTTGTGGTAAGGAGTTCCCCAGAGGATGGCAGTGATGCAGAGGTAATTTTTCTTCTTCTGCTTTCCCTGGATAAGCTAAATTTGTAACCTGGTCTGGATGGCAAAATCTGCAGACTGTTGCAGTGATCCCACCAGCCCGCTGTTTTTCCTAAAAACATTACTGGACTGGGCCTCGTCTGGTGTTTGAGAGTGTTGAAGGTAGGACAGGGACTGCAGGATATGAGGGGGGGGGGGGGGGGGGGGGGGTTGTGGGCCTCTGCATAGGGGCACTGGTCAGTGTGGATGTTTTTAGGTGGTGGAGATGGGAAAAGAGGTGGCTATGTCCTGTTTGCAGTCTGGAGATGGCAACGTGAGCAGCTCTAACTCGAGAATGCATCTTTTCCATCTTCTGGCCGATGCCCAGCAGCTGGTGAAATGCTTTCCTGAAGCCATTTCTCAGGATTGTCCTTGCCTCACTGTATGACACTGGATGGGCTGGATGCTCCCAGTTGCTGCTGCCTTGGACTGGGGTCTGCCTCTTTGTTGCCCCCTATGTCAAAATGGGAAGGGATCCATTGCAGCAGCACCATAGTTCTTGCTTGATGTCCTTAGGATTTGCTCTTCTCCTGGTGCCTGGAGACTCTGCAGGATGGACTTGCAGTCAGTCAGGAACACTGTGTTGGTGGGTAGTGTCCTCCTGGTTGAGAGTTTGGGCTGCAAGTAGCAGTGCACAGGCTTCAGCACGGTCATTTGAGGACAGGGTGCCAGTGGCCAGACTTGCGATGGTCTTCCCATCATGGCATGATATACGCCCATCTGTGTATGCTCTTGCCCAGGAATTGGGAGTTATCTGGTGTTCAGTGCTTCCGGTGTCAGTGACTTTAGGCAGCTTCTTCATCAGGGCCATATTTCTGAGGCTTCTGCTGTGCACATTGCTCATTTGTGGGGTCCAGGTGAGCTTTCTGTCCATTTGAGGTACCATTCCACCAAACGTCAGTATGAGCCACATGACTTTATGCCCATTAAACTCCCATGGAATAAAGGACAGGAAGAGGTGTTAGGAACCTTTAACACTGTGAGGGGGTGACAAATCACCATCCCTCATCAAATTTATCTCTGCCTTTGCAGATTTTTTTTAACACCTAGATCACTGTCACCATGATTGCTCTCCTTTTATTCCCTGGTTTTTTTTTCTACTTTTTAGGTTTTAACTATTCATTTTTACAATTTATTTCATTATTCTGATTTTTAGTTCTGTTTTTATTTTACTTCCTTTCATTTTATCTGTTGACTTTTTATTCTTTTAAAGTTTACATTCTATTCTATTTTATTCTATTTCTTTTAGCAGGAGGTGATGCAATCTGAAATTGGTGCCCAGTGATCGTTTAAAGGCTAATTGACTGAGTAGTCAAATGCACACTAATAGTGGCAGTAGGCCTCCATAGATCGAGTTTTATCACGGGTGTGCATCATCCGGGTTGTGCTGTTTGTCTCGTTGTGGCAGCGTCGCTCGTAGCTGTAGAGATGCACAGGAAGCAAGCCTAGAACACCACTTCTGGGGCAACATTCAATCAGAGCGGAGCAATGCACAGTGTGACCGGAGTCACTTCCCTGTTTGAGTGATGCAAACAGGAGCTTCACAGGTGTTTTAGGTCAACATGCCTGTGAGCTGTGGGAGGCTGCACAGCAGGGGGCTTTGCATCTCTGCCCTTTTCCACTTTACGCTCAACAGCGATTTTCTGCAATTGCTCACTGCTCTCATGATTGTTGGCCCCCTGAAGTGTTTTGAAGCACCATGGCCCATGCTGGCCTGTGCTACAGATCTCCAATGTCAAAGCCGTTCAGGGCTTTCTCAATGGTTTCCTATCCTCAATTCTGTCCTCTACCCAGGGGCCTAACAAAGCGATAAAGCCACATGTGGCTCTGAACATCGGTTCAGAGGTCTGGTACCCCAGCAGTGACATCCAGTCACCAGAGTCCCTGCTGACAAGGTCCACTATGACTTGATGATGATGATGGCTGGTTCCTTGCATGCTGATATTGGGGGAGAAAGGACTAGGTCCACTATGACTTGATGATGTGGTGTGATGGCTGGTTCCTCGCATGCTGGGATTGTGGAGAAAGGATGATGATGGCTGGTTCCTTGCATGCTGGGATTGTGGAAAGGACAAGGTCCACTATGACTTGATGATGATTGGTGATGGATGATGGCTGGTTCCTCACATGCTGGGATTGTGGGAGAAAGGACAAGGTCCACTTATGACTTGATGATGGCTGGTTCTCACATGCTGGGATTGAGGGAGAAAGGACAAGGTCCACTATGACTTGTGATGGTGGTTCCTCACATTGCTGGGATTGAGGGAGGAAAGGACAGGTCCACTATGACTTGTTGATTGGCTGGTTCCTCACATGCTGGATTTGAGGGAGAAAGGAACAAGGTCCACTATGACTTGATGATGGCTGGTTCCTCACATGCTGGATTGGGGGAGAAAGGACAAGGTCCACTATGACTGATGATGATGATTGTATGGCTGGTTCTCACATGCTGGGATTGTGGAGAAGATGTTTCAGTTTCTACAAACCCTCTGGTGGCTGAAGAGGCCAATGGCTCTGAGGAGCAAGTGCTGTTGCATCCTGGGTACATGAGGCAGGAGCTGGAACTGTTGTAGGTTCGCCTTTTAACCGGTTTCTGCTTCTTGTGCTTCTCTTATTCCCATTTTACCTGGGCATTCTTCTGACAACAAAAGAACGAAAAAAAAAAGCTAACTACTATGAAACTGTCAAAATAAGAGAGAAGAGAGTAGCAAAAGAGTGGAGAATGTGAGTATGTGCATGTGTGTGAGTATGTATGCACATGCAAGCTTTTAATGCAGTGGTGTCTAGGCGGGACTGCTTGATCAACTTGGGGGTAATTTCCCATTTGCTCCTCTACCTTTTTATCACCCCCCCCCCTTCTTGTACCCCCACACTAACAGGGGCTCAACTGGAAAATTCTGCCACTATTGCCCCATCTCTGGGGTCAGACTGTGTAACCCTACATCTGCACTGTCAATGCCGAGAGGGGGGAGGGGAAGAAATAGAATAAGTGTGTGGGTGTGTGTGTGTGTGTGTGTGTGTGTGTGTTGTGTGTGCGTGTGTGTGTGTGTGTGTGTGGGAGAGGGATGGTGAGGAGAGGAGGAGGGAGGAGGGAGAAGAGAGGAGGGAGAGAGAGAGAGAGAGAGGAGAGAGAGAGAGAGAGAAGAGAGAGAGAGAAGTGAGAGAGAGTGAGGAGAGAGAGAAGGAGAGAGAGAGAGAGAGGAGAGGAGAGAGAGAGAGAGAGAGAGAGAGGAGATGAGAGAGAGAAATTAATTTTCTTTTAAGAGGATATATGAATACAAAAAGCTTTTTTTTTTCTTTTTTTTTTTTACAATCTAGCCCTCATGGAAAGAAAAAATTGTACACTTAAAGGAAAAAAAAAATTAACAAGCAGAGCTTTTATGTTCAGGCGGAAACAAAAAGAATAGACGAAAAAGATACATTAAAAGCATGTTGAAAGTAGTGTTTTTCTAAGACATATGTAGTTGCTGATCAGCAAATGGACAGGTGTCGGTTTCAGCTATGATAGGTGCTGACATTTTAGTGATTTTTCCATCTAGTTCAATACCTCAGGTCCACATTTATTTTAGGTTTCTAATAGCAATATAAACTTTACAGAATGTGAACAGATGATCTTGGATAAAGGTATTTTTGTATAGTACTGTGACACTAAAAATTGGTCATAAAACTTTTCTTATCAGGTTTACATTTTTTATGTGCAATCCCACTTATTTAGCTTTTTCTGGCAGGCAATTATTACATCTGAATCTACATAATGAACATGGCAATACACTTTTTTCTGATTTGGGGGTTTTAATTATTGGTAGTTGGAATAAAAAAAATTTTTTATTTTTATTTTTTTTTTTTACTGTTATCCCTTATGACCATGGCTTTCACAACTGTTTTTAAATTAATGCCTTAAGATGGCGACATATTTTAGACCTGCTGCAGCACCTGTCCTAACATCCTCAGCTTCATTGATCTGATCAGGTCCATTGCAGCAATTCTGCTGCCAATCGACAAGGTTATAGGAAAGGAACTGAATTGACTAACACACACAAAGACTGCAGATACCACACTCAGATATTTCATTTTGTTCATCCAACTTCATGCTGCAGACATCCCGGATTTTAAATGGCTATCCGACTTTGACAGAATTAAATCTTGTGTGCAATATTTTGGGAGACATTGTGACCCATTCAGATTTATGAGTACCAAAGAAATGTATCCTGTTCAAAATGAATAAACAATGTCTGCAGTCTTATCATTGCTGTGCCATTACTCATTTACATTGTGACAACCACGCGAATAAAATCTCGATTTCATTTGATTAAAAAAATCATGTCTTTACCTCTCAACTTGAGTCTTCCTCAACTGTTTAGAAGTCATCAAGGGCACTGCGACAGATTCTGCAGGCTGTGTGTTGTGGACAAATTGAACATGGCAGCATCCATTCCTCTCCAGTTGCAGGGTCACCTCTTGGTTTTCTGTCAGATAATGGAAAAATTCATTAGGCAGGTTGGGATAGTCTTGGTCTCAATAATAAGCTATGACAAAACACGCACATTATATGATCTAAATAATGAAGACATTATCGCAATTTGTATCATCTGTCCAGTGTGGTGGGTGTGTGTGTGTGTGTGTTGTGTGTGTGTGGTTGGTGTATGTGTGATGTGTTGTGTGTGTGTGTGTGGTTTGTGGTGTTTGTGTGTGTGTGGTGTGTTGTGTGTGTGGTGTGTGTGTGTGGTGTGTGTGTGGTGTGTGTGTTCCGCAGCTAGAGTTCCAAGTTTACCAATGGTAAAATTTCAACCAACATATGCTCTCTATAAACTTTTTTTTAAGGGCCATTTGGGCTTGTAGCACGGATGAACAAACATACCCATCTGCTGCCTGGTTCAACTTACCCAAGACATTGTCTTATTCAGTACAGTATCCCACTGATCTCCTGAAGTTCATTGTATACACACACCACCATACTTTTCAGGGAACCAAAATTTAACTTTTTCTTTGGGGGGGGGGGGGGGTATATTCCTTTAAATCTGGGCTTCACTTTATGTGCATAGTAACCAAAAAAAAAAGAAAAAAATAAGGTTAATTGGTATTTTGCCACAGTTTGAATGCATGTTTTTGTTATTTATCATTTGTTCGCGCGCGCCGGTGGTGTATGTGTGTGTGCCATGCAGCAGGGAACGAAAACAAATTCTAAAGAAGCAATGGTATAATGTTTCACAGCAGTGTTTCGCCATTTGTACGGTTACTTCTCACACGTTAAAGCCTTCACCGAAAGTTCATTAATGATGACTTAAAATGACCAGCCCCGTTTTGGAACTTTATACTTTATGAGGCTTGGCTACACTCACTGAGACGTCAGTCCTGTGGTTGTGCCATGGAAAGTAAGTAGTTTAGGACTTGAGGCATGTAAATGACGATGGAGAATCTTACCAGATAAGATAATTGTCTCTGTTCGAAGACCAACAGCTCAGGGACAGCATGGCATCTACCTACGGAAAGTTAACAGCAAACACCTCGAATGTGTACGAACTGCTCCAACCTCTGCAGCAAACGGACGGAATCTGAGCTGTGTTCATCCCGCGCTAAGGGTGGATAACTCCGAATGTCTGTGTCGGGACAGAACTAGGCCTATTTTGACCAATCGGCGACAGTGTTGATGATCGCTGCGATTCTTGCAATGCAGCTTAGAGTTTGAGCAAGGCAATATGCCTTCAACAATCTCAAGTCATACAAAATC
>CM060319.1:13856133-13861133 GCA_030674155.1 Stramonita haemastoma
AGTTCTGACTTTGGTATATTTAAGGTGACTCAGTTGATCAAAGAGGGTTGCTTTTTTTTTTGCTTTTTTTTTTAAAGACAAGTTTCCTCCGTGAGGATGCCGTGGGCTGTTTCAGTATAAACAGCTTCTCCTCTTTTCTGGAACTGATGTTACAGAACTTTCCCCTTTTCTATCAATCTATTTTTTTCTACTCTCTTTGTCTCTGTCTGTCTGTCTGTCTGTCTGTCTGTCTGTCTGTCTGTCTGTCTGTCTGTCTCTCTCTCTCTCTCTCTCTCTCTCTCTCTCTCTCTCTCTCTCTCTCTCTCTCTCTTATTTTCATGCCTACCCAGTCCATTGTCTTGCCTGTGTCAAGCATTTTTTTTGTGTGTGATAAACTTTCTCACGGGTTGCCTTGAAGTCGGAATGAATTGGCTGAGGCCAGTGGGCAGACCTTCTGCCGAGCTACAAGTGCAAGAGAAGACAAAGCACTATATACTCTACCAAAAGGGGACGTGAAAGAGGAAAAGAAAAAAATAATGAGTTCAAGCCTGAACTATATCCTGGCTATTTCTAAAAGCTTTGGCAGTTACTGACCAGTACAGCACTGTCAAGCCTTGCCATAAATTTTTGTCATAGTTGAAATGTGAGTTCAGATGATAAATCATAATAATAACAACAGTAGAAGTGTTGAGATTGCCTTCATCCTCAACAAACTCCTTGCATCACAACCCATGCTTTCCACTACAGGACAGCGAAAACAACTCGCTGAAGTCAGAGTATAGAGACATGTAATATGACGAGTTACTTGTACAACATTTTCACCATTTTCCTCATGAAAAAATGTCAATCCAGGATGATGTAAGAAAAAGTCCAAAAGCATATACACAAAGCATCTGACAGTTCAATGGAAATAACTTTTTCAAAGGAGACTAATTCAGCTAGCAGCATGAATAATTTTCTTAGGATTGAACATGGTCAAGTGTTTAAAAAAAATTAAATGTCGTATCTATAGGTACCACTCAGCTATTTTTGAGGCCTAGCAAGTGTCCTATTTATAGCTACAACACAGTGCCAATGAGTTTTGACCCTCCCTGACCCTTAAAAGGGCAGGCATCCATTTACAGCTGGGTGAGCTGGGGGACTGTGCTGAAGCTTAAGTGCGCAATGCTGCTTAACCTTAGCTTGTGGAAAAGGAGTGCTCTGAGTACTGAGCTATTCCCTCCTGAAAATGAAATAGGCCTACCTGGGGACTAAATCTCCATTACTTACCAGTGGATTTGACCTGAATCAAGGCAGAAGACTGGCACGGCATACATTGTGACACCCTTGTTGACACATGACCAGATGAGTCCAGTAGCCTATCCAACCATAGTTTATGGCGGGAAGACCACAAGGCTTTTATCGGGGTTATGGCCTTGCTCATTATGAAGGTTCAGTGGCAGAGCCTGACTCAAATTGCGCAACCCATAACTAACAAGGTGATAAAGGATCTCAGTAACTGGCTCTTTATTTATGCTGTCCCCCTTTCTAGACATATTTATTACAAGCACACTGTACGTGCAGGGCTTTCTCAACACTTCACTTCTGTTGTGGATTTATTCTGGTAATTTTCATGCCCACCAGGTTTTACTATGATAGTTGGGTTGTTGGTTTTTTTTGCGGCCTTGGTCATCTACCGTTAAAGTCTTAACATGACAGACTTATGCCACCCTGCTCATTTCACGTCTACTCAGTTTTTAACATAACATACAACCCCCCCCCCCCCGCCACCACCACCAACCCCTACCTCCACAGGCCTTTAGGGGCTTGTTTGTTTGTTTTCATGTGACCCTACCTCTGTTCCATTCCCTCTATCCTTTATTTGGACAAGGATGGAATTTCAAACGTCGTTTGTTTGTTTGTCTGCTTGTTACCCTCGTTAAGGGAACGTGCTGTCTCGTCTCTTTTCTCAGCCCATCTATTAATCTTGTCTTCAGTTTTTTTTATGTAAACATTTTCTTTTTGCTTCAACTCTCTCTCTCTCTGTCTCTCTCTGTCTCTCTCTCTGTCTCTCTCTGTGTCTCTCATCAGTGCTGACTCCACTCTCCCCACAAGTCCTTCGGATGAGACTTTAAACCGAGGGTGTGCGAACGCACGCAGAACATCTTGCGCACACGTTAAATCCTGTTCCGCTTTTCGTAAGAGTAGGCCATCGTGTGCCGGTGGGAACAGATGACATTTACAAAACTGCATACACACGGGGAATGGATGTAAAAAAGCACAAGAGTGCTTATCCCATTATCCTCGATATAAAAGAATAAATCAAAATCAATCAAATCAAATCAATCATCTCTCTCTCTCTCTCTCTCTCTCTCTCTCTCTCTCTCTCTCTCTCTCTCTCTCTCTCTCTCTCTCTCTCTCTCTCTCTGTGTCTGCCTTGCCTTGCCTTGCCTTGCCTTGCCTCTCTCTCTCTCCCCCATTCGGATGAGACTAAACCGAGGCCCCGTGTGCGAACGCACGCAGAACACCTTGCGCACACGTTAAATCCTGTTCCGCTTTTCGTAAGAGTAGGCCATCGTGTGCCGGTGGGAACAGATGACATTTACAAAACTGCATACACACGGGGACTGGATGAAAAAAAGCACAAGAGTGCTTATCCCATTATCCTCGATAAAAAAGAATAAAAGAATAAATCAATCAAATCTCTGTGTGTGTGTGTGTGTGTGTGTGTGTGTGTGTGTGTGTGTGTGTGTGTGTGTGTGTGTGTGTGTGTGTGTAAAGTGTATCAATCTATGCATGCCATGTCACTTTGGCTGTGAATTATTGGACATTCCAGGCCTAAATTTTTTTCCTGTCAATGTTTGTTTATCAAGATAAAGGATATTACCTATTTTAGTCACCCATTAATCTAAAGTGACGTGTTTATGCTCTCTCTCTCTGTGTCTCTGTCTCTCTCTCTCTCTGTGCATTACAGGGAAGAAAACCCAGAACGAAACAGGTGTTGCATATTTACAGGAATACCTATCTACAGTTTACTTTTTTTATGTTACTTTATTAAAGTTTGTTTACTCCTGACAGTGTTATAATATCACTCACTCTCACTCACTCAGTCCCATGTCCCAAAGGACGTAGGGGGGACATGAGAGAAGACGCAACGGAGATCTTTTTCCATGCTTCACGATCCTGTGTGGCTAGTAGGAGTGTTGAGGGGTTGGGCGGTCCAGTCTTTGATGTTGTCAACCCATGATTTCTTTTGGCGGCCTCTTCTTCTCTTACCCTCGACTGTTCCTTGCAAGATGGTTTTTGCTAGGGTGTTGTGTCTTGTGGTGTGACCAAACCACATCAGCTTTCTCCTCTTTATGGTGGAGAGCAAAGGCTCTTGGGGGCCCACACGCTTTTTGATTTCTTCTTTCACATAGTTATTGGTCTTGTGTTCTTTGTATGATATTTTGAGGAGTCTTCTGTGGCACTTGTTCTCGAATGCTTGGATTCTCCTCTCTAACTCTGCTGTCAGAGTCCATGATTCACAGCCATATAGGAGGATAGATATCACGAGGGATTTGTAGAGGTGGTATTTGGTGCAGAAGCTGATGTTGTTGCTTCTGATGATCCTCTCGAGTCTGACTAGAGCAGATGTTGCTGTTGCAATGCGAGCTTTCACTTCATTGTTTGATGTGCCATCTTTTGTTAGGATGGAGCCTAAGTATTTGAATTGGCTCACCTCTTCCAATATTTCTCCATTCATCTTTATTTCCGTGCTGTCATTACTCGCGCTGTTGACCATGATCTTCGATTTCTCTGTACTGACCTCCATGCCGTATGCGCTTGCTCAATCTGTTAGACTGTCTGTGAGGATTTGCAGTTCTTGTTTGCTGCTGCCCATGAGGTCAATGTCATCTGCAAATCTGAGGTTGCAAAGGGGTCTTCCACCAATGGAGATGGAAGTGTGGTGGTTTTGTAGTGTCTCTGTCATGATGTTTTCGAGGAAGAGGTTGAAGAGTACAGGTGAGAGAAGGCAGCCCTGGCGGACCCCAACCGTGGTCTTGAAGAACTCGCCCACGTGATTGTTCATGAAAACTACACTTCTTGCGTTCTCGTACAGAGCCTTGATGACTTCAATTAGGCAGTTGTCAATGTTGAAGTGCCTGAGTACTTGCCAGAGGCCGTCATGCCATACCCTGTCAAAGGCCTTTTTGAAGTCTATAAAATTGTGGTACAAGTCTTTTTGGTGTTGGAGATGCTTCTCTATCAGAATTCTCAGATTGAAAATTTGTTCCATTGTGCTGCGTTTTGGTCTAAATCCCGCTTGTTCTTCTGCCAGGAGTTTTTCCGCTTGGTTTTTCAGTCTGTTGAGGACTACCTGCAGCATGATCTTGCTGGGATGGCTTATGATACTGATGGTTCTGTAGTTCTGGCATTGCTTGAGGTTTCCTTCTTTGGCAGGGGTATTACAAGAGACTGTGTCCATTCTTTTGGCCATTCTTTGGTGTCGTGGATCTTCTGACAAAGTTCTGTGAATCGCCTTGCTGTTTCATTCCCTCCATTTTTTATGAGTTCAGCTGGGATGTTATCGATTTCCAGGGGACTTCCCCTTCTTCAATTGTTTAATAGCTGTGTCTACTTCACACCTTAGTATTAGTGGGTCTTTATCTTGGTTTTCAGGGGGTTTGTCGGAAACTATGTTGGTATCTGGGCGTAGTGGGTAGTTATACAATCCCTCACAGTATTCTGTCCAGCGTTGGAGGATGGCATTGTTTTCCGTTAAAAGATTTCCTTCTTTGTCTTCAATAACAGAGGCTTTAGGCTGTGTGGTTTTAGTTAGTGCTTTCAAAGTATCGTAAGCTGTTTTGCTGTTTCCCTTGGTCATTCCATCTTCGATGTTGTTGCTTATTCTTCTATCCACGCTTCTTTGGCTTCTCTCATCTTTTTCCTCACTTCTCTGTGGCTATCCATGTACTTGTTGTTGGCTTCTTGACTTGAACTTCTTGAACTTTTGTTTCTTAAGTTCTATTCTTTGTTGCAGAGGTCAAGAACCTCATTTG
>CM060319.1:13866133-13868633 GCA_030674155.1 Stramonita haemastoma
TCTCCGTGTGTAGTGTGTTCTGGATTCGCTTCCCATTCCGCAAACTGGCGAGTTTGACACGTTCCTCTTTTAACCTTCCCCATACGCTCTGGGTGTGTGTACACCCAGACCCCTATATTTTGCTCTGTAACTCAAAAACTATCAAACCTACAGCCTTGAAATTTCATGACTTTGTCAATAAATATCTGATCTACACTTACACAAAAAATGGTTTGTTTGTATTAATTAGAAATGCACTTAATTAGCATTTAAACTCCTAGTACGTCCTGGGTATGCACACACCCATACGCTGAAAGAAGGGTTACTCATTACAACATCAGAATGACGTCACTACCTTGTGGCCTCCCTACATCGTGGTTGCTAGGACACCTGTCCTTGTACTGAGAATTTTTGCTGGCTGCTAAGCTGTGGTGGTAGGCCCTACATGATAGGGGCCTAGTACTTTTGAGAGTTTGAGGCAAATTGTGTGTGTGTGTGCACGCGTGTGTGCGCGCGCATGCGTGTGCGTGCAAATTGTGTGTGTGTGTGTGTGTGCGCGCGCGCGTGCGCATGCGTGTGCGTGCGTGGGTGCGCGAACGTGGGCACATGTATGTCTGACTGCATGCGTGCCTGTGTGCATGCATGCATGCATGCGTGCATACATGTGTCCAAGTCAAAGTCGGTCAAAGTCTATTTTTTATTTCTGGATGATTCATTGAATAAGCTTTGATTTTCTCTTTTGAAGTGGATGGCATGTCTGTGTGCATGTGCGTGTGTGTGTGCACATATCTTTGAATGTGTGTATGTATGCGTGTGCATCTGTGCACATAATTATGTTTTATTTTTATTTATTTTTTTTTTATAATGAGGATAATGGAATAAGCACTTTTTGGTTTTTTATGTCCAGTCCCCGTGCGTACGCAGTTTTGTAAATCTTGTCATCTGTTCCCACAGCACATGATTGCCTACTCTTATGAAAAGCGGATCAGGATTGTACATGTGTGCAAGATGTTCTGATGCAATTATTATTATTATTATTATTATTATTATTATTATTATTATTATTATTATAACAATTATTATTATTATTATTATTATTATTATTATTATTATTATTATTATTATTATTATTATTGACTATCAACTCAGTGGTAAACCAACGGCCATAAGACTGCAAATCTATGCAGGTGCACAGTAAAGTAACAAGCCCTTTTTTTTCTTTACCGATAGCTCCAGTGCATACGGGCATATTTTGAGTGCATACCTTTTATGCACCTCAAGTACTAGATCTTTTGTAGGAAGAGCACTCTCCCTTCTTACAAACCTTACACATAAAGGCAGACTCCCCTGTATGCAGATTAGATTACTCAACATCCAGGATGTACAGTGGGCTCTTCAAGTCATGGGGTTGCTATGCAACCAGGATGTAGGGAAAGAGCTTAGTGATTCATGCAAGGCAAGGCAGAGGTTTAGTTCCTTTTCAGACAGCCTGGGTGTGTGTACACCCAGGAGATATGGGAGCGGGTTATGCCTTCACTAACGGTATGGGTGTCTGCACACCCAGGAGATATGGGAGCGGGTTATGCCTTCAATAAAAGTATGGGTGTATGTACACCCAGGAGGTACAGCGCGTCGAGGCCGAGGCGACATACGGGGAAGGTTAACATGTTTTTCTCTTGCTGTTTGACAAACCAGTACACACATACTGGCTCAGTGTCTGGTTGGCATGCGAGCTGGATCACAATGTCATCTGATTCACACGTCACAATATCTTCACCATCTGAATGATGTAGGACAGATTTTCTAAAGTGTGTATTTCTTTGTCTGTCTCTCAGCCTTTTCTGTACTGATCTATCAGTTAGAGTAGCCACATACTGTTTGACATTTCCTTTGTCGAATGCACCAACAATATTATCATCGTTCACCTCAGGCTGCAAAACACACATATCAGCACAGTCACTACAATCAGACATACACGGAGGTTCTAAATCAACTGATGATGGCAACTTAACTGATGTTTTTGTGTTGATGTCCTGTGTGTGTGCTGTTGGTAGGTCTACTCTATGCGTATCTGCGCACGCTGCATTCTGCTGTTCTACACTTTTGTCAGGTGGACTCGAGGCACTGAAGACACAGTCACTTTCACACACAACACTTGCCTGCTTCTCTTTATGCTTTCGAGCGCGTTCCAAATCCCTGCGGGTTTGGGAGTAGGATTTTTTCCTATAGTATTGTACTTGTGTGCTGCGATTCACTGTTGGATCCGCCATGTTGGTTGACACTGCTGTGTCCACTGGTTTAAGTCGCAAGACAAAAACCACGCTGTCCCCTTCTCCTGCCACTTTCCAGCTGGAGACTGCATTGTCAGTCAGCAGGGCGCCTAAGGTCCTCTCCACAGCCGCTGGAAGTCCAGTAACTGGCATTTTTGTATGAATTACGAGTTTTACTGTAGCTCACAGAAAATGTACGCCCTGTCCGCTTCGCGTCTCGTGACCAACTCGAGAGAGAGAGAGAGAGAGAG
>CM060319.1:13871133-13886133 GCA_030674155.1 Stramonita haemastoma
TCTCTCTCTCTCTCTCTCTCTCTCTCTCTCTCTCTCTCTCTCTCTCTCTCTCCCCCCCCCCCCGTTAGTTGTCCGTGCTCGTGTACACGTGAGAGCGCTCTATGTATCTATGTTAGTGCGTGTGCAATGACAGTGCATACAGGCGAGTTTTACGATGCGCAGGGGTCAATGGACAGACATGTCAATGGACACCACTTGCTTGCAGTGTCCAGTTCCATCTTTGCCTTCCATCAAGCAACCCCACCGCACCCTGTCCACTTGTTTGTTTCCTATTCCCTCCGTTTGTTTGTGGTTTTTTTGTACACAGGGGTGCTGACCACGACTAGTGCCTCCACCACCACCCCCAAACCCAAGACCACGACCACCAAACCCACCACCACTCCAACCACCACAACCACTACGCCACAGCCAACTGTACATCCTTTGGTGCAGTTAGCGCTGTTTCCCAGACTGCAGGAGATGTTAGAGGATCGGCCGTCTTTGCTTCTTCCCCTCTTCTTCCCAGGTTTCGGCCAGACCAGCCAACAGCAGCAGCAGCAGCAGCAGCAGCAACCGTCCAACAGCCTGCCCGCTTTGCTTTTAAACAGCCTTGCTTTCGGTTTTATGGATCGGTAGACGTCCACTTTTGGCTTTTTAAAGTGTTTTTTTTCCCTCTTCGTTGGATTAAACACAGATGTTTATTCAGAAGAGAAGAAAGGCGGTGTACATAAATCCATGTGGAGGGAGCCTCAACAAGCTGATAGCTTAGAGTTTAACTCCACTAGGGAACAAAGCGATTGGTTATTGAGCAGCTAACAAATAAATTAAAAAAAGACACATGTCATTGTCACACACACAAAAATATATCCTTTTCAAACAAGTGTGATTAATAATTAAAGACGTTATTTTGAAATTAGCTTCCTTTAGGCCTGTGAAACTTTTAAACCTCGCATTTTGCACATATATATATATATATATATATATATATATATATATATATATATATATATATATATATATATATATATATATATATATATATAAGTTGGATGGAAGATAACGAAAAAAATAGAAGACTAAAATCTATATGGAAAGGAGAATGGAAAGAACGAAAGGTAAAATGGAGACACATGGAAAACGTACCAGCTAATCACAGGTATTATGACTTCTTCAGATGGAAATACAGAGTATGTATTATCATATACTGAAAATATCCCTGAATACCTGTATAAAGTATCACCTCTAACAGATCTAACTTTACAAGGAGAAAGAGATCAAATGCTCTTAAAATCTACGTGGAAACAAATGATTCTGCGGACAGTTTTGACATACAAAGATATTTGTGTCCATATGGAAATCCCAACTCCCTGTCGAGAGAAAAGTGTACTTTAAGACAATTTAATAATGTGATAGTTGTAGTGCAGTGTTTTTAGCCAGGTTAAAACGAGGACATGATAATAGCTTTTATTTTGTTGATGTTTTGTCGGTGTTGTTGCTATTATCACTGTTAATGTTGTTTTTTTACAGTGTTTTGTTGTTGTTGTTATTATTGCTGTTATTTTATTGAAACAGCTTCATTCAGACAGCTTCCAAAAATTTGTGATTACTTTTTTTTTTTTTCAAAATTTGTATTTGCTCATGTATAGCAAGCTAGTATATGCCTATATCATCACTGTTGATGTACAGAATTTCAAACGGACATTTTGAGCACAAAAGAGGGGATGGAGTAGAACGATAATGTTTATGTATTCATGACGACAGCTGATGTTCTTTTGCTGTTGTTTTCTTAACTGACATCCTTGCTTTCTGTCTCAAGAGAAAGCAATAAAGTGGAGTGGCCATACACTCAACAACACACACTACAGTTTTTGATTGTGTGGCTTGAATGCTGTGTTTTGTTACGAAAGAAAGAGTCTTTCTTTAACATGTCACTGATGATGAATTGGTGTACTTTTCCCCAGGTCAAGTATAAGGGTGTTTTTGTTGCATTTTGATGATGACAGAAATCATTATTTTCCATCTAACACTAAGCTTTATTTGTTTTGCACCTGTCGTTATAATAAATACCGCTCAAAGTTGTTACATAGGTTTAATTATATGAACTGCAACTTAAAGATCAGAAGCTACTCTTTTCACAAAACCCGTTGCACTTCTCGGAAGAGAGGTCATTGTGTGCCAGAACAGTGGATGGCAAATAATAAAATAAAAATAAAAAAAACTCATGCACACAGGTGTCGTGTTTGGACATCACCCGAAGTCGGAATGCAGCTAATTGTGCACAGTGGCACATGCAAAAAAAAAAAAAAAAACTAAAAAAAACAGTACAGTGTTCTTGTAGACTAACCAGAATCCATTCAATTGAAAATAACAGCCCCTGACCCTTAGGGAAGAAAAAAAAAAAACGAGGAGAAGAAGGAACGAAATACAACAAAAAAATAACACTCCCCCCCCCCCCCCCACACACACACACACACTACCAAGGGAACAAAAACATGGGGCAGGAGCTGACACTTCCATTATGAGTGATGTCCTTAGGACAAAGCCACTCAGAAGCAGCCATTCTAAAACTAGGTGACAAAAGCGGAAAAAGCAGAGCGCGCGTGCGCACTCGCTCGCGCGCACGCACGCACGCACTGTACGCACGCATGTACGCCGCATGTGCGCGCGGCGCACGCACACACACACACACATACACACACACACACACACACACACACACACACACACACCACACACACACACACAACACACACACACACACACACACACACACACACACGAACACAAACACACACACACACACACACACACACACACACACACACACACACACACACACACACACACACATTTACAGCATCAAGTTCTTGTAGGCGAAAGGGAAGACTGTTTTTTTTTTAATTTTTAACAAGACTTTTTGGAGAAAAGGCAGAAAGGGAAGAAAACAAAACACCCCATTTGTTTATTTAGTAGTGATCATTGAAACAGCATTACTGTGTCTATGATTTTTAAACAAATAAAAAGAAGCACAAAAAAGAAGTAAACCAAAGTCCCTAATGTTGCTTAATAAAGCTACAAAAAATCCTGAACGTATACTTTATAACAATAACTCCCAAACATATTTTTTAATATAATAGATAATAATAGATAGATAGAGATAGATAGATAGATAGATGAGAGATAGATAGAAGAGATAGATAAGAAGGAGTAGATAGATAGATAAGAATAATATAATTAGATATTAAGCCTGCTGAGAAAATTGGACTTAAAACTATTGTCAGGCAAAAAGACCCCTAACATACTGATAATGATCACTGCATCAGAGTGCACATTCTGGGTGGCCCCCTGTCGAACCCAAGAACAATAATAACAACAACATCAACAACAACATATCAGTGGTTCACACTGGTGGCCCTATAATCCAGCTTTGAAGACAAGGGGCCTGTAGGGATGACCTCACCTTTAGCATCTCACAACAGATATTATGCTGATATCGCTATTTAGTGGAAGGACGTTAAACTGAAGAACTACTATACTACTACTACTACTACTACTACTACTACTACTAACTACTACTACTACTATACTACTACTGCCTCTAACAGAACTCTGGGTCTACAGTCATTCAGAGCAGGCACGCCTTTGCCTTTCGGGTAGATTTAGCTCCTGTGAGTTGGTAGCCATCGGTCAGTTGCTGACTGACCTCTGGGTACCGGTCGTGCCTGATTCATGAACCTCCAACCGCCTTGAGGTAGTTTCCTAGTTTTAAAACCTGATCGAAAAATTTCTCGATGCGCGTGTTCAATTGACTATTTTTCTCCGTTTCCGGTGCAAATGAGAACACGGTATGTGAATACGCATGTGTGCGTGCATTTGGACCGGTGTTTGAGCATGCATGGGTTGATAGACATGCAATTTTTCTCCAACAACAACAACACATCAACAACAAAATCCCCTTTTTACAAATTTCCCATTCCCTCTGTTTGTACACAGGGATGCTGACTGTGACCAATGCCTCCACTACCACCGCTGCCACTTCCGCTGCTGCTGCAACCGGCACTGTGACAACGGGCAGTTCTGCCACCACTGCTGCTGCTGCAACTCCACGACCACCACTGCCGCTGCGCCAGCTACCACCCCCACTGCAAACACCTCCACCTCCGCTGCCGCTCCAACTACAACAACCACCTCTGCCCCTTATGCACCCACCACCACCACCTCTGCCCCTTATGCACCCACCACCACCACCTCTGCCCCTTATGCACCCACCACTCTATGCCACCACCTCTGCTGCAACCACCACCACCACCGCTGCAACCGCCACCCACCACCACCCCCATCCCCACAACCACCACTACCACGACGACCACCACCACCCCCACAACTACCACGACCCCCAACCCCACCACAACCATGACCACAACCACACAGTCCACTACAACCACCACAACTACGCCACAGCCAACCGTGAACCCTGTTTGGAGTCTGCTCGCTCTGAGGGGTGTGGAGCAGGATATCTTTGGGGAGGAGCTTCTGAAGTCTTTCATCTTCTCGCAACTCTTCACCCAGATAAGCCAGCAGCAACAGCAGCAGCAGCAGCAGCAGCAGCAGCAGCAGCAGCAGCAGCAGCAGCAGCAGCAGCAACAGCAACAGTCCAATAGCGTGTTCGATAATTTCATCAACCAGCTTGCCTCTTGAACATTTTGAAAAGGTCTTCGTAACATTTTTTGGCTTTTTAGCTCGTTTTGTTTGTGCTTTGTCGTTGTTGTGTAAATGATGTTATTGTTGTGTTTGATGTTAGTGTTGTGGTTGTTGTTATTGTTGTGATTGTTATTGTTGTTATTGATATGATTATTCTTGTTGTTTGGCTGTTGTTATTGTTTGCTGTTGTTTTTTTGTTACTGGTGCTGAAAAGTGCAAGAGTTGGAGTTTGTGTGTTGAGTTTTGAATCTTTCGTACCTTGCAGAATCCCACCGGTGATGATGGCTCGAGGGCATGTGTGCTTGTTTGCACCTTCGTGTGATACTGTTCGTGTTAGTCAGATTTCCCATGACAGCTTCTTCTTTATTTGATCTCTCGATGGGTTTTTTTTAACAACTTTTTTTGCACATTAATTTTCTTGTCTTTCTTTTTTCTTTTTTTTTCTTTCTTTTCTTTTCTTTCTTTACTTTATTTATTCATTTTTATTTTATTTATTTTTATATACATTTTTATAGTAGTCCAGCTTTTAACCAGGAACACCCACCCCATCCTTTTCATCCGGTATTTTTTCTATCATCCTTATTTTTCTTAATCTTTATCTATAACTTTCAAAGATATAGGTTTTACATGGCTCTATTCAGGTACCTGTAAAGGTTTCGTAATTATTTTAATTGAGATCAACCCCAGAATATAGAGATTTTTATTAGTTTCTTTTTTTGGTCTTGATTTGTTGACAAATCTTAACTTCTCGAAATAAATATCTGTAGCATTGAAATGGCTTCATTCAGACTCCTTTAAAATTCTGTGATTGTTTCTTTGTGTATTTTGGTTTGTTTTTTTTCTTAACTTGAAATATGTATTTGTTTGTCTAGAACAAGCTGGTATTTGCCTACTTCATCTTTATGTAGTGTGTCTCTTTATTTTTTCGTACCTCGGCTAGAAGTCTAATATTTCCCAATGGTGAGATTTTGCCTATGTGACCGTTTTTGCCCACTATGAAAGTAGCCGCATTCCGACTTCGGGGATGTATGCTGAGTATGAATCACGGGATCTTAAACGTGCATGTTTGGTCTGCATATGTGTACACGAAGGAATTAAGGCACAGGCAGGTCTGCACTTGAAGTAGACCTGGGAGATCGTCGAAATCCCCATCCTTAAATTTCACCAGACGCCGCCGAGATTAAAACCCACGACTTCATAGACTTTTTGGATTGAAGTTGAGCGGTCTTAACCACTCGGCTATAGAATCCGTCATGTAGTGTTCAAGTACCACGTTGTACCAGAAGAAGTGATGAAGTTGAGAACGATATAGTCGTATTTGCCACAAAAGTTACACTCTTTGTTACGTATTCTAAACTGACACTGTTGCTTCATATCTGAAAGTCAGAAATAAAGTGAATGGCTTATAGTTGTCACCACAGACAAAGTGCTTAGTGTGAATGTGGGTTGCTCAGTATGATTGTGAGTTACCTGCTGCGATCGTTTCGAAGAAAACGAAACAATAGAAAGAAAATAGCCCCTTAATCATTGAACGTGTACAAAATGAACATCTTAATTTAACCATCATGTGATTTTGTGTGTCATTACCAAGTCGAGTATAAGGGATTTTTTTGCGCATTTTCCTTCTTTCTTTTCCAGGGTCAATCTACAGCCTTGGTGTTTCCATATTGCAAAAAAAGTTGACCAGCAGCTAAGCACAAAGGTTACAGAACTATTTGTGTTTGTGGTTTGCTAAGCTAGCCTTGATATCTCTTAAAAGGGATACTACGTTTCCTGCTGTGTTTCTCTCGCTTATATATATATATATATATATATATATATATATATATATATATATATATATATATATATATATATATATATATATATATATATATATATAAGGAGCCAAGGGAGAGTAATCCAGTTTTGGCGCTAACAAGATAATGGCAAAACACGATTGTTTCCCTGTTTAACGCAGTTGATGGTGGTGTTTTACGTGCAGCAAAAACCACAGTCCACACAGAGCGGAGAGGAGGAGGCAGCCACTCAGACATTAGCTAGTTAGTGCATGGCTGACACCGGTCATCACTGAGGTGGCACATTTGTGTCCTACGATTAAAAGAAAAACAACAAACAAAAACAACAAAACAAACTTGGAAGATAAAGCAAATGAAAGCCCTCCCCCCTCTCCTGATGTTGGAGTTTTGTTAAAGTCTGTCCCGAGCCTAAGGCTCATCAGGCCGGTGCTTATCCCGGTTTCTGTGGCGTTAAGCGACTGAGAGTCATAGACTCCCCCCTGGATAGGACGCCAGTCTATCGCAGGGTTAACCCCAAACACAAGGTTGGTACCCCTTTTACACCTGGGTGGGGGAGAAAATAGCCGTAAGGTGCCTTTTCCAAGGGCACAACGCCATAGCCGAAAGCTGGGATGTGTTGGAGTTTGGCTGCCTATTATTACAGTTACCTACAATTTAAAATTGAACAGAGATTTCCAGTTGGGATGATTCAGTCTAATCCCGCCCCCACCTCCCCTTAGGATGTTCGCCCAACAGTTATAACAACAATAGCAACGGCAACAACAACAACAGCAACAGCAGAAGCAGCACCAACACAAAGAAGTCGTCTGTGATCGTAGTAGTCATATGTGCAGTATAATTATCATAATGTATGCAACCAAAACACAAAACTGAAAGTCTTAGCCCACATAATTAATCGATATATTATTAATTCTACTTCAAGTTCAAATGTAAAATTACTCATGCAGCATTGTTATTGGAAGGCAAAATAGCAAAACAAAAATAATGAAAAACAGGCATTGGTTAACAGTAACCCTATTCAGGTACACCAGTGTACACACACACACGCACACACGCACACACACACACACACACACACACACACACACACACACACACACACACACACACACACACACACACACACACACACACAAACACACACACACACACAAACACACACACATACACACACACACACACACACACACACACACACACACACACACACACACACACACACACACACACACACACACAGAGACAGACAGACAGACAGACAGACAGACAGAGAGGTGTCACCGAACAGGTAAACAGAGTTAAATTTTATGCAAATGCTGTCTCCTTTGTCTTATCCCTGTGCAAACACATCTATCATTTTCTACACATTACACATAAATTCAGTCCCGCCCCCCCCCCCCCCCCCTCTCTCTCTCTCTCTCCTCTCTCTCTCTCTCTCTCTCTCTCTCTCTCTCTCTCTCTCTCTCTCTCTCTCTCTCGACAGGGTAGCCTAGTGGTCAGAGTGATGTGCTCGTGATCTGCTGACCCGGGTTCGAGTCTTGTTCCAGAGGATTTTTCATCTGGAGTCAACATCAGTGCTGACTGCACCCACCCCTACCCCCAGAAATTCTTCGGATGTGACTTTAAACCGAGGTCTCGTGTGTAAACGCACGCAGAACATCTTACACACACACAAAACACACACACACACACACACACACACACACACACACACACACACACACACACACACACACACACACACACACACACACACACACACACACACACACGTTAAAATCCGTTCCGTTTTTCGATAGAGTAAGCCATTGTGTACCGGTAGGAACAGATGACAACATTTACAAAACTGCATACAAACGGGAACTGGATGTAAAAAAAAAAGCACAGGTGTGCTTATTCCATTATCGACGAAATAGAAAAATGAATAAATGATAAAACATTGATAAAGTCTGAGAGAGAGACAGAGACAGAGACAGAGACCAGGAGACAGAGAGAGAGAGAGAGGAGACGAGAGAGAGAGAAGAGAGGAGACAGAGAGAGAGAGAGAGAGAGGAGAGAGAGAGAGAGAGAGAGAGAGAGAGAGAGAGAGAGAGAGAGAGAGAGAGAGAGACAGACAGAGAGACAGAGAGACAGAGAGAGAGAGAAGAGAGAGAGAGACAGACAGACAGACAGACAGACAGACAGACAGACAGACAGAAGAAGACAGAGAGAGAGAGAGAGAGAGAGAGGAGAGAGAGAGGAGAGAGAGAGAGAGAGAGAGAGAGAGAGAGAGAGACAGACAGACAGACAGACAGACAGACAGACAGACAGACGACAGACACACACACACACACACACACACACACACACACACACACACACACACACACACACACACACACACACACAGACATAGACAAGAGTTTGCAGGAGGTGGAGCAGAAGGTATAAATCTTTGGATCGAGTTGCCTGTCAGTCAAACCTTCAGACAGAATAAAGAAGACATGACGGCCACTGTCATTGGCGTGTGCATCTGATCAAGGGTTTGACATGCACTAGTTTTTTGTTTATTTGTTTTTTGTTTTAGCAGTTCAAAGCCGAGCAGACGTCAGGATTATAGGCACAGATTTTCACATAGATACAGATTTTCACAGGCAGTGGACATTAATTTTCTTCTTCTTCTTCTTCTTCTTCTTCTTCTTCTTCTTCTTCTTCTTTCTTCTTCTTCTTCTTCTTCTTCTTCTTCTTCTTCTTCTTCTTCTTCTTCTTCTTTAGAATATGTTTTAATACTTCAAACAGATGTCAAACACAGATGCATAACAGTTTCCCCATTAGTGAGCACTACCCCCCCCCCCCCTTCAAATATTTGAAATATATTTCTGCTGGGGTATAGCCAAGTGGTAATAGTGTTGAGCTCATGGTCTGATAGTACCTGGTGGGATACCTAAGTGGTCAGAGCGCTTGCTTTCCCCAAGTCAAGTTAAGCAGCGTCGAGCATGGTTGCCAGTTGCATGGGTGACCTTTTGCGCGCCTTGGCTTCAGTACAGTCCCCCTAGTTTACCCAGCTGTAAATGGGTACTTGCCCTCTTTAGGGTCAGGGAAGGTAAAGCAGCGATGGAGAGGAGATGGGCGCCGCCCTCAATATGCTGGCCCCTAGAGAAGCTGAGGTCTCTGATGCCTCGCTCCCCTACGACCGCTTAGGTTATGGGACACCTTTACCTTACCTTACCTACCGACTTCACTGGCCCGAAAGTCCTTCAGATGAGACTATAAACCGAGGTCCTGTATGTGAATACACGAACAACATCTCGCGCACACGTTTACAATCTGTTCTGTCTTTGGGAGGTAGTAGGCCATTGCTTGCCTCGTAAGGAGGGATGACGAAAGGTAGAACAAAAAATACCTGAACACCGGTGTCGTGTTTAGACATCATCCCCGACATCGGAATGTGGCTACCTGGAATGGTGGGAAAACGATTGCAAAACCTCGGAGCTCTAACCGAGGAACGAAAAACAAAAAACCCGAAACCCTCCCCCCAAAAAAAAGAAACAAACAAAACGAAACCTCTTAAAAGTGGGAGTGTACTCTGTCTGTCTGTCTGTCTGTCTGTCTGTCTGTCTGTCTGTCTGTCTGTCTGTCTGTCTGTCTGTCTGTCTGTCTGTCTGTCTGTCTGTCTGTCTCTCTCTCTCTCTCTCTCTCTCTCTCTCTCTCTCTCTCTCTCTCTCTCTCTCTCTCTCTCTCTCTCTCTCCAGGGTAGCCTAGTGGTCAGAGTGATGTGCTCGTGATCTGCTGACCCGGGTTCGAGTCTTGTTCCAGAGGATTTTTCATCTGGAGTCAACATCAGTGCTGACTGCACCCACCCCTACCCCCAGAAATTCTTCGGATGTGACTTTAAACCGAGGTCTCGTGTGTAAACGCACGCAGAACATCTTACACACACACACACACAGACACAGACACAGACACACACACACACACACACACACACACACACACACACACACACACACACACACACACACACACACACACACACACACACACACACACACACACACACACACACACACACGTTAAAACCCGTTCCGTTTTTCGATAGAGTAAGCCATTGTGTACCGGTGGGAACAGATAACATTTACAAAACTGCATACAAACGGGAACTGGATGTAAAAAAAAAGCACAGGTGTGCTTATTCCATTATCGACGAAATAGAAAAATGAATAAATGATAAAACATTGATAAAGTCTGAGAGAGAGACAGAGACAGAGACCAGGAGACAGAGAGAGAGAGACTGAGAGAGAGAGAGAGAGAGAGAGAGAGAGAGAGAGAGAGAGAGAGAGAAGAGAGAGAGAGAGAGAGAGAGACAGACAGACAGACAGACAGACAGACAGACACACACACACACACACACACACACACACACACCACACACACACACACACACACACACACACACACACACACTCACACACACACACACACACACACACACACACACACACACACACACACACACACACACACACACACACACACACACACACACACACACACACACATAGACAAGAGTTTGCAGGAGGTGGGAAGGGGGGGGGGAGAGCAGAAGGTATAAATCTTTGGATCGAGTTGCCTGTCAGTCAAACCTTCAGACAGAATAAAGAAGACATGACGGCCACTGTCATTGGCGTGTGCATCTGATCAAGGGTTTGACATGCACTAGTTTTTTTGTTTATTTGTTTTTTGTTTTAGCAGTTCAAAGCCGAGCAGACGTCAGGATTATAGGCACAGATTTTCACATAGATACAGATTTTCACAGGCAGTGGACATTAATCTTCTTCTTCTTCTTCTTCTTCTTCTTCTTCTTCTTCTTCTTCTTCTTCTTCTTCTTCTTCTTCTTCTTCTTCTTCTTCTTTTTCTTCTTCTTCTTTAGAATATGTTTTAATACTTCAAACAGATGTCAAACACAGGTGCATAACAGTTTCCCCATTAGTGAGCACTACCCCCCCCCCCCCCCCCCCCCTTCAAATATTTTAAATATATTTCTGCTGGGGTATAGCCAAGTGGTAATAGTGTTGAGCTCATGGTCTGACAGTACCTGGTGGGATACCTAAGTGGTCAGAGCGCTTGCTTTCCCCAAGTCAAGTTAAGCAGCGTCGAGCATGGTTGCCAGTTGGATGGGTGACCTTTTGCGCGCCTTGGCTTCAGTACAGTCCCCCTAGTTCACCCAGCTGTAAATGGGTACTTGCCCTCTTTAGGGTCAGGGAAGGTAAAGCAGCGATGGAGAGGAGATGGGCGCCGCCCTCAATATGCTGGCCCCTAGAGAAGCTGAGGTCTCTGATGCCTCGCTCCCCAACGACCGCTTAGGTTATGGGACACCTTTACCTTACCTTCCTACCGACTTCACTGGCCCGAAAGTCCTTCAGATGAGACTATAAACCGAGGTCCTGTATGTGAATACACGAACAACATCTTGCGCACACGTTGATATTCTGTTCTGTCTTTGGGAGGTAGTAGGCCATTGCTTGCCACGTAAGGAGGGATGACGAAAGGTAGAACAAAAAATACCTGAACACCGGTGTCGTGTTTAGACATCATCCCCGACATCGGAATGTGGCTACCTGGAATGGTGGGAAAACGATTGCAAAACCTCGGAGCTCTAACCGAGGAACGAAAAACAAAAACACCCGAAACCCTCCCCCAAAAAAAAGAAACAAACAAAACAAAACCTCTTAAAAGTGGGAGTGTACTCTGTCTGTCTGTCTGTCTGTCTGTCTGTCTGTCTGTCTGTCTGTCTGTCTGTCTGTCTGTCTGTCTGTCTGTCTTTGTCTGTCTGTCTGTCTTCTCTCTCTCTCTCTCTCTCTCTCTCTCTCTCTCTCTGTGCGCGTGTGTGTGTGCGTATGTGTGTATGTGTGTGTGCTCATGAAAGTGCGTGCAAGCAATGTAGTTGTGTGTGTGTGTGTGTGTGTGTGTGTGTGTGTTGTGTGTGTGTGTGTGTGTGTGTGTGTGTGTGTGTGGTGTCGTGCATGTGTGTGTGTGTGTGTGTGTGTGTGTGTGTGTGTGTGTGTGTGTGTGTGTTGTGTGTGTGTGTGTGTATCTTCAGTTTAACGTCTATTCACATTTCGTGATTTTAGACAAACAAACAAGCAAAACAAACAAACAAAAAAACAAAACAAAAAAACAAAAACCTGAAAGAGTTAACAATAAACTGAAAAATGTCATTTAACAATGCTGAAATAAGAAACTAATCCTAACACTGTGTGTTGTGTGTGTGTGTGTGGGTGTTGTGTGGTGTGTGTGTTTGTGTGTGTGTGTGTGTGTGTGTGTGTGTGTGTGTGTGTGCGCGCGCAAGGCTATCACAGCTTGGAGAATGTGTTTTATTTGTAAGAACAGTGTGCAGCAGGACACAGGTGAGATGTCGCTGCTGAATATTAACGAAGCGCACACATTTCGGTGAAAGGTCCATATTTGCATATTAAACCCCCACCCCCACCCCCCACCACCCTCTCCCCATTTTCCAAGCATGTATACCTTCTTTTCTAAAAACAAAAAACAAAAAACCATAGGTAAAAACAAGAGCAAGGTCATCTTTTCTGTTTCTTGTTACTTGATAACAAGAGTTGAAATGTAATGCAAAAACAATACATGGCACAATAGAAGCAAAGCAACTGCCATACTTAGAAGGATGCAGACTTAAAAAAAAGAAGGTTGTTATTTTTGCTCACAAATTTGCAACTCGTATTGTTCAAAGGTAACTCATTGATCTATCTAACTTTCTTCTTTTTTTTTTCAAATAAAAATCCAATTTCAGTAAATGAGGAGGAAAGAAAACATCCATAACACTGTTCAAAAGTTGTTTTTTTTTTTTTTTTTTAAGTTTTCTTAAGAAAAAAATATCCATACTACACACACACACACACACACACACACACACACACACACACACACACACACACACACACACACACACACACACACACACACACACACACACACACACACACACACACACACACTGCAGTTCAGGGGAATAGTCCAGACTGTTCTAGAACCACAAAGTAATATACAAGCAGTCGAAATGAAGGTATGATGTAATGGAAAAAAAAACAGAAATCTTTACAAACTTTCACTGGGCATATTATCGACCGAATAACCGTGAATGAAAATCGATGCGCGTAACTATTTATAAGTTCTGTATCATCACAAAAATATGAATAGTTATCATTTAAGATTAAAACTTATGCTGAGATAATGTGCAGCCATAACAAGATTTTCGCATAAAAAGTTGCATTTTCCTTTGAAAGAGACTTAAAAACAAATTCTCTGAAGTCGGAGTACGGCCGTATTGAAAAGCGAGGTACTGGAAAATAGTTATACAGGCAAACTTCTCTTAGGCTAGCGTGTATCCTACTGACTGTCCTAAAGGAATTCCTAGGTGTGAGTGAGAGAATGCATATTCTGGGTGACCCCTACGGTGTTAAGCTGTTGTTGTTGCTGCTGCTGCTGTTGTAGCTGCTGCTGCTGCTGCTGTTGCTGCTGCTGCTACTGCTTTGAGGCTTTTTTCTTGATACCTGTTTCTTATTTATTTGAAGTTTTTTCAACTTTTTTTTATGTTAACTGTCATAAGGTGTTATTCTTCAGAACTTTTTTTTTTTTTTTACTAATAAATCTAGACTTTTTTTTTAAAACTGGAAATTTAATGTTGGCAGGATAGCTTCATCAGTTTACATCATCGTCAACAAAAACAATATGGAAACTATGTACAAACTAGAATATATAAAATTCTTTTTAGTTTGTCCCGTTTCTCTGTTGTCAGCTTATAAATAGGTTTAGAGGTGACATCCTGCTTGGGCAGAAATTTTAATAGAACCGTAATTTTCCTTCTTCGGGAATGACGTAGGTTCGCTGGCGTCAAAGCCTATCATGACGTAGTAATTTGCGTCACTATAGCCTGCTGACCAGAGAACAGAATAAAAACGACAAAAAACAAACAACAACAAAAAACCCCAAACAGACGAACAGACATAAACTCTATACAAAGCGAGATAAACGAACACACCAGTGCACACCTGCATGTGTGTGTGTGTGTGTGTGTGTGTGTGTGTGTGTGTGTGTGTGTGTGTGTGTGTGTGTGTGTGTGTGTTGTGAGGAGAGGGAGGGAGGGGGGATACTTTTGATCTTTTGTAATGCAGCGCTGAAAAAAAAAAAATCTTCGTTGTCAGCCATACATCTTCAGCAGGGCGTATAAGACAAAAATAAACCAAAATTATGTTTGCGCTCATGTGCAAACCTGTGTCGCAGGTGATTTCAAAAACACGTTGCATAAAAAAAGAGAGAACGAAAGAAAGAATGAAAGAAAGAAAGAAAGAAAGAAAGAAATCTCTTGAATCTGTTGTCTGTGATCTTCTGTACGTCTTGCTCATATCTTCTGTACTGTCTGTTTGTCTGTCCTGTACTTGCTGTGTCTGTGTGTGTTGTGTGTTAGTGTGTGTGCGGCGCGCGCGCGCATGCACGCCGCACCCCCATCAGACGCGATGCGTGCTCG
>CM060319.1:13891133-13898633 GCA_030674155.1 Stramonita haemastoma
GAACACAATGCAAAGGGTTTAACATTCTGTACATATCAAATCGATCACTCTCCTGAACATGTGAAGACCAATTCTGCCATCTGCAATCTACCAGTCTTTGGCGAAAAATATGAATAAACCCAGTTACGTCCCCTACACCTTGATTTTCCCATACAAAACCAAAACCGCATTCATATAACTTTAATCTTATTCTCGTGGCCCAGTTTTTCTTACCTCTTGCATCTAAATTCATCAACATTTTGTAAGCTTTGTGGGGCAGTCTATGTGATTCCATTTGTATTAGTTTTAGCCAGTAACGAATACACTTCACTATAGAAATTAAACTAATTGGATACCTGTTAGTTTCCCCATACACTAAGTCATTAGGTGTTTGGATTGAAATGCCCAGAAATTTCTTCAATGCATACAAATGTATTTTCTCAATTTCAGCCACACCTGCATCCAAGCCCCATAATTCAGCACCATATTGTACCATGGGTTGAATTTGTGTTATCAAATAGTTTCAAAAATAACGTAAGAGATTCATTATTTAATTGCATTAATTTTCTCAGAATACACAGTAAAGGAAATTTTGCTCTACTTACCAGATCTCTACATGCAAAAGAAAAACTTAATCGTGTTGAAAAATATATTCCTAAATACTTGTAGACATTGACAACTGGCATAACGCTTCCATTATATGTCCATCTTTCCCGCTCTGCAAGATACCCTCCTTTTCTGAATACTATAATATTACTTTTGACATATTTACCTTTAAGTGGAGTGAAACTGACGCTTTTTCTAAACTATTTAATTGTCTTTGTAACCCCACTATTGTCTCTGAAACTAACACTACATCATCAGCCAGAAGGAGTAAAAATATTTCTAAACTGTCATCAATGAATTGTGCACCATGTCTTCCATTACGTATAACTTCTAATGTTAGCTCATTAATAAATAAGGAAAACAAAATAGGACTACACACATCTCCTTGTTTAACACCAGCTGTACAGTTTTATATAATCTGTCAATGAAGCACCACATCTAACTCTTGCATTTACAAATTCATACATACTCATAATGCATTTAAACAGTTTTCCCCGAATTCCATTCTTAAACAAAATAGGCCACAATATACTTCTATTAACAGAATCAAAGGCTTTCTCAAAATCAATGAAAGCCACATATAACTTACGATTCAAACAAAACTGTTTCTGAACAAAAGCCATTAAAGTAAACATGTGATCTATAGTGGAGTAATTTCGTTTAAACCCAGCCTGAAATTCACCAGTTATGTTGTTCTGTTCTACCCATTCCTGAAGTCTTCTATTAATAACTGCACTATATAATTTACTACTAATATTACACAAAGAAATTCCTCTGTAGTTATTAGGATTATTAACATTACCCTTTTTGTACAAAGGGAGAACAATTGACTCTGTCCAACTATCAGGATACATGCCCTTATCAAATAAAGCATTAAAAAATTGTACAAGAAATTTGATTACCAACTCTGTTTTACAAGCACTTTTGATCATCTCTCCAATAATACCATCAGGTCCAGCGGCCTTTTGGTTTTTTAATTTCCTTAAGGCTAATATTATTTCTTCTTTTGAAATTGGACGATTAAAATAATCATCACCATAATCACTATCATCAGTCACTTCTTCCTTGTCTGTAACATTATGAATATCATAATTTTTTTCTAACAATTTCTGGAAATGTTGAAACCAATCGTCTAGACTAACATTATTCACAGGCTGCTTTCTTTTACACTGTATACTACGCATTACCTTCCAGAACTCTTTCTGATTATCAACAGAAGCAATCAATTTATCTAACATAGCGTTATTGAATAGTTTACGTTTTGTCTTCAAAAGCTTTTTATAGTCACGCCTTGCTGTGCGATACAGATCACGATCAAATGGGGATAAAGAACTACGATACTTGTTTAATAATTTACGAACATTTCTTTTACATACACGACATTCCATATCATACCAATCACTGTAGCCATATTTTCTATTTACATTTGTCTGCTTTTTCATGCAATCAGCACAGTCTTTCATGCAACAGTTAAAAATATCAAGAGCTTGGTTAATATTAACATCTATCAGATCACTAGCCATACTTAATTTTTCTTGTATCTCATCTGAGTCTATTGCCCTGTCAAACATTTCACAATATATTTCATTCCAAACAAACTTTTCCACTGTACATTTGTTTTTTTCCCCTTTTTCTTCAACTATGTTTTCCTTAGGAAAATTAACATAAAGCACCAAAGGCATGTGGTCAGATTCACACCTTTCAGAAACATTCATCTCACAATCCTCAGAGAATTGTATAAACATATCTTCAGACATCATGAAATAATCATTGACACTGCTTCCAGTCTCAGAAATGTACGTGTAGCAACCCTGACGGTCGCCATGACACGAACCATTCAAAATATGTAAATGTAATGCAGTGCACATATTCAATAACATTTTACCATATTGATTTAAGACATTATCTTGTGACATTCTATTTGAATGTAAAGGTCCACTTAGGTATTGATCTGTAAATGGCGCATGACTGTCCTCAAAATCTAAAGAAACATTGGATATTCTACTATTAAAATCCCCTCCCAATATGACATAAACATCACCACAAGAAAGCATACAGTCACAAAGAAAATCTTCCAGTACCATTATTCCATTTTCAATATCAAAAAATCTATAATAGGGTGAATCAGCCGGTGGTACATAAATTGCCACATATAATACATCTTTTATTGTACCAAACAACGCTTTATCAATCATGAATGCAAAAAAAATATCTGATTTTATGTCCAGCTGTTTCACAAAGGAACATAATTCCCGTCTAATGAGACACAAAAGACCACCTGATCGCCTCCCTTGCACTGAAAGTTTAGTAGCAGGTTTACAAAATGCCTCATAACCAACAAACACTGAAGAGTGAAAATCTTCAACAAAAGTTTCAACAAGACAAATAAAATCGAAGGAACAAACATATGACACAAAATCCATATCACACAATTTAGACAATAAACCATTCACATTCCACTGCAAAAAAGAAAATTTTGATGTCTTGCATAAAGGGGAACAATTCACATTATTATCATCATAGTCAATCAATGTAGTAGAGAAAGCACACGCATCTTGCAGCCCATCTTTATTCACAACATCGGACACACATTCATTCATGCATACAGTGTTTACAACTTCATCCTGGCTTGTGTTTACATCCAAATTAGAACACACCACGTTTAAATCTGTCCCATGCACAGCACGTGCAGGCTGCCTGTTGTTGACACTACACTGAGGTTGCAACACTGGTGCTTCCCTAAAATTTACCCCCTCACCAAAAACATGACAAAGTGGAAGAGAAATATTACTGAGGCGGCCAACGTCCTATTTCAGTTCAACCAATCTGTTGTCCTGATCAACTGTAAATTTCTTCTGATCAATGACTAGATGACCAAAGATCATAGTTGCCCTCTTGCCCTCACTCTTAGCTTTCTTCAGGTGTGGAGTCAGCCTTTTCCTGATCTCCCTAACTCGACTGGAAAAGTCTTCACCGATAAACACACCAGACCCCGTAGTTTGCCCTTAGCTTTTAACACAGACAATTTTTGTTTGTACAACACACATCTGGCAATCACAGGGGAGTCGGCCTTTGAGTTTATGCGATGGACCCTGTCGAACTCAATGTTTTCCGAGAGTTCCATAGTGTCCGTTAGGAGATCCTGAACCCTACCTTCACATTCAGCAGGGGTTTCACCAGCACTCCTCGGCAGACCAAAGAAGAGGAGGTTGTTGCGTTTGGACCGTCCCTCCAGGTCGTCTGTCTTCCTCTCCAGTTCCTCCACCCTCTTGGTCAGGTCCGCGTTCTTCCTCTGCAGCTCCTCGTTCTCCTGGCGTAGCCCGTGGATGACCCCCGCCAGTCCCCTCAGCTCGTCCTGCAAGGTCCTGTTGTCTTCCCGTAAGACGTGCCTTTCCTGCTTCCCCTCCTCGAACCCGGTGTCCATACTGGAGCGCATGGACTGCAGCATGTCCGCCAATGCAGACAGCGTTGGTTCTCCTCTGTCAGTGGAAGCGCCACCAGGAGAGGGGCACGTCTTCTCCATACAGGCCCTGGAGCTGGAAGCCCTGGACAGCCTCGTCTGCTTCATGTCTTTGGGGTTGGGCCCAGGGTTGCTCTCGATGTCGCCACAACGTAAAAGTAGGCTGCCCCAAAATACGTAGGAGAGGAGCAAACCCAACATGACACCGTCTACTTTTCCTCTCAGTTTCAACATGGCTATGTTTGCTGCTTTCTTCGCCTTTGCTCTCTTTACCATGAAGTTTATGTAGACTGCACAGAAGCAGCCGCATGTTGACCTAAAAGTCAGCGGTCCCGATGGCATGGTTATTTACCAGTCAGTCTGCGCAATATGGAGCCAGAAGTCTCTCTATAGTCACTGTGGTTAGTGTTGAAAGGCAGAGACCAAAAAACACAACCTGGTGTGAGCGCTCACATTTCATGCCCACCGAGAGAGAGAGAGAGAGAGAGAGAGAGAGAGAGAGAGAGAGCGAGCTACGCCCCCCCCCCCCCCCCTTTACCTTTTACTCTTTTTTTTTTTTTTTTTTTTTTTTTACAACAGGCATCGACAAAAACAAGTACAGGAAGACTTCTCTCTCATTCACAGCACTTCGGACTCAGTCAAAAATCATTCAAAAAATCTTTTATTTGACACACACACGAAGCAGCAGAGTTAATATTACAGACATCACCATCTTACATCTACACTTACTAAGATAAAGAATAGCATAAATGTGACGCTCCACCACATAATGAGACGGAGTGCACATGAGGTCAATTTTTAGTTATTGACATCTTATTAATGTGCAATAAAGTGGCTATCAAATGCAAAAAACAGATTGAAAATCGGACAATTCTGTGCAAAGTTATTACAAGTTGAAATGATAGACTACAGGAAGTGGCAAAATGAGAAACGGACAAGTTTATTTTCGTAACACGTTGTCAGAATGAGGGCTTGGGTATTTTCAAAACACATTTAAAAGAAAAAGGGATAAAAATTATGCCTTGGTATTTCATTATAAGGTAGATAAACGGATATAGTTTAATAATTAATCAAAATCTCAAAATTGACAACTTGACCCCTACCTGCCTTTAATGGCTCCTAGAGCAAAATTGGGTAATGTGCTAAGCGACTCATTTCGTGGCGGAGCGTCACAAATAGTCTGAACATCTGGGTTTGAGATGCATACAGTAAACTTAGAGTTGGTTGCTTTTATAAGGCTCTGTCTTTATTTGTGAGCCACTTTTCAATCTTCTAATACAGTTGTCATGAATTTTCCCAATTTCTCTACCATAGTATTTTATATCCATAAGGCATCTGCAGAAGATGTTGTTATTTTCAAAGTATGTGATTGTATCCCAGCTGCCAAACCAATTGCGTAATGCTTTGCCTTTGAAGCCCGCTATAAGCCGTTGGGTAAGTGTTGCTCATAATGTTTACGTGTATGATAACCATGTGTCGTTTTTTTTTCTAAAATAAACATTTCTTTAAACTAACTTACAAAGCCAATCTCACACTAATCAATCTCACACTAATCGCCAGGAAGCCATTTTCCCCCAGCGGAGCGCCGTGTTCACTCCAAGGGTCAGACCTAGGCCACAGGCTTTGTGGGTTCTTGATGTCACCAAAGTGCCAAGGCCTACAGTCAAACAATGTTATGCTTTGAAAACATAACGTTGAGAATGTCTTCATCCATGACAAGCTCCGAGAATAATAATGACCTGTACTCTCCACGAAAGGAAATCATCTGAGGTCGAATAATGGCTGCCTATATGGTGAGGTACTTGAAAACAGTCATACGTGTAAAATCGTCATCCGGTATGCAGGCCTCATAGCAATGCCAAGGCGTGATTAAGTGAGGTGCAGCACACAGACTTATTCTTGGTGACCAGTGACTTGTTAATCTGGGGAATGTCTAGCAACGACTCAAAGGACATAATGACATTGGGAGACGTCATCGTGCTGGCTAGCGCTTCGCCCTGAACACAGTTTGTCCCGAAAGACTCATCTGAGACAGAATTGCTCAAAAGCCACTGAGGGAAAATATCAACACCTTTTGAAAAGTTGAATCTATCTATCTATCTATCTATCTATCTATCTATCCATCTATCCATCTATCTATCTATCTTCATTAATAAAACAGAAACGAAGAGCACAGCAAGTTCCATGGTGATTATGACACAAAACATCAATCAATGCCACGAAAAGAGAACGACATGATTTTAACAAGCTATATTCAAGGAGTCGAGTATTTATTGAATCCGTAATATATACAAGAGAAACTGAAGGGAGAAAGAATGAAAGAAAGAAAGAATAAAGAAAACAGACAATTGCTAATTGCACACCCCTGTAAGAATGTTTTAAGAGGATTGGACATGTTTGTCACTGTTAAATGTTTTACCCCGAAAACTTACAAATGTTAAGCAAACAAACAAAAAAGCATGACACAAACCTACCAGGTAGTATCTATGTATCAAGGCAAGAAGAATATTTTGTATAAACACACACACACACACACACACACACACACACACACACACACACACACACACACACACACACACATACATACATACATACACACACACACGCACACACTGTAACAGAAAACTTCGCTAATGAACAACCTTTCAAAGGGAAAGTGCAGAACAGAAAAAAAGGCCACACTGAATAGATATACGGAAAAATAAATCAATGAATAAATAAAGTAAAAAACTTGGGAAAGTGAACAAAGTACTTTACACCTTTCAGCTTCTTTCCTTGTATTCCCCTCACTAAAAAAAACAACAACAAAAAACAAAGAAAAAAAAACCAAACCACCATTTTATTTCTGTGTTAATTACAGCCCAGCCCACTGGCAAGGCCACAGCAGGATCGACACTGTGCCGTACTTCAGAAGTGTGGCTCCCAGAGTTAGCAGGGCTCCAACCAAAAAACGATAATTTGACTTTTGTCTAATTGCTGCTCGAGGGAGAGGAGATGGGCGCCACCCTCAATATGCTGGCCCCTAGAGAAGCTGAGGTCTGTGATGCCTCGCTCCCCTACGACCGCCTAGGTTATGGGATACCTTTACCTTTACCTTTTTCCTAATTGCTGCTGTAGGGGACATGATAGCTTAGTGGTCAGAGCACTCGCTTTCCTCAAGCTGAGGTTAAGCAGCATGGAGCTTGGTTACCAAGTGGATGGGTGACCGTTTGTGCGCCTTGGCTTCAGTACAGTTCCCCCAAGTTCACCCAGCTGTAAATGGGTACCTGCCCTCTTTAAGGTCAGGGAAGGTAAAGAAGAGAGGGAGAGGAGATGGGCACAGCCCTCAATATGCTGGCCCCTAGAAAAACTTAGGTCTCTGATGCCTCGCTCCCCTACGATTACATAAGTTATGGGACACCTTCCCCCCCCCCCTTTTTTTTTCTTTTCTTATGCATCTTTCAAATGCTACT